>OZ038382.1:31889337-32264337 GCA_964036045.1 Eutreptiella sp. 'Long Island Sound 2002'
GTTTCGAAAACTTCGATTTTTGAGCTGCCTGGGGTGAAAAACTGCATAAGCAGGTTGTGTACCTCCCCATTCACTAGGACATTATTGGTGGAAACAGTCATTTCGCGTCTTTGGCACGGGTTGTGAACGGCCATAAGCAGGGGTAGACACGGCAAAAAACGTCCTTCCGTATCCTAGTAGGCATATACTGTCACAACATCCCCACTCACACCCCTCGGAGTGGGTACCACGGGTTCACCGAGGTTGCCAAAACCGCCAACATAGCATAAATGGCTGAAAAGTGCATAAACTGCATAAGCGCTCGTCCCACTCCGCCCCATACAAACCCTATGGAGTCGGGACCCGGAAACACTTTTTCGGCTCAAAATCGAAAAAAACCAAAAGATTCATGATTTTCGACCCAAAAAAAGGGGGGGTCATTTTTTCGACATTTTTGACCCCCCCCCCCACCCCCCCACCCCCCCACCCCCACCCCACCCCCCCCCCTAAAAAGTGGGTTTCAAGTGGGGGGGGTCTGGGGGGGTCCGGACCAAAAACTCATTGGGGGATGCGTTTATTGGACAAAATAATGATTTTACAAGGGGTTAAACTAACAATTCAACCCCTTGGGGTAGGGTACGCGAATAGGCCCAAAATGGGGGGTATGTGGCGTTTTCCCCATATATACGCCTGCCTGGCTTTGATCTAACAACCTCTGCGAGGTGATTCAGGACCCATGGGATGCATCAGACACAAAAAAAATTGCTGGTGCACCAGCACAGGGCCACATGCGCTGAAATTGGCAAATGTGACGACAAACCCATGTCTTATGTGGCCGCACTACATTTGGGTACGCAATTAAATTACGTACACAATTATTACAGTCCCTACGTACACTGTAGCTTGGACAAGGGCGTAGCTTATACAAGGGGGGGGGGTACATAACCCCTACCGTCCCGGCGATCCAAAACAAGGAGGCCAGAAAGGCTGTATATATAATAATATAATGTATAAAGAATAAACCTTATGGTCTCAGGATCCCCAAATGCAACTTTTTTGCTGCAAACGCAAATACCAGCTTCACTTTGCTATAATGCAAGCAATGGTTTCGCTGTGATGTGAGTCCCCATTGTTTTGATTTCCAACAGGAGTTTCTTTTTTTCAAAATCACTCGTAATACAGAAATCACTCACATTACAATGTGGAAACATCACTCACACTACAACATTTCAAGTACTTGCAAAATGACTTTTTTTTACTTGCGTATATAGCAAGGTTGCTCAACCTACATACACTTCATTTTGACTGGACTGCTTGACATGTGGGGCTACACTGGCGTTCCACATGCACAGCGCACAAACACTGCAAAGTGCACTGCAGGTGCAACAGGCACCACAGGCTGGGAAGTCTCTTAAACTGCAACTCTCGTAAACTACAAAAACAGTGAGACTTGTTACAAGAAAGGAAACCACCATTCCATAGCCATGTGGAGTACTTGCCTACAAAAATGGTTGAGCGGGCGGGCGGGGGGGGGTTGAAATATTGACACCATTGCTTTCTACAACGGAGAGACTATGGCCTCAGCTCAATGTGCAAAGCATGGTAGGCTGATACTTGACGCTCCGTTGTTTATGAACTGTTGGATGTGTAGGGCACCATATACCATGAGATGCAAACGCTGGATGCGTTCCTTGCAATTGATCCCAAGCTTGGTGCACACATGACGCCAAATTGCCCATGTGTACAATTGAGCAAATAGATGTTCACCGCACTCCATTATTGTACTTAGCACACCACCCGGGAACTGCTTTTTCTTGGGGTTCAGATCAGAGCTGACACCATGTTGTGGACCGAGGAAACCACCATCTAGCAACATCACAATGAACACAATCGAAAATGCTTGACACCGTGTAGAGGGGTGGGGGTGCAAAAACATAGATGCTAACATTAATCGATACCATGGTTCTACGCTGGTTGGGCCCTAAATTGCACAGTGAGCCTGCACACTGCACACCACGTGCGAGGCATCCTCGTAGGAAATGGTTCCTTGTGGGTGTGAATTGGGGTGGTCTCGGTGGGCACTGGGGCAACACATGGCAGGGTTCCATTGGCCAAGTCCCAAACGGCGCGCCAAGCACTCTGCAACACTACAAGAACTTTGTCTGAATGCTTTGGCTGCCGTGCTAGTCCCCTCAGCTGTGTGATCGGCTGCACATCATCCCCATGCACCAGACACCTAAACACATGCATGCCAATATCCAGCTGGGCTGGGGAAAATTGGATTGCGCAGGGGGGTGGGGAGGGTCGTTCGAGGCCCTTTCCCGGACCCCCCCCTCCCTTCTGGCTCCCATGACGGGGACCCCCGACGGGCTGGCAGGGGAGGTTTCGGGGTGGGGGTCCTGAGGTACCTCAACATATATGACTCAAAATGACCCCCACGATGCGCTGATCATTTTGAGGTATGTATCATGGGGGAAATTTTTTTTGAAAAAAAAATCTTGCGGGCCGCTTTGCGGCGCAGTTGGTGAGTCATCATCAGAGGTTTTAGACTAGCCTCTTGGGACTGGCCTGTCACGAGAGCCCCTTTCCCAGACCCTCCCCCCTCCTTTTGGGGGCTCGAATGACCCCCCCCCCCCCCCCCCGCACAAGCCAAATTCCCCCATGCCCTGGGGTCATAGACTAGTCACAATGTGCTCTAGGGTCCGTTGCAGCGGGGCTTGCCGACTTGCTGCAACGGGTTGGAAAACGTCTCCTCAATAACCACATCTCAGTCACTTCTGTCCGTGGTGACCCTGGGTCCTGGTAACGCCTTTTTTGAACCCCCTCCCTCACCTGCTCTGGAGTGCTTGGGTCAGTTAGGGGACGAAATTGAGGTGGTGGTGGTGATGTGGGAAACGTGCACAACCCGCGAACTCCCCGAAATCTCGATCCCTTTGAGCCCACCTCCACACAAATCACAAAAGCCAGTACACTGCAAGTGGATATGCTTTGAAATCCTGCCAAGCGTGTGTCATACAGGAGGGCTGCATCGACACTGAGCACGGCCGACCTTTCTTTGCCTATCACACATTTTTGAAGCAGAGATCTGGAGCAGCCCATTCTTTTGTCCCCTTTGAATGCAGGCCATATGTACAGACCAGCGATACATTACATCAAGGCACTCTCAAACAGAAACTGGACTTGGTCAAATTTCTGCCACACCACCACCCAAACAAAGGATTGTTGGCCTTCTTGACCGCCAGTAAGTGTGGCCACATGCATAAGGGAATGCAGAGTTGGCGTGAGAGCAAGCGACATAGTGACGAGACAGAAGATAGAGGGCGGGGGGGGAGGGTCTCGTGGGAGACGGAGGAGGAGAAGGCGCTTTTCCGTGCAATCACAGCAGAAGCAAGCAGAAGCACGGAGAAGCATATGCTATGCAGATAGGGATTCCAACGCCTTTCTATTGAATCCCAGGGGGGGGGGGTTAATGGGGTCCCGTTCCACCTCGGTGCCCCCCACGTGAGGAAGGCAGAAGGTTGACGCACTTCACAGAGCTCTACGACACAGCCGGCAAGTTGCATTCCCTTTAGAGGGTCGCAACGGACCCACCTGCCGCTTGGCAGTTCTGCATATACTGCGACAGCACCCCCAACGGGGGTCGGATGGCAATATTACAGTGGCACTAGCGGTAGTTGACAGAGGAAATGTGCGCATGCCTGTCACTGGTGGTGGGTGCGTGCAGGAATGCCACATAGTGGAAATGCGGCGCCGGTGACCAGGCACCATGGCCTCACTGTGGAGGCCATTGGGTTACTTTCGGTTGTGCCGAGCGCGGGGGGCAGCTCGGTGCACCACGTACTAAATGAACAGTGCTGTACATTGAAATGGATCCTGACGGGTGCCAGTCTGCATGACACCGAGGCGTCGCAGTCCACTAAAACGGTGTTGCAGGTGTTGCGGGTGTTGCAGGCGTTGCAGGCGCGTACGGTCCAGCAGGCGTTGCCGGGGTGGCTGGGGTTGCAGGTGTTGCAGGAGTGGCTGGGGTTGCGGGTGTTGCCGGAGTGGCGGGCGTAGCGGCTGTGGGCATCCAGAAGTATATGCGGTAGTAGTAGCCCTTCGTCGGTTCCCATCTGCAGACATACCAATGCAATTGGAGCCCCAACGCGCAATCACATACATCTTTGGTGGGGCACTTTGCGTTGAGGGGGGCGAGCTCTGGAGGCGAGAGGGCAAAAAGCCTGGCTGAATGGGGCGCTGAACAGCTTTGGTGTGGTGTGGTGTGGTGTGGTGTGGTGTAGTGTGGTGTGGTGTGGTGTGTGGTGTGGTGTGGTGTGGTGTGGTGTGGTGTCGTGTGGTGTGGTGTGGTGTGGTGTGGTGTGGTGTGGTGTGGTGTGGTGTGGTGTGGTGGTGTGGTGTGGTGTGGTGGTGTGGTGTGGTGTGGTATGGTGTGGTGTGGCGTGGCGTGGCGTGGTGTGGTGTGGTGAGTGTCGCAGTAGCTTAGACATGGTGCAAATTGAGGTGAGTTAAGACCAGCCCGACTTAGAACCACCCGCATGCCTCGAGACCGGCTCCACGGGGGGGGCAACTGCAATCGGTCCTGATGCGACCCACCCCCAGCTATCTGTCAAAACTTGTAGGGGGGGGGGGTCGGTGGGAGGGTGGGGGGGGGTATTGGCAGCTCGGCTGGGGGGGGGGGATCCCAAGGGGGGGGGGGCTGTGCGCAACCCACTACTACCACATGCATACCTCGAGGGGGTGTGTGTGTTTGGGGGCATGGGGGTATAGAGGTATGTATGCGATAATAGCGGTTTCTCGTCTTTGCCGGGAAGAAAGTCTTAAGGGTCTTAAGGACCAAAGGCATAGTACCCCCTTCAACTAAGCATGCGACAAAAATTTTGGCGCCGTTGGCGCCATGGCCCCCGCACCGCTATCTTTCAAAACTCGGGGTGGGGGGGAGGCTGGGGGGGTTCCCCCCCCCCCTGACCGGCTCAGCGGTTGATGCAGGGAGCACATCCGGCACTTTGGTCCTCAGACCACGTCATCATGACAAGGCGGGCCCTGCATCACACAATTCCGCTGGTTCAAGTTGCTTGGCTGTGTAGCGTGGACAAGGTGCAGTTTCCATAACAGGCAGAGACCGCCTTGTGGGGGCAGAGAACGTTTGCGTGGAGAATGGCAAGGCCCCAAAAGGAAGCTAGGTACAAGCATGACTGAACACAGCAACGGACATGGAGGGTGGCTTATGTCTCTCCGCGTGTCCCTGTTTTCATGACTCAAAACAGGCATCTTCCGAAAAGGACTAAAGGTTTGGTAACGGGTCTTTGATACATGCAACTTTGTCACTTTGGACAAGTACGGCGCCTCCTGAAGAGGACAAGCCTTCAGGACCTGTTGTCTCTCACAAGCCCAAGGCGTAAAACCAACACGATACGTGCGCCCAACATCCCTCGAACGATGGCAAACGTCAAACGATGAGGGGGTGGGTTGGGGGGGTACTTCTGGGCATCTGCTCAGAAATATTTACAGAGCTGGACTAACAAGGCGGAGAGGCCTTGGCATAGACCATCAAAAAGATGCGGAAGTGACAGTTGCACACGTGGCACACGATCCACAGCACAACAAACCTTCGAACGTAATACCAACGTCCGCCGAGGGGCTGGCGGCGAACAGCACGGCGGGCCCGAGGCACACGGCGCAATGGAGTGCCCGGGGTGAGCGGTGTGGCCGGGGTGCGGGGAGTGGTGGGACTGTTGGGGAGGTTGGGGGTGTTGGGGATGTTGGGGGTCTGTTGGGCCTCCAGCAGGCGCTCCTGTGTGGGGATGTCAGAGAGGGAGTGCGGGAATGCAATGCACAGCGGCTGGCGGGACGGAGGATCGGTGGGGGGTCAGAGCGCGTGCGACACGAAGGGCCTCCATCATAGACATACCCCATACCCGTGCCCCAGCACCACTCCCGCCGGGAGGCATGGACGATGGAAAAGCAGAGGAGTGCCTGTCGTGTGTGGGGAGTACGCGCCCCCCCCCCCCCCCTCACACCCCCACGCCCGCCGTTGTCCAGTCCCCGCCTGAGGGCGACCGTTCCTGCACACCCCCGGATGTGCAACTGTTGGAGATGAGGTGCAAGGGAGGAAAGGGCTGATATTCCACAGTGAAGTGGGAGCACTGAGAGGGGCCTGAGGGGGAGTGGAGGTGAGAGCAGTGAGAGGGGCCTGAGGGGGACTGGAGGTGAGAGTACTGAGAGGGGCCTGAGGGGGAGTGGAGGTGAGAGCAGTGAGAGGGGCCTGAGGGGGAGTGGAGGTGGGAGCAGTGAGAGGGGCCTGAGGGGGAGTGGAGGTGGGAGCAGTGAGAGGGGCCTGAGGGGGAGTGGAGGTGAGAGCAGTGAGAGGGGCCTGAGGGGGAGTGGAGGTGGGAGCCGTGAGAGGGGCCTGAGGGGGAGTGGAGGTGAGAGCAGTGAGAGGGGCCTGAGGGGGAGTGGAGGTGAGAGCCGTGAGAGGGGCCTGAGGGGGAGTGGAGGTGAGAGCAGTGAGAGGGGCCTGAGGGGAAGTGGAGGTGAGAGCAGTGAGAGGGGCCTGAGGGGGAGTGGAGGTGGGTGCAGTGAGAGGGGCCTGAGGGGGAGTGGAGGTGGGTGCAGTGAGAGGGGCCTGAGGGGGAGTGGAGTTGGGAGCAGTGAGAGGGGCCTGAGGGGAGTGGAGGTCAGAGCAGTGAGAGGGGCCTGAGGGGGAGTGGAGGTGGGAGCAGTGAGAGGGGCCTGAGGGGGAGTGGAGGTGGGAGCCGTGAGAGGGGCCTGAGGGGGAGTGGAGGTGAGAGCAGTGAGAGGGGCCTGAGGGGGAGTGGAGGTGAGAGCCGTGAGAGGGGCCTGAGGGGGACTGGAGGTGAGAGCAGTGAGAGGGGCCTGAGGGGAAGTGGAGGTGAGAGCAGTGAGAGGGGCCTGAGGGGGAGTGGAGGTGGGTGCAGTGAGAGGGGCCTGAGGGGGAGTGGAGTTGGGAGCAGTGAGAGGGGCCTGAGGGGGACTGGAGGTGAGAGCAGTGAGAGGGGCCTGAGGGGGAGTGGAGGTGAGAGCAGTGAGAGGGGCCTGAGGGGGAGTGGAGGTGGGAGCAGTGAGAGGGGCCTGAGGGGGATTTGATTTGATTTGATTTGAAGGCCGATCTTGAGGCTCACAGGCCGCCCGGGGGGCGCTCAATGGCTGTCCTGACGACTCTGCATATCGGCCGGCCATGCATGTTGCGCGCCCCCAGCCGCCGCCGCGGGCTGGGGGGGGGGCAGGCTCGCCGCCGTGCCGCGGGTTGGGCGGGGAGGGGGGTGGGGGGGGAGGGTCGCCGCGCCCCGTCGCCGCTGGGCCGCGGGGGGGCGCACAGACCCGCCGCCTTGGGGGGGGGGTCGGTGTCCCCGCCCGCCTCGTTCCCCCGCTCGCCGGGCCGGGGGGGGGGGGGGGCGAGGGGGGGGCCGGGGCTGAAAGGTAGCTGGGGGGGGGGGAGGGAGGGCTTCGGCGGCCTCACCAGCAGGGCTGCCCAGTGGCCGCACACCTGGGTTAGGGCGTTTCGAACACGACGTGCACCCCGCGGCGCCGCCGCCACACCGCCACGAGCTCGCGGACCGCGAGCCACGCCCGAGCGTGGGCGTCGCTCTCTGCGCGGGGGTGCTGTGGGGGCTGTGCTCCCGGGGCTGGCAGCACCGCGTACCACACGGCATACACCCGTGGGGTGGAGGCCAGCACCTCGGCCGCCGCTGCGCGCGCGTCCCTGGGCGGGGCGAGGGGCCTGACGCCCCGCAGGAGGCACCGGACGGAGCCGTCGTGGGTGATACCCACCCAATGGCCCCCGGAGCCCTCGGCCTCGTCGCCCCACCCTTCGACCAGGAGCGCCCGGCGCTGGGGCGCGTCGACCCAGGGCTGCGGGGCGGCTGCCCCGGCTCGGCGGGCCGGGAGGGGGCCCAGGTCCCAGAGGGGCGCCAGCAGGGGGGCGACCCTGGAGATCCGCACGCCCTCCCTCCAGTGGAGGCGGGGGGACCGCTAGAGGGGGGCCGCCCGGCCGTACCGCCAGCCGAGGGCCTCGTGGAGGGCGGGGCCCGATATCGCCAGGCCCTGGGGCACGCACTTCAGGGGCGACAGCCCCCACCTGGGGTGCGCGCCCGTGCCCGTCCAGCTGAGGAAGCATCCCATGAGGATGTCCTCCAGACGGAGAAGGCGGGGGGCTGGCCCCTCGAGGGCGTAGCGGGCGCAGGCGACGGTCGCGAGGGCGTCCTCCGAGCGAGGGCTGCGAGGGGGCAGCGAGCGGCTCACCTGGGCCGGCCAACGGCGGATGGCCGGTGCCGGGTCGCTCCGCGCCACCCACCGGCGCATCTGCTGCTCCCAGGCCAGCCGGCGGCCGCGGGAGAGTGGCTGCAGCCCGCGCCTGCCCACCCGGTACGGGGAAGGCGGCGGGAGCGCGTGGTACGGGGGGTGCGCGATGGTGCGGCAGGGCATTTTGCTGGGTCACTGCGCTGAGCAGAGCAAATGGCCGGCGCCGCACCACCTGGGGGGGGGGGGGGGAGGGGGTACCCTGCAGGCACGCCCGGGTCCACGACTACGGTCGCGCCTTGCCCGAACATCCCTCCGGGGTGGCCGTGCCCCTGGGTCCCTCGCCTGGCCGCGCCGGGCCGGGCCCGACGCTTGGGGGGGGGGGGGGGGGCGACGTCCTTGCGTCCCCCGGGGTCCGGGCGTGGCTCTCCGCCCCCCGTCCCCCGCGCCCGTACCGCGCGCGCCGCCGACCGCTGCGTCCGGTCCTGCCCCTCCCCGTGCGCGCCGCGGGCCTCGCTGCTCCTTGGCCAACACCGGCGGCCTTGCCCCCCCTGTCGCCCCGTCTCCGCCCTGGGGGGGGGGGGGGGGGCGCCCAGCCGGGCCGCCCCGGGGAGGGGAGGGGGGGGGCTGGCGGCCTCCTGCCCCGCGGCCGGGCTGCGCCCCAGGCGCGGCCGTCCCGTACTCCGCGTCACCCATCCGCACCCCCGCCCTCCTCCTGCCCCCCGTCGCCCGCGGTGGTCGCTGCCCCCACGTCGCTGGTCCTCAGAGCTACTGGCAGAGGCACAGGCAGGCAGCAGAGCGGGCACAAGTCGTTGCATTCGCTTCGTGTTGCTTGCTGTCCGCGGCGCCGTGTGTGGGCGCCGCCGTCCGCCCTTGGAGGAGGCGGACGGCGTTTCCTGGTGCCCGCTCAGACTGGGCCAGCCGCGTGCTGTTGGGCCGCCCCTAGGGCTTGCCGGTCAGGGAGGGGAGTGCTGTGCTGGGGCCGGTGTGTCGCCACCCGGGGGGGCGAGGTCATGGCCCGCCGGAGGTGCGCCGCCCTGTTGGTCCCGGCGGCTGGGTTGCTCTGGGGCCGTGCGCTGCACCTGAGATCCCAGCCCAGGGCGGGAGGGGTGCCCGGCCGCGGGCTAAGCCGGCGGCCCCCCCGCGGTGCCCTGCCTGGGCTCCCGGGGGGGGGGGCGGGGGGGCTGGGGCTGGGGGGTGGGAGAGCAGGGGGGCGGCGATTAGCTGAGCAGGTACTCGTCGTCCTCTTCTGCGCCGAGTTCCAGGCCCAGGTCGAGGTCGTCCGCCTCCTGCCCGGGCTCGTCGAGCGCCTCTGGCTGGTCTTGCGGGGGCGCGTCCTCCACGAGGAAGAAGGCTCCCAGGGCCTCGAGGAGGCCGGGCGGCGCTGCACCCGTTGGGAACCCCGGCATGGGCCCCTCACCAAGCGGCTGGATGGTGCTGCCCGGGAATAGCGCCCGGCTGGTCGCTGGCGGGGCCAGGACCACCTCCGGGACGGCTCCCTGCAGGGACGGCAGGGCGCCGACGGTGAGGACCACGTCCGGGCACGCGCCGCGGTCCGCGGGGTCCAGCACGGGCACGGGGACGGCGCGGCCCACTAGCTCCGGGCGCGGCCCCGCTACCGAGCACGCGGATTCGCCCATGGCGTAGCGCAGCAAGGTGCCCGCGTCTGCGAGGGGGCGGGGCAGGCCTACTGGCCACTCGCGCTCCCCGGCCCTCATCAGGTGCGACCACCGGGCGGGCGGCCTGAGCACCACCCATGCCGCTACAGCCCGCAGGTAACCGGACGTCAGGGCGGCGCGCTCGCGGGCTGGCCAGGGCTGCGGGGCCATCGCCCACAGGAGCCCAGACCACGTGACCGCCACGTCCCAGGCTGCGCTCTCGGACTGAACGACCACGTCTTCGTCCCGCACCAGCCGCCAACGCGTGGTGCGGCCAGTCCGGTCGTAGACTGTGGCCCCAAGGGAATTGCGCCAGCACACGGCGTAGCCCCTGGTCTGCAACTGGGCGCACAGGGCCCTGAAGCCAGTCAGCGCCGCCGCTAGCACCACCGGGCAGGAGCGAACCATGTGATCCCCCCACCCTTTGCAGGGCTGCGAGCAATAAGCGCAGTGGAACTCTGCGCGCGCCGACGTGTGGGTCTAGGGCGCCATGCGCACCCAGGCCGCGAACCTGAGGCCCTCTGTGGGCACCGCCCCTTCGGTCAGGAGCTGGGCCCAGGCCTGCAGGGCCAGGTCGTCCCCAGGCGGGCCCCGGATGAAGGTGACGGACGGGGCCGCCACCTGGATGTAAAGGCGGTCCATCTCGCGGGGGACCGCTGTCACCAGGCGGCGCGACGAGAACAGCTGGGCCGTCCCGTCCAGCACGTCCGGCAGCGGGTATGTACCTTCGCGCGCCATACCCAGGCCCCGCGCCGCCAGGTCATGGGCCTGCGCCTGGAGGTCGGAGAATAGGCCAGCCCACTGGGTGCTGTGCTGCGCGGGGATGTACAGGTCGGGGCGGCCGCGCCCAAGGGCCTCCGTGAAGGCGACCCGCACCCTGTCCACCCAGGGGGACTGGGAGGGGACGCCCCCGTCGCTGCCGAGGGTGGCGGAGGTGCAGTCTGCCCCGACGTATTGGACTGCCGCAGGGGTGACCCCCAGCGAAGCGGCGAGGCGCCACGCCTCTAGCTTGCCGGCCCACTCCGCTGCCCAGGGGCTGGCGGCCCGCATCAGGACGCCGGAGGCCGCAATCGCCAGCACCCCGCGGGCGTCCACCACCAGCGCGCCCCAGCCCAGGGTGTCGCCGTCCGGCGTGGTCTCCATTGCACCATCCGCCACCAGGAGGACCCCTCCATAACTGTACGGCCGGCGCACCTGGGTGTCCACGGCCGCGGGCTGCGCCGCGGCGGCAGGCAGGACGCACACCTCCAGGCTGACCTCGGCCATTGTGTGGAACAGGCGTTCCTGGTCCGGACCGTCCAGGCCCTGCCAGCAGTCCGGGCGGCTGAGGGCCCGGACATTTTCGCGGACGAGCACGCTGCGCGAGTCCATGGCCCTGAGGTACCCCTGAACGTGCCGGAGCCGCATCCGGCTGTACAAGTGGGGGAAGCCGAAGCCCCCGCTGGGTACCGGCATCCATAGGAGGGCCCTGGGCACGTTGCGCGGCACCCGCAGTGCCCTGGTCAGGACCCTGTCCACCGCTCGCTGGGTTCGGCGCAGGCGTGTCGGGCACGGCGGCATCGCGTCGTAGACGTAGTCCAGGGCCGAGACGACGTACGCGAGGACGATGCGGAGGACGAGCACGTAGGCCGGGCGCAGGCGGTAGAGCGCGCGCCCGACCTTCGCCAGGCTGGCCTCCGCCTTGGCGACCTGCGGTGCCGGGTACTCGCCCATCACCAGGGGTATGCCGGTGAGCATGAAGCCCCCGGACTGCAGCCGGAGCGGGCCCAGGGTTGTGGGCAGGGTGCCCGAGGCGTAGTGCAGCCGGCGGTGGCGCAAGACCAAGCTTCCCGACCTGCACTGAGCCGCAGGCTGCCGCGCACGTGACCGCGCAGATGCCCATCAGCCAGGCCAGGCCCCACCCCGAGAGGGCGAGGAGAGGGGGAGTGGAGGTGAGAGCAGTGAGAGGGGCCTGAGGGGGAGTGGAGTTGGGAGCAGTGAGAGGGGCCTGAGGGGGAGTGGAGGTGAGAGCACTGAGAGGGGCCTGAGGGGGAGTGGAGGTGGGTGCAGTGAGAGGGGCCTGAGGGGGAGTGGAGGTGAGAGCAGTGAGAGGGGCCTGAGGGGGAGTGGAGGTGGGTGCAGTGAGAGGGAAGTGAGGGGGAGTGGAGGTGAGAGCAGTCGGAGGGGCCTGAGGGGGAGTGGAGTTGGGAGCAGTGAGAGGGGCCTGAGGGGGAGTGGAGGTGAGAGCACTGAGAGGGGCCTGAGGGGGAGTGGAGGTGGGTGCAGTGAGAGGGGCCTGAGGGGGAGTGGAGGTGGGTGCAGTGAGAGGGGCCTGAGGGGGAGTGGAGGTGGGAGCAGTGAGAGGGGCCTGAGGGGGAGTGGAGGTGAGAGCCCTGAGAGGGGCCTGAGGGGGAGTGGAGGTGAGAGCAGTGAGAGGGGCCTGAGGGGGAGTGGAGTTGGGAGCAGTGAGATCGGCCTGAGGGGGAGTGGAGGTGGGTGCAGTGAGAGGGGCCTGAGGGGGAGTGGAGGTGAGAGCAGTGAGAGGGGCCTGAGGGGGAGTGGAGGTGGGAGCAGTGAGAGGGGCCTGAGGGGGAGTGGAGGTCAGAGCAGTCAGAGGGGCCTGAGGGGGAGTGGAGGTGAGAGCAGTGAGAGGGGCCTGAGGGGGAGTGGAGGTGGGTGCAGTTAGAGGGGCCTGAGGGGGAGTGGAGGTGGGAGCAGTGAGAGGGGCCTGAGGGGGAGTGGAGGTGAGAGCACTGAGAGGGGCCTGAGGGGGAGTGGAGGTGAGAGCAGTGAGAGGGGCCTGAGGGGGAGTGGAGGTGAGAGCAGTGAGAGGGGCCTGCGGGGGACTGGAGGTCATTGTGCTGTTCTTCTGACTACACGAAGCACACGCATCAACCTCATCCCACCATCATCTTGTGTTGGTCACATTGGTCCGCACGAGAGGGGGAAAATGTTTCATGGCCCCTACAGGAGTCAACACACCTGCCTTCAAATGTAAAATTGGGTGAAGGGCAATACTGTGTGCAGTGTCCGATGCACTCATTGGCACTGCCACATCACATGTCCCCAACCAATTACCAATGCCACAAATGACCAATAACTTGCCCACTCCATGCCCCATACCACCCCGCACTACTGTGGCTATTGATGTGTTATGTTTCCTAGACTGTTCGGGGGCTCCTCCAGGCAGGGCCAGGCTGGAGGCCCACTGACGGGGCACGTCCCAAGAGGGGCACAGAGGGCGCATGCGGGGCAAACACTCCCCCGCAGAATGGCGCACAAGCTTGACAGTGCATTGGCACGGACACAGCGTTGTTTGTGCCAATGCAATGGACAACGGCTTTGCGTGTCTTGTGAAGGATGTTGGCAGTGAAAATTGCAAAATTCAGAGAAAACCCATTGCCACTGCACCGGAATGAACCTTTGTGCCTCATCGCTGCACTGGAATGGACCAACAGAGTGGGCGATTGACATGCTGGTGCACGGGTATGGGCATTGCAGGACGCACCAAGTGCTGCACCGGCATGGTCATGCCCTTCCAAAATGCCTGCGCAAAAAAATGGACCCACTGTGGCAAGGGTTCTGGAGCCATTTCAGTCCTTCCCACTCTGGGGACCCCCAAGAGAGCAGGGGTTACAAAGCTGCTGTGATGCCTCACCACTCTTGGGACCCCATATGAAGCCCTTTCAGTTTGAGCAGCGGGTGCATCGGGGTTCTCCAAAAGGGGGGCTGGGGGTAACGTGTGCAATCAGGCCAAATTTCCAAGGTGAAGTATTCCCGCCAGAAAACGGAGCTGCAGAGCCGTTTCTTAGTCGACAGGAGCACACACATGACAACATACGGCCTTATGCTCATTGTGTGCGTTAAACCCCGTTGCTTTGTGCATGCCCTGGCGTGTGCCACCCGTGCTTGCATTATCAGGAAAACGACGGTCAGACCGGGTCCCGGTGCTTGGACAAGGCGGTGCTTGCGCGCGACGCGCGGTACCAAAAGAAAACATGTCACCGAAAACCTGCCCGCACCTCACCCTAAGCACAATTGTCGTACCTTACCCCCCCCATGTCCATCCCCCCCCCAGGGACGACGGTTCCCCCCCACCCCGGGGGGAACCGTTGCCAAGTGACGGTTCCCCTTGCATACTACGCAGAATTTATGA
Source organism: Eutreptiella sp. 'Long Island Sound 2002' (assembly GCA_964036045.1). Lineage (NCBI taxonomy): Eukaryota > Euglenozoa > Euglenophyceae > Eutreptiales > Eutreptiaceae > Eutreptiella > Eutreptiella sp. 'Long Island Sound 2002'. Next base: position 31,903,366 of record OZ038382.1, read on the forward strand.
CAGGTCAGTTGCTTGTTGTGCGTCGCCCAGAGCTCTGCCTTGCCAAGTGACGGTCCCCCCCCCCCAGGGGCGGGTAGACACCATCGCCAACAAACAAATTACCGCCGCATACTACGCAGAATTTATGACCGATCAGTTGCTTGTTGTGCGTCGCCCAAGGCTCTGAAATACACACTGACATACAGAGATCGAATGGTGCCATGCAAACTTTTGCGGGGCAACACCTCTGCCGGTGGCACAGGTGTCTCTGCGGGACGTGAGGGTGGTGAGGTGGCCCGCACGGCTGTCAAACGTTTCAGGGAAGCGCGGTCATGCACAACTTCAGTGGCACCACATTTGTACACGATGGTTCTGTACCGATCACCATGAGGAGAAGGGCCTTGCACAACAGCCAGCACAGGCTCCTTTGTGGAACGAACATAGCGCACAATAGTGCCTTCAGGGAACATTTTGAGAGGTCTGAGGAGTGCAATGGGTTAGCACAAAGGAGGTACGCATAAACTCTAACAACGAGCTCTCATAATTATGCAATCCTGTGCAATATGACACTGTTGCGTTTTTTTTTGGAACCAGCCGGTGATGGTTCCCCCCCCGGGGGGGGGATGGACACGGGGGGGGGGGGGGGATGGACACGGGTGGGTGGGGGGAGGTAACAAGGCACCAGAACACAATGTGCAGGCAAATTTCAGCAAGTTCTGGAGGTCCTCACTGCCCATCAGGGGCATCAAGAGCATTGCTGTACAATGGTTGCCAGCCCAAAGTGAGGAGGACTCGCATGCCTTCAAAACATTGGGGTGCTCAAGGCAGAGACGTCTTGGATGATGCCTGGAATAGCGCTGGTCACGGACGTTTAGGGCACACACCTCGGCATCAAATGCTGCTTGCATCTCCGCTTCATCATCAGCGAAATCCTCATCAAAAGCCTCTGTCATGACCGCACGAGCCAGCGAAGCTGCGGGCTGCACCAATCGCTCGTCATCCCTGTCATCGTCCTCCAAGAGGAATGAGGGGCGGTTGGGTGTATTCGGAGTGTTTGGTGTTGGGGCTCCAGAGCCGCGAGGGAATCCCCATCCTCCCCATGGTCCGTACCATGGACGCCCGACCTGGGGCTCCATCCCTCGCTCATCCGCCATCATTCGCGCAGCATCCTGCAGGGGGCGCTCCATAGCGGGTGCTGCTTGAGACTGAAGCAGCAGGCACAAGCCCAGCGGCAGGAAATACAAAAGGTTCATGTTGCAACACCCCTGCGAAATCAATCAAGTTGCTGGCTACACGCCCGACACTGACGGATCCGATTCCAATTCCAATATATGCCATGCAAAAACTTCATTCCGTTGGTGTGCCTGCTTTGATGCTATCAGACCACGAAGCGGACCACGTGGGTATCACAGAGTAGCTCAAATTGCTAGTGCCCAAAAAACCATCCCCTGTGTTTGGATTTCGCTTTCGTAGGCGCTATGTGGAGGGCCTCCTGCCACGACCCATGCCTCCATTTGTACCCTTATCCACCCCGCGTGCCCCGACTGTTCCTGGGAAGGTTTTCTGCATGCAGTCTTGATCAGAAGGAAGGGCAGACGGGCCCCGAGGCAGAGCAAACAAGGAGCCAGACACACAGCGAGAGGGACAAAATAGGTGACAGGAGGGAAGCAGACCCTATTCGAGGGAGGGGTCTGGGCCTAGGCAGCCTGGTGCCAGTGCAACCCTACTGGGCAGGAGGAGCCCTGCGGGGCCGAGAGAGACCAAGGGACAGACCGCTTACCACATATCAGGGCAGAGCTCACAGGTAACCTCTGGACTCTGAAGATTGCTGGACGTTCATAATCTCTTTCTTTGGGCAATGTTTTCCTGGCTCCCAAACAGCTCTGGGCAGGGCCAGTTGAACCCAATGAAAAGACGACAGTGGGTACTGACCCGAAATGAGAGCAGGGTTGTGGCTTTGTTGTGGCTTGGTTGTGGGTGGGTAGTGCACCCACAACCCACCTACAACCCACCCACAACCCACCCACAGCCCACCCACTACCCACCCAGCACCCACCCACAACCCAACCACAACCTGTTACCGGGGGGGCATGGGAGAGTGACACACAGTTGGGTATCATACAGCAGTGCAGCATTGACCACCATCAGGTGCAGTGTTCTTTCTATGGAAGGAAATTCGGAGAGCCTCTCCTGACCGAACCCTGCACACACCTGCTCCTATTGTGGCCCGCATTTCGCCACGTTTCGCTCAGTCACCACCACCTGTAGTACCACGCAGTCCTGCTTCACCTCCACTGACCTTCTCTGGCACTCCAACCCCCTCTCAGACTCCCTCCACATCTCCCAGATGATGCGGTGGAAGCCCAGAAATTCAGCATCACAATTGGCTCGAAACACGAGAAGGGGGGTCACAAAGGTATCTTGCAGCAGGACACTGAACACCCAGGCGGCATCATAATCCTCAGTGGGTCCATGTGAAGGGGTTGATGCATTGCACACAGTATTGAGAGTGTTTGAATTCACCCACTAGGGCGGGGCATTTGGTGTTTGGCGTGTGGAGACACAGACACACACACACACACACACACCACTCAACAGCCTGTATCAAATCACAGTGCCTTGTTGTGCTATGGTAGGCTGACTTTTAAACACTGTTCGGTGATCACGTATGGTTATCAAAAATGGTGTTTTTAGGCCACGAATGTCCACTGGTTGTCCTCTTGTATGCCAAAACATTTGCAAAATGCTATGAAAATGCTCCATTTTGGAACACACATTTTTCACTTGACCACTTGGGAAGCCAAAAAAAAAGGCCACTATCACAACCATTGGGCCAATTGCACTTCCTATTTACCAAATTTTATAAGGAATCGAGCAACCAGCCCAATACCTATGCTTGGTGGTTTGAGGCCCACGATTTGCGGTTGCTGGAGACTGTTGAGGCCCATCTGGTGCGCCGCAAGATACTCCGGTCCACTCCAGGATTCCGTTGGCATGTTGTGGAGTTGGAGCACCTTTTGGGCCGGATAAGTCATGAAGGATACGATTTTGCAGATGCAACAACGACTGGATCAGTTCGCAGCAAAAGTGGATATCCAATCGGATCAACTTGAGGCACCACTGGATGGCCAGGAAACAAGGAGCACCCCGAATATCCAGGAAATTGTTGCAAACAGCAACGGTGGGGATTAGGCAAATGCTCTTGCCTCAATCATCCAACAGCAACGGTTTCTAGTGATGAACCGGGGTCTTGCCTGCTTCAAGAACTTCAACAACCTTGGCAACGTGGCAACGGTGGACAATCATCAATCATTGATCTCCTGACCCGATCAAGAAGGCGCATGCGGTTCTTTTCGACATCCAAGAGATTGCGACCTTCTAGCAATGCGGTCTCCTTCCTAACTTTGTATTTCTATGAACACGGAGTCCCCATACCATGAGGTACTTGAGCACAGAGGCAACGTTGAAGCAATTCAAAGGGCCGCACACAATCAACTGGACCATGACCTACTCAAATGTGCATTTGTTCTACGGAAGGAAGGTGCCACCGGGTTTGTTTTTCTCACTATGCTAAGCCCCGGATACCCCCGAGAAGGCAAAGCTCATGTAGCCATCTTGCCCTGATTTGGGCCACTTCTGATTTTCTCCCCGTGCATAGCATTGGGGGGCCTCTGAGAAGGCTGGGCTTACGTAGCAATCTTGCCCACATTTGGGCCAATTCTCATTTTCTCACCCTGCTGAGCACCATGGACCCCGCGAAGGCACGGGGTGCCTAGCCATTTTCCCCAAATTTGGGCCACTCCGGGTTTTTTCCCGATGGTGGGCACTATTGACCCCCGAGAAGGCAAGGGGTATGTAGCCATCTTGCCTAGAGTTGGGGCATTTGCGTTTTTCTCCTTGTGCTGAGCACTTGGGAGAAAGTAGGGGTTACACATCCAATACTGATTATTTCCTCTCGCTGAGCATCGGCGACCGTCGAAAAGGCAGGGCTATGTCGCCATCTTGCAATGATTCGGCCAGTTTTGATTTCCTCAATGTGCAGAGCATTGGGGACTCCCGAGAAGGTCGGGGTTATGTAGGCATCTTGCCCACACTTGGCCCCCTGGAAGGCATGGGTGAAGCAAACATTGTTGATTTTCTCCCTGTGCTCAACAGTCGGGACCTGTTCCGGAAGGTAGGGATTATGTAGCCATGCTTTGTGCTTGCATGGCAGTGATAGTGAGTCTAAATTTTTTGTCACAAGACAATTTCACTTCGTTTCTTCAGGGCCCCAAGACCACACCATGGCAACGATCTTCACTACGAGTGGAGCAAGGGGGTTGGGGGTTGGCACAAGGCCTTGGTGGTTGGCTCTGTTAGCCTGTGGCGGCGCCTATTGGCCTCTCGCCTTTGAGGGTTCTGCTATGTCAAGCAAGCATCCGTACTACTGCGGGCATCCGCACTGCCGCGGGCATCCACCTTACTGGGTGGGAATCCAGAATGCAACTTCTGCCCATGGCGTCCTCCGCTGACGGCCTGATCAGTGCCCGGTATCAGACTGGGAGGTGCTCACCACAACCAGCAACATGAATGTCACACAAGGCCATGGGTGCTAGCTCACCAATGTGTGACTTGCTGGTAGTGCGTTGCAGTAATATCTTCTGCGCTCTGTGCCATTCATGATGAGCGCGTTACAAAAATATCTTCGCTCAGAGTATTCGCACTTTGTCCAAGGCGGGGTATCTTTTTTTTTTGACAGACTCAAGAAGTTCAAAGAGTACTCAAGACTGTGCTTGGGAAAGTGGGCGTCTCCAGCATATGATACAGTGGATCCCCGCAAAGCGGGGCACATGACAAAGACCCAGAGTTCACATGCGTATACCAGAGGGCTCTCTGATGCGGTAGGCAAAACCGCCACGCCATATGGCAAGCCTATAATGTGTAAGATTTAAGGGGGTTAAGACATGCTGGATCACGTGTGTGCCATTCCCCATAGGTCCTCAAGAGTGACAAGCTTTCGTCGCTTTGTAGGGGCCATGTCCGGTGGCGGGCGTTGGCCCAGGGTGCCGGGCCTTGTGCGGCAGTGGCGTTTAGGCAGAGGGGACTCCACCCGGTGGGCGGCGCGCTCACATGCCCACAACTGGCTCATCACCGAAAAGAGCTGAATCCTTCGGTTATGCCGCTGGCCAAGGCGGAGTATCTTCCTTGCTGGCGGTAGTGAGCAGCCCCGCCCACCAACAAAGGGGGGGGGGATGGTACATGTGTGCTACAATTCGCCCACCCTACACTTGTGCCCAATGCAATTGTAAGTGGTACTTGTGGTGCACACACTATGGTGGATGCGCTTTTTGCTTGGGTACTACTGATTGTTCCACCCAAGGTGGGGTCACTCGCGACACAAATCTTTGGGTTCATCGTGGCGATGAAGAGCCTACTACGTCCCCCATTGCTGCGGATGACAATGGCAGCCCCACAGCACCGTTGGTACCAATGCCCGTCCGCCCCAAGAAGCTGCGCAAGGTTTAAACAAGGGCGGACACTTTTGTGCCCACCACCACTGCACCATGCGTTCTAGGTGTGTCGAGCAGGCCCCTCCTCCAAAGGATGGTACTTGCGGCTGTTTGTCCCTAAGTTTGCGGCACCAATTGTTGCAAACGGATCCGGGTGCTAATTTGGGCAACTTCACTGCCGAACGCATGCCACCAGCCTTTGTGACGCATGTTCAAGACATTGTGAACAACACTCCCTAGGTGCAACACTTTTTTTGGGGGGCAGCTCCACCGCCTTTCCCCTCTCCCCAATGTTACAAGCACTAGCATGTTGTACAAGGCATTTTTAGGTGCAGTGGATCCAACATTCATTGGTCCCCCCTCAACACCTTGTTCTCCTCTTCTCTCTGCTCTGTGCTCTTTGTTAAGGCATGGCGGTCCCCCGCCGAGAGCCTTGCACCAAAGCGGCCTAACCAGTGATGTGGGAACTGGTGAGGGGCTTCCGGGAACCGGGCTGCTAGTGGTGCAGGGTAACAAATGTGTTGTGGTAGTCCGCAACACTGGTAATGTTGGTGTCCTCGGCAACTACCCGTGCCAGACAGGACAACAGGGCCTCACCCTTCTCCTCCACGAAGGCACATGCGGGAAGCAAAGAGTGGTACGGGGACCACATCCGCAGTGCTAAGTGTAAAGCACGCTTGTAACCACTGTCTCTGTGCTGTGGGTTTAACTTCTGAATTAGGTAGAGCGAAACCTGCAAGGACTGCTTGGCAGTGTCACCGGTACTTGGAGTGCGGTGGCACCAAGAACCGTCACACACCATAATGCCTAGGCGAAGTAATGCCGGGTGTACTGGAAAACAAGACGATACAGCCCCCCCAATTGTTTGTCTTTGAGTGTTCTACTGCCAGTAGGAGAACGCAAGCGTGCACGTATACTTGGAATGGAAAGGTAAACCGCCAAAATAAGACGCTTGGTAACAATAAGGGAAGGATATGCATACAAATGTCTTGCATATGGGTTCTGCAAGAAGCCCTCGTATTCAAGTGCCACCATGAACGGCAAGAAAGCACTATATGTGTGATCAATACACTACTTATACGCATGCCAGATACCAAGCAAAGGACAGACGGAGCCATACACATGGCACAATGGAAGTGGCTGCACCCAATAGCCGTACAACATTTTCAGGCAGCTGTAGTAACTGGTGATGTCACATAGCATAGGTAAGACTCGTGTGGAACAGTTGTTAGCCAGCTGAAGCCAGCTGAAGCACACCGTACATGGCTTGGTGAAACCCAAAGGTTGCGGAGACAGGCACGCCGCGAATGGCTAAGGTGTACCATGGAGTGACGTCAACCTCCTTGCAGCGAGCATCCCAGGGGCACCGCACTTGCTCAAAACACATGCCTTGGCGCACAAGCGGCTTTGTGGAGGCCGTAAACGACATCCACGCATCCTATAGGTCACTAACATGCTAAGCCACATCACTATACAGGGGGCCAAGTGTGGGGTGCCCCGCAAAATGTCCCCTCAACCTACCAGCAGGAATAAGTGCCATAGCGGTTGTTGACAATGATATGCCATGTTGAGTTGCCGGGCTTTTGGAGTACCGGGCTTTGTTGAACTGGTCTACCCAAGAAACAAGTGTACCCCCCCCCCCCGTGTTGCAATATCCGCAGAACCTCCTGCTCACTAATATCTACACGTGTCGCCACAAGGGCTTGGCGCCATGATAGCGAACCGCACGCGGCAAGCTGAACATGAACCCATTGCAAACCCTTGTAGTGTCTTGAGGCAGGCTGGCCCGAGCACTGTCTAGATGACTAAGCTTAAGCAGGGTATGGTACAACATAAAGATGGTTGGTATCAACCTCCGTAACCGCTGCTTCCGCCCTCGGTCCTCCTAATCATCCTTGAAGTTGTTTAAAGAGTTCCGCCGCTGGGTCTTGGCGTTGATGCGCGGCTGGAGGCAAAAGTCTACAAGGAATTTTGCCTGTCCGGCATCAACAACATCCCCACATAGGTCCTCAGCGGAGTCATAGGGCGTCTCCATACCGAGGAGACGGCGCCACATGTCCAAGTCAATGGCACCGGAGGGCGGGGTGCAAGACATGGGTGGCCAGTAAAAAGACCACAACGCTCGGGGACCTTCTACTGTTGGCAGTAAAACAAAGGCACCTTTGGGCAGAGTTGACCCAATTGTAGTACACCAACACACAGGGGAGTGATGGTGTCATGTAATAAGACAGTGTGACATGCGTGCATGTACTACACACTGGTGGTGGGACACAATCCATTGCCGTGTATTCTACTGCTAGCAGTAGAACTGTATCTCAACTCAGAACACATGGATACATGTCCCACCGGTGACCAAACAGGATAGGAACGCGGAAGGCGTCATGCAACTACCCATGAGCACGTTCCATGTTGGTTGGTGTATGCTGGTAAGGAAACATATACATGTACCACGGTCCTTGTTACACACATCCTGAAGACCTGTGACGTGCAGTTCAATGTACTAGCACGGGAAAGCAATAGAACACAAAGGATATACATGGCATACCCAGGCGATGGCATCAATAGGGCAGTAGGTACTAAGGAGGAATCCATGGGGGTAGTAGTACAGCAACACACAAGAGTGTCAGGCTTTGGTGGACATGGCGAACAGTTTTACTGCCACCACAAAGCCACAACTGCATCATAATTATATTGCAGCCATGGCTCAGCATCCCTCGCCACCACAAGGAGTTGCTCAAGCAGGGCCACAGTCAAGTTCCGCCTATCAAACCTATTAATGCGGTTCAATAGAGGAAAAAGGCGCTCGCACTCGACACTGCTGGGACACTGTGCCAGTGCACAGCGCAACAAGAAGTGCAGGCCTAGAAACTGAAATCTATCTGTCATAATTGGTCGCCAAAAAGCGAACGCATGGGGATTTTTGTTCCTTCTCAGTGCATCTACAACCTTCCCCACCTGCACCCTGGCATGTGGCCACTCAGATTGTGCACCACTCACACTGTGGCCTAGTTCTTCCGAATAAACACCCCACAACTTGACCAGCTCAGAAATGCTGTTATTTGCCAAATCACTGAAATCCTTGGAAGAGGGTGAGGGCCAGGAATGAGGGTGCAAGAATTGCAAAAACTCAGTGGGGCCAGTCTGCTTCATGCCGCGCTTTGCATCATGCAAAATTGATGTATTCAAGTGCACTACAACCTTTGTAACATGGCCAACATCACCATGCAACTTCTGTCCATGGTATGCACCATTCTTCACCGCTTGCAAAAAGCCTTCAAATGCACATGGTGATTTGGGGGGGAGCACCAGATCACCCAGAATCTGTTTTGCAACAACTTGGACACCAAAAGCAACTTCCCTGTGTTGACCACACTGCTCAGCAGGCTTCAAAATTCCAGAACCCACATATGCATGACACACTGAGAGCAGCAATGCAACTCTGCATGCACATACAAGTGCTGCGAATTGCATCCAGAAGGTGGAAGCAAGGAGAAACTTGCAAAAAAGTCTGTTCTGGTGCCATCTGCCACGCCAGCAACACGGTATGAACGGTTATTCAAACAACATTGTTGCAATCATCTCGCAGAAGAGGTAAGACCAAACCCAGGAAGTCAGAAAATGCAAAGGCCTCGCATACCATGGCCCAAAGGGTCAAATTCAGAGGTTTAACGCGTTGTAAAATCTGTATTTTGTCCAGCAAACATACCCCCAAGTGTTTTTTTGGTTGGGGTACCCCCAAACTTCCAAACTGAAAATCCATTTTGAGTGCTGGTGGGGTTGCGGCGGCAGAGGGGGGGGGGGTTAGACGAAACATGGTTGGCCTATTATGCGATCCACAGCCAGGTCAAATTGTATTCATATATTTTGAGATGGACCCCCTAACCAATGGTGGAGGTCCCTAGACCTGTCTACAAGTAACCCTAATCGGCGCCCTTTTGGGGTCTGACTGGTGAGAATTCAACGATTTTCAGGCCAGCATGAGTTGGCAACAAAATCCGCTTTTGGCAGTCATCCTTTGGTCACGGTGGAGTCATGGTGAGGGATGTAACATAGGCACCCCAGTGGTGCTCATTGGCCACTCAAGGGGGCTGATTTCCAATTACATCAGCCCATTTTTATATTCGCCAATCAGTGGGCCCACTTTGTGGTACATTATTAAGAGCGCTCCTCGGCAGAGGGGGACTTGCCAGATGCAGCCAAATTTGGTACAAACCACCACACATCGATTTTCCAACCCTACCATAGACACCTTGTACCACTGAATCTACGAATGAGAACGTGCTGGATTCGTGACGATCCCATTGCGGTGGCCTCCTACATGCGGTATCAGGTAGGGTTGTTCCACGAGGGCAGGCTACGACGATGACGCTGATCTGTGCGATGAGTCCATGCGAGAATCGGACGTCATCATTACCAATGTCCCCTTCCAAGCGGTTGAGGGCAGCTCTGCAATCGCTCATGGGGCTCCTCCACATCCACTTTGTTGTTCGCTTGGGGTGCTGGTGGTTGCGAGTACGTCTTTGTATTGTGCAATTGTTGTGATGCATTTGCACTTGCCCATTAGTTTTTCGACATTGCGGGATTGCGCATCGTGCAACGGCTTCAAATCCACTACTCGCCTCTAAACGGATTACCCCCCGATGTCGGGAGTGTGACTCACCACAAAGGCATTTAGTAGTTTCACTGCGCGCGCGGACATGTCGTTGATGTCCACGTTAGAGTCCAAAACACTATGCACTGAAAGGACATCTTGCAATCCGTATTCCGCTAATTGGTTTGGAGGCACAATGCTATAGCCCATATCCCAATGTGGAAAATTGCGTTGCGTCAGCGGGGCCTCATGCAATGTCACGATGTCAGTATGGCGCGGGTCCTTCATAATGCGCCTCTTTGTGTCTTGCACGGTGGTAGGGTCCCCCTCTATGGCCTGCAAGAAGAACGGGGATGGGGATGAAGAACAAGGAAGTGAGGAGACACAACTTGAAAGGACCGTGGACAATTGGGAGTAAAGGTACTACGTGTAAGGGGAGGGGCTCCAATTTTTTGCTCCAAAATTGGACTGTGTTTACACGTGTTAGGAAGGCGGGGGCGTTCAACGTGCCCATACCACAACGTGCTAACACACCTATGGAGGCACCTGATCCATTGTACACTACACTTTTGCCATGTAGAGTGCCTTGCCTTGCATTATCATTTTGAGCAATTGAAAGCATGCCTGGGAGTCCCGGAACTCCTGCTTGGCCCAGGCCCCCTGCCGAACCCACTCTCGAACTACCGCCGCCTGCCACGAGTGCTCTGACCGAGTGAGACCCTGGCACCCATGCTCCCAGGGTCCCCAGAGCGCGTCGGTATGAGCGTGGCGGGAGATGCCCGTCACGTGCTTGTATGCTCGCACCATGAGAGCATCGTTTGCCGCGTGTACCTTGGCCGTGGGGCGGTACACGCTGGCCAGGGGGAGCAGCTTGCTCGGGAGCTTGGCCATGAGTACCATCATGGCCGCGTCCGGGGAGAGCCGCTGGGGGCGGAGCTGTGTCCAGAGCTCCGCCCTGACCTCCGGCAGGTTGCGGGGGGCCGTAGGCGCCCCCTGGAGGTAAATGTCGGTTCCCATATATCGGAGGACCCTGGAGGGCTGTATCTCCGGGGCCCCTGCCAGTGCCTCCCGCCGCTGGTCCGGGGTACTTGTCACCCACGCGCGGCCTAGGTGGCGGGCCACGGCTGCTAGCGTAGGCGACCGTAGGGGCCGCGGGTCTGACGTGGAGCCGTGCTGGATCTTGCGGTCAGGGACGTCCACCCGCAGGATTCCCTGGTAGTATACCCGCTGATCCAATAGGACCCCCTGTATGGGGTGGGAATCGCCCCGCTCCAAGAGGACGATCGTGTCGTCCACCCACATGAGTCCCGGGAAGCGGAAGGGCTCCACCGCCGAGGACCGGTATGCGATGTCCATGTATCGCAAGAAAGGGAGCGCCGCCGTCGCCCCCGCATGGACCCCCTGGACGGTACCCTGGGGCGTACCCAGGAGTTGCGTCAGGGTGTGGGACTGCCAGGGGCCCAAGGGCAGGGTGTAGGAGAAACCCTCGGTATGGGTGGCGAGGTGGTCGGCCTCTCCCAGGCCCACCCGGGCTCCCACTATAGGGTGTGTTGTGTTGTGTTGTGTTGTGTTGTGTGGTGTGGTGTGGTGTGGTGTGGTGTGGTGTGGTGTGGTGTGGTGTGGTGTGGTGTGGTGTGGTGTGGTGTGGTGTGGTGTGGTGTGGTGTGGTGTGTTGTGGTGTGGTGTGGTGTGGTGTGGTGTGGTGTGGTGTGGTGTGGTGTGGTGTGGTGTGGTGTGGTGTGGTGTGGTGTGGTGTGGTGTGGTGTGGTATGGTGTGGTGTGGTGTGGTGTGGTGTGGTGTGGTGTGGTGTGCCGAAGGCGCTGTTACCAAATGGCAAAAGGCCGGGATGTCTACCCAAGGGCAAAGGTAAACGGGCTGGGCTGTGTGTGTTGTGTGCGCGCTGTGCGTAGGTATGCGGTTTTTGGGCGGAGATTGGGGGAGGCTGGATAAACCTGGCGGGCACCACTGTGGTGGCCTTCGTTATCCCAGGAGCTCCCGCTGCACCCCCTCTCGTTCCGCTTGTTGGTGCAGGCACAGCTCCTGCAACGCCCACACCATTGTGCTGCCCTGGCCCAAGCGGGCCTTTAGCAGTGTGGCGCGTGCCTTCGCGTGGGCGTACCTGACCTTGATGGACTCCTCCACTACGTTGCGGATAAACTCGGTGCCTAGCGCGTTGGGCCCCGCGCACTCCAGGTGGGCCCGCTGCTAACACGCCTATGGAGGCACCTGATCCATTGTACACTACACTTTTGCCATGTAGAGTGCCTTGCCTTGCATTATCATTTTGAGCAATTGAAAGCATGCCATGCCATTCCAAAAATCTTTATAACATGGAAAACAACACAGAATCTTAGAACTCTCAGATTGCATGTTGTCATCGATGTTGTGTTGTGTTGTGTTGTGTTGTGTTGTGTTGTGTTGTGTTGTGTTGTGGTGTGGTGTGGTGTGGTGTGGTGTGGTGTGGTGTGGTGTGGTGTGGTGTGGTGTGGTGTGGTATGGTGTGGTGTGGTGTGGTGTGGTGTGGTGTGGTGTGGTGTGGTGTGGTGTGGTGTGGTGTGGTGTGGTGTGCCGAAGGCGCTGTTACCAAAAGGCAAAAGGCCGGGATGTCTACCCACGGGTAAAGGTAAACGGGCTGGGCTGTGTGTGTTGTGCGCGCGCCGTGCGTAAGTGTGTAGGCCTCGGCAGGGGGAGGGGGAGTCGGGGAGACCTGGTGAGTTCGCCTCTGGCGACCGCGCTTATCCCAGGAGCTCCTGCTGCACCCCTTCCCTTTCTGCTTGCTGGTGCAGGCGCAGCTCCTGCAACGCCCACGCCATCGTGCTGCCCGGGCCCAGGCGGGCCTTCAGTAGTGTGGCACGCGCCTTGGCGTGGGCGTACCAGATCCGTATGGACTCCTCCACGACGTGGCGGAGGAACTCCGTGCCCAGCGAGTGGGGCCCCGTACACTCCAGGTGGGCCAGCTGCATGGAGGGGGTCCGCAGGGCTGCCGCCCACTGCTCCAGCACAGTCGGTTCCCACAGCTGGTGGCGCACTGGGGCCGCCCGTGGCCCCACCTTCTGGTCGAGCCACGCTGCGAGGCGCCGGCGGGCTGGCCCCCACTCGTGCGATTGAGCCGAGCAGGCCCACAGGTGGGGCGCCGTCTCGGGCTGTGTCCCGCACAGGAGGCACGTTGTATCCAGCACCGTGCCCTGGTGGGAGGAACGGTGGGCTAGGACGGCCATGGTCGGGACGTTGTCCATGCGATGCGCCGTGATGTGGCGCTGCTGGTCGTGGTCGAACCAGTCCAGGGGGAGGCCCCCTCCTGGCATGAAATTTACCCCCCAGCGGGCCTCGTAGATGGCTCGCGCCGGTATGGAGGCCCGGTCCTGCAACCAGTCACTCAGCGCCGTCGGGGAGAGCTGGCACTGGTCGCGGAAGGGCACTGGGGGGATAAATGAGTAGGGGCGCCTGAGGAGCCACGTGAGGTCTACCTCCGGCGGCTCCCGCGTCGCTGCGTCCACACGGACGTTGAGGTCCGTGATCCAGTGCGATGGTGTGGTCACCACATTGATGGCAGACCTCGGGGAGAGGCGCTGCCCCCCCAGGACAGTGGCGTAGAGGTGGTGGATGCCATCTCCGCAGTGCCCTCCTTCCTGGTACGTGCGGAGGGCCCCCACTGCTGCCTCCGAGTCCGGCACCAGCCAGTAAACCCCCTGCTGTGTCGCCAGCCGGCGGGCATACGAGAGGAGGGCCATCGCCTCCCCCTCCTGGGAGGTGCCCACTCCTGAGGCCACCTGGGCCTGATACTCCTCAGGCCCGCTCTGGACGACCCCGGCCATGGCCATACCCGCCTGCGTGGCCCCTGCATCCACCGCCACGACACTGCCTCGGAGGGTCGCCAGCGCAGGCAGGTCATGGAACCAGACGCCCGGGCGAGTCTCAGGGGCCAACACTCGCGGGGGTCTGGTCGCCCGGCCGTGTTGCGCCAGGAGGGCCATGTCCCCATGGTGCTCCCTGAGGTGGGTGCGCAGGGCCTGGTGTAGCTCCGCTGGCACTGTCCCCACCGTATCGAGGGAGTAATAGAGGGGCCCCTTGTGCGGGTGCCCCGGGCATTTGTGCGCCATGCACTCCGCTGGATATTGGAAGCGCGCCACCGCCGCCGGGGCTATGGCGATCCACGGAAACGGCGGCAGCGTCGAGGTGACCGTCACGAGAGGGGCCTGCGATGTGCTGGCCCAGTTCCAGTAGGCGGCAGTCGGGGGGGCTGTCGTCCACACGACGGTGGGCGCCCTGACCCCAGTGCGCTGGAGCTGGGCCAGGGACTCCTGCCGGTGGTCGCCCCACAGCTGGGCGTGCAGTGGCGCATCCACCTGCACTTGGATATCCAGGGGGGCCACCAGGAGGCGGTGGAGCCTGGTGTCGCTGGGCAGGGTGCTCGGGGGCTGCTGGCACACCCGGGGTTCTGGCGCCCAGCCCGCGGTCTCCATGGTGTCCTGCAGGGCCGCGGTCATCCGGAGGGCTCCCCGTTTCTCTGCAACGGAGAAGTTGGACAGTAGTCCAGAAGGACCACTGTTGTATCTTTTGCCCCATGCTCCATGTGTTTTGTGCTCCACGTCCACTGGCACTGTTGTTGTTCCACTGTGTGTGTGCAGTTTCCTGCAGCTCGGCTGTTTCTGAGGGTCCATCACAGGCTGAAGGGGTGTTCTGGTTGGGGGCCCGAAACAGCTGAATTTGCGTACAGCATGCGCAAAGCATGCACAGCGCAGTGTGCACTCTCTTACAGAGGAGGTTCACTGCAACGGCTGTAGCTAGAACCTCACTGCACAAAGCACCTCCCAGCGTGAGTGTTCTCGAGGGGTCGTCGGTCATTTTGTCCCACCGGCACCTTGGAAGCAGAACAATTTTATAGCTTCCCCGCACCCAGTGATTCGTGCTGACCCGCTGACCACCTTTGTGTAGAGGGTATTTTTTGTCTATGGGTATGATGCCGTGAAGTAGATTGGCTGTGGACAATGTGGCATGTGTGACACAGCATTGGGCTTGCTAGACACAAACTCAGGAGATGGGAGTGGTGCACACAGGATGAGCACGCCAAAGGAGACAGTGCCAGCCACCAACACAGCACTGTTGTGACTGTGGTATATCGTCTCCATTCGGGTGGTTTTGGCCGCCCGGCCCCCCACTATGACTTCCGCCTGATAGGTGGGCACGGCCCTCGGGATCCAGTCCTTGGGTGCCGCTTGCCACCGCGGCGTGGGTTCCCTCAGGAGCGGGACCAGTACCGCAGCGTGGCGGGCCAGCCACGCACGTAGCCCCGGGATCCCCTTGCGGGCTGGCGCTCGTCTCTTCAGGGCTCGCTCCGGTAGCACCTGGTGATTCTCTGTGTAGAGGTCGCCGAAGTGATGGTAGCCCAGGGCCTGTACCGTTTCGTACACCGTCGGGGGGACGACCACCTGTGCGACGGCGCCATACAGAGTTGCGTACGCCTCCACCCGGGGGGCAGGGGCCGCCGCTGCCGCCGATCGCGGCCCACCGGGACCTCGGACCAGGATGGGGGTGGTCCCTGAGCACTGGCCTGGCATCCACATGGGCATGGCCACCTCATCCACGACCCGCTGCAGCGTGGCTATGAGGTGGGGGCACTTGGGGTGATGCGTGTACTGCCCCGGGGTAAGCACCGCCGGGCAGCCCCCCCTGAGCGCCTGGTGCGTTTGCGGGGAGTAGGCCTGGGAGTCCCGGAACTCCTGCTTGGCCCAGGCCCCCTGCCGAACCCACTCTCGAACTACCGCCGCCTGCCACGAGTGCTCTGACCGAGTGAGACCCTGGCACCCATGCTCCCAGGGTCCCCAGAGCGCGTCGGTATGAGCGTGGCGGGAGATGCCCGTCACGTGCTTGCATGCTCGCACCATGAGAGCATCGTTTGCCGCGTGTACCTTGGCCGTGGGGCGGTACACGCTGGCCAGGGGGAGCAGCTTGCTCGGGAGCTTGGCCATGAGCACCATCATGGCCGCGTCCGGGGAGAGCCGCTGGGGGCGGAGCTGTGTCCAGAGCTCCGCCCTGACCTCCGGCAGGTTGCGGGGGGCCGTAGGCGCCCCCTGGAGGTAAATGTCGGTTGCCATATATCGGAGGACCCTGGAGGGCTGTATCTCCGGGGCCCCTGCCAGTGCCTCCCGCCGTTGGTCCGGGGTACTCGTCACCCACGCGCGGCCTAGGTGGCGGGCCACGGCTTCTGGCGTAGGCGACCGTAGGGGCCGTGGGTCTGACGTGGAGCCGTGCTGGATCTTGCGGTCAGGGACGTCCACCCGCAGGATTCCCTGGTAGTATACCCGCTGATCCAATAGGACCCCCTGTATGGGGTGGGAATCGCCCCGCTCCAAGAGGACGATCGTGTCGTCCACCCACATGAGTCCCGGGAAGCGGAAGGGCTCCACCGCCGAGGACCGGTATGCGATGCCCATGTATCGCAAGAAAGGGAGCGCCGCCGTCGCCCCCGCATGGACCCCCTGGACGGTACCCTGGGGCGTACCCAGGAGTTGCGTCAGGGTGTGGGACTGCCAGGGGCCCAAGGGCAGGGTGTAGGAGAAACCCTCGGTATGGGTGGCGAGGTGGTCGGCCTCTCCCAGGCCCACCCGGGCTCCCACTATAGGGTGAATGTCCTGCGCGATTACGTCGAAGAATTTCGCGAGATCCGTGATCAGGACGTCCACTATCCGGTTTTGAAGCCTGGCCAGGTCCAGCTTCATGTGCACCGTGCGGACGACCTCGTGGAGGGATATACCCCGCATGCCCCCCACTAGGCAGGGGCCCCCCAGGGCCCGCTCGTAGACGGCTGTCGCCACGGCATAGAAGGCCGTGGGCTCGAGTTTGGAGACGTGGGAGGAGATGGTTATCCCCCGGAGGTTCGCCTCCTGGACCGGCTGGTCCGGGTTTTTTAGGAGCAGGGTAACCCGCCCCCGCCTGCCCACCGTGCGGCTGACTGGGGGGCTGCGCACCACGGTGCACAGGGCCTTCTGGTCCGCCTCCGTCAGGTGTCGGTACCAGGATATATCGATGCAGACGTCCGCTTCGGGTAGGCGGAGGTCGGGGCCGCGGGCCTTCCCCGACTGCACCTCCCAGAGGTGGCGGGGCTGGACATAGTCGCCGCGGGCTGGCGGGGCATGCTGCGGCAGCAGCCCCAGGTACCTCTGGAAGTGGGCCCATCGGTCGGGGTCATCTCGGATCCGGTAGCTATGGCCCTGGAGCCGTAGGCGGCTCAAGTACAGGGCAGACAACGTCTCCCTGGGGTTGAGGAGCGCCTTGCTGTCCAGGGGGATTGCCGAGACATCGCGCGGGGGGCCCCTGCTACGACGCTGCACCTCCCTCCACTGCTCTGGGGTGCGTTTCAAATTGAGGGTTTCCTGCTTGCGTCGGAGGGCCCTGCGTTTCACCCCCCGGAGGCTCTGCTGGCGCTGGGCTTCTCCCAAGGCCACTAGGCTCCGCTTGAGGGCGTGCCCCGCCGTCACTGAGGTGCCCAATATGCTCTGGGCCATCACTGTAAAACGCCCCACCGTGGGGAGCATGCTGCGCGCTGGGAAGGGCTGTTGGGGAGCCCGCGAGGGGGGAGCTCGCTCCGCCGGGCGCGTCTTGAGGCGGTACTGCCGGAAGCGGAGGGCTCGGACCCTGCCCGTGGCGTGGGCCCAATCGTAGATGGCCCTTTGCAGGCCTTTAAGCCACCGATTCGGGGCGAGCTGGGGGTCCAAGGCTCTCCTGCGGAGTATTGAGTTGTGGAAATCGGCCGTGTCGGCCGGGGACAGGGCCACCGGGCCCAGGTGGTACTCCGGGGTGCGGGAGACCGTATGGGGGCTGGGCTTGTCCAGCCGGTTCACCGGGAAGGCGACGGTGAGAAGGAGGGGGACGTGGTGGTCCGAGAGGAGGGTGCTCGCCCAGTAGTGGTACGAGGCGATGGTGAACTGCGCCTCGCTGTGGCAGGCGGCTGTGTCGATGCGGGAGCGCGCGGCCCCCTGGAAGCAGGAGTATGTGTCCTGCGGGACCGGGTGAAGGTCCACTAAGTCCCTGAGGTTGAAGGCCCTCAGGAACGTGCGGTAGCCCGTGTCCTCGGGGCGCGGGGTCCCTCTATCTGCCGGTCGGGCCGCCGAGTTGGTGTCCGTGACAACCAGGACGGTCGTCGGGTCGACCAGGCAGGTGACCTCCCTCCAGACGGCGGCCCACCATCTCACGTAAGGCTCCACGCCCATGCTGATCTGGGGGGCATGGGCTGCCAGCACATGATGCCGACCCCACGGGGTGAGGACCTCCATGAGGAGGGCGTTGGCATCCTCCGCGCCCCAGAGGAGGGAAGCCCGGGTGGTTGTCCCGGTGCGGACGTATACTTCCAGGCCCGCCCCCGTCTTGCCTTGGGCGGGGAGCACGACGTGACGGGCGTAGTCCTGGAAGGGGGGGTCCTCGGGGCCTGCCCGGGACTGGGCCTCAGCCAGGACGAGGAGGGTAGGGCGGCGCGCTGCCATGTGCAGGGCTTGCGCCAGGAGGCGTTGCCGGAGGTACCGGCCCCGGACGTTGAGCCACAGGTACCCCACAGCGTGCACGTCCTCCGGGGTGCCCTCAATTCTGGGATTGCGAGGGAGTGGGGTGCTCCGGCTCCGGGTCCGGCTCTGAGGAAGCGGGCCCGCCCTGGGGGTCGGCGTGTGTGGCCGAGCCGCCAGCTGCCTCCTGGGCTGCCCGCAGGTCACGCCCGATGAGGCCAAACACCGTGGTCAGGGAGGGAGTCCCCGCTGGCCGTTCGCCCGTGAGCCTGAGGAGCACCCAGTCTCGCAGGGCCGGGGCCTGTGCCCCCAGGACCTTGAAGCCGACCGGCTTGGCCGGCTGGAGGGCCCGGGCGTAGCTAACCCACGAGGCGCTCCATCCCTTCCAGTCGGCGTCGCGGAGCTGCTGGGCCCCCAGGGCCGAGGGGACGATGACGAGTCCCCCCCGAGCCCTGTCGTAGGTGGCCCTGGCCACCATGGGCGTAGCGATGGCCAGGGGGTTGCCTCCGGGTGGGGTGAGGGTGGCCCTGTGGTCCCCGAGGTCCATCCTCGCCGTGTCGACTGGGGTGTACCGGTCCCCGCGCTTGACGCAGATTTGGACCGGGGGGGGGGCTGTGGCCGGCGTGCCCCGGGGGACATGTACCGGGCACTGGCATATCAGCACCAGGGCCCTGGTATCCGGGGGGACCGCCCGGGGCGGGGGTGGGGCAGACCAGGCATACGCATATGCCATGGCCTGGAGCCACCACCCTGGGCGCGAGCCGCCCTGGGGGGCGGGGAGGCGGAGCTGCACCCTCCCCTCGATCACGTAATACACCGTGATCCCAAGTCCCGGCGGGTGAGGAGCCGGGATGGCAACTCCCTCCCAGCTGGAGAGGGAGAAGGAGGGGACCCCCAGGGTATAGCCCACGACCTGGAGCAGCTCGCGGGTCCTCTTTGCATACTGGGCCAGGAGGGGAGGGACGCCGTCTCCCTCCGGGGAATGGGGGCCGGGGACGGGGGTGGTGTCCTGGCCCGCCGCCCGCATGCGGCGTCCCACCGCCGACAGGTGTTCGCTGTCCAGGAAGACAGCGACGTCCAGGGCCTTGCAGGGGTTCGCCTCCTCCAGGGCAGTATCGGCGATGAGCGCCGCCAGGCGGGACTCGTGCGGGCCCAGCTCGCCCGGCGGGCTGTCGGCGCGGCCGGCTGCCGGCCCCGTTCTCCTTCCGGGGCCAGCTCCGCAGCCTCGTCTTCCTCCTGGGGGGCTCCCTGCGGGGGGCACTGGTCGCATGGGCTGGGGCGCCAGAAGCGACAGACTGTACACCAATCCAGAGCGGGTCCCTCCGGGGGGTGGCCCCCCGTCGGGGGAGCTGAGGCCTCAGCACCGTCGTGGGCCTGGGCGGTCACGGGGTTGCCAGCGGGCGCCTGGGGGCGGGCCGCAGGGGCCTCTGGGGCGCTGGCGAGGGCTTGCTGATGGCCCTCCTCCCGGCAATCCGCGCCCAAGAGGTCCTGGGGCACGCCTTCAGCTGCCACATCCGAGGGGCCGGGCCGGGGGGGGCCTGCGCTGGCATGCCCGGCAGCCGGTTGGCCGGGGTCACTAGGCGTCCCGGTAGCCGCCAGGACACGCCGGCTAAGCTGGCTGGTACGGCCTTTGGCTGCGGCTCGCGGCCGAGCAGGCGGGCTCACCCGAGCCGCGGTGACCTCTGGGCTTCGCTCAGGGGCTGCCCCGCCCCCGGGCAACGCTGGGTCTCTTTCCCGGGAGATGGGCGCCTGTTGCGCCGGAGGGGGGCCTCGGGGTAGGGGGCGGCCGGCGCCACCGACCGCGTCGGCTGTGGGCGCCCGGGCGGGCTCCTGCGGCCGCGGATGTACCACCTGCTGCGTTCCGCCCACGGCATCGGCTATGAGGCGCCGGAGGTCATCCTCGGTGAGGGAGGGGCGGTCCATGTGCGGGGGGGCAGCCCCGGCGGACGGCGTGACGTGCCGCTCCTCGCCCGGGGCGTCCCGCTGTGTGTGCACGGTGAGGTCCCGGATGACACTGCGGTTGACACAGTGGACTGCCGCCGGCAGGCGGCCGGGCGGGGGCGCTACCGTACCCAGGGCAGCGCTGACTACCGCACACGCCGCCAGCGCCTGTGTGTGGGCGCGGAAGGTCAGGTACCCGTGGTTTTCTCCTCCATAAAAGGCCTCCGCCACCCCCTCCGCCCCATCCAGCCACATGAAACCGTCCGCCAGGTGACGGCGGGACCACCCTGTGGGGAGGCGCCGGATGTGCAGGACGGTCGGTGGGTCCGCGGCGCGGGGCTGCTGGGGGGCTTTCATTGCCCCGCTCGGGGAGGCGTAGCCCGGGCCCCGGAGGCCCGGGGTGGTTTGCGTGACACCGGTACGGTGCTTCTGGGGCGTGCGGGGGGCGCCGTCCTGTGGCAGTCGTGCCTACTGTGCACAGGGGGCCAGGAGGCCCGGCGTCGTTTGGGTCCCCGCCAGAGCGTGCACCGGTAGCCTGTGCGGGGTGCCCGCGGGCGACTGCGCCGCAGGCCGTCCGCCTTCCTTGTTATGGCGCTGCCGCTTGCGCGGGGGCTTGTCCCTCGGGACATGCGGGACATGCGGGGGTTGGGCGTCGGGAGCCGTACGGGGCTCCCACTGCGGCCGGCGCCCCGTATCTGGCGCATTATACCTCAGGCGTCTAGCGGTATCCGGGCTGGGGGAGCGGTATCGGCGCCGGTCGTCGGGGTCTCGTCGCTCCCGGCCCGGCCCGGGGGCTGATCCGGGCGGGTCACGACGGGAGCGGTTATCCCGGCGGTCGGGGGTACGGTCTCTACCTCTAGCGGCGGGGGCTCGGTGTCCGGAGGGGCGCTCCTCGGACCGGCGCTGGTAGTACCGCTCTGGGGAGCGGTAGGGCCGGCGGTGGGCCGTGCGGCCTCCTCTACCGGGGCTTGTACGGCCGTGGTCTCGGCGATCGTCGCGTAGGTCCCGTCTGGGGGAGCTGGACCTCCGGTAGGTCGCGCCCTGGGGCCGGCGTGGCGGCTCCGTAGGTGCCGGGGGCCGGCGGTCCTGCCTGGGCTCCGTCTCCCTCGCCGGTGCCAGCAGCAGTGCCGGCGTCGCCTCGCCGACCGCGTCGGGGGCAGGGCCCTGCGGCGCCGGGGGCGCCCTCTGCGCCGCCTCCTTAGGGGGCGGAGGCCCCTCGGTGCGGCGGTCCAGGCCTGCCACGTGGCCCCGTAGGTAGGCCAACTCCAGGTCACGGTGGTCCGGGGGCGGTACTGTCGGGAGCGGCGAGGGCGGCGGGGGGGGCGGGGGAAGCCCATACCGCGGCTCCCGCAGGTAATAGGCGGGGTACGCTGGCTGGGAGTGAACCTCCACGAGCGGTTGGTGGGGCGCGTATGGGGTGTGGGTATAGTGGGGGAGGGGGGGGGCGGCAAAAGCCGGGGACCCCGCGGGGTGTAGTGCAGGCGGGCCTCCGGGGATAGGAGGGCGCTGCATGTAAGGAGTTGCGGGCGTCGACGGGAACATGTTGTGTCACTGGGCTGCAGAGCAAGAGCAGGGAGTCGCAGGCCGGAAGCCCATGCATGGGCACTGCGTAACCCTTCCTCCGGGTCGCCCAGTGCACAGGCGCCGGAACCTGCTCTCGCTCGCGCGTTGGTGGCCTACGGCGGCCGGCCTTACGGGCCCGTACACTAGAATCTATCCGGAAACGCGCCCCTGCGCGCTACTCGTTGGCTGCTGCCTCGCACACTGGGGCACCTGGGTCCGGGGGGGGGGGAGATCTGTTGCCGGGGGGTTGCGCCTCCACGTCCACCGGGCACTCCCGGCCGGGGGGAGCAGGGGGATGCTCAGCCCAGTGGGGTGGTCGGGGCATCCTGCCAGGCCCGTGGGGGGGCTGTCACCCTCTACAGACCAGCCTGGGGGGGCGGGGAGTCCAGCCCAAGGGGTGGTTAGAGCCCTCCGCTAGGCTCGTGGGGAGTTTTAGCCAAGTGTTTCCCCTGGAGCCGGGCGCACCTGGCTGGGGGGGACGGGGAGTCCTGCCCAGGGGGTGTTCGGAGCCTCCTGCCAGGGCCAATGGGGGGCCATCTTCTTCAGAGAACCGGTGTGGTGTGGTGTGTTGTGTTGTGTTGGCTCACAATCGAATCCTGTTTTTGACGATCTTTTTGTGCATTCTGGTCATTAGCACGGCGTTGTCCATCTCAACCGTGGCCCTCACCATTGCCAAAGAGACATGCACCATGCACCTACAAGTCCGTTGACTGAAAACCTAGTCAGCCCTATTTCCGTGGCCGCCATTGGCTTCAAAATCCTTGTTCAACCGTTGGGAACTTTGGGACCAACAAATTTTGTCCTTTCATGCAACAACATCAAGGTTGCGTGTCCTTCGGGACAAAAAAAAACTACTTGCAATGTGAAATGACCCCAACCCCACAGTACCTGCCCTGAGACAGCGGTGCAGGGTCGTCATCCAACTCCACCGCCGGCGGTAGGGGCTCCAGCGGGCTGAGGGCGCCCGCTTCATCATCCAGGAGGCCAGCCAGCTGGGTGGCCGTGCCCTGGGACACATCCACATCGATGGGGGGGGGCGGAGGGTCATCCGCCGCGTGCGAAGTGGGAGTTTCGAGAGCGGGCGAGGTCTCACGGGGCCCTAGCTGACAACACAGTGACCATGGTTGTTGAGCAAAATGAAGCCACCACAACACAGCACAACACAGCACAACACAACACAACACAACACAACACAACACAACACAACACAACACAACACAACACAACACAACACAACACAACACAACACAACACAACACAACACAACACAACACAACACAACACAAGACAACACAAGACAACACAGCACAACCCATCACAAGACAACAGAACACAACACAACACAACACAACACAACACAAGACAACACAACACAAAACGAGACAACCCACGCTAGCCGACACCTCCCCTGGGGACCTAATGCAGTCCTCCAGCCGTGCCGCCAATCTGATGTCCACAGCAGCACACCGGACGTGGGGTTCACCACCTTGGTGACTTGGTGCCACATGTCCGCCCACCACTAGACGTACATGTCTTGGCCCAGTTGGAAATGTGGCAACTACACCGCGAGCATGTGGCGCTTGCCCCAGAGCGTGAAGACCTCTATGACCGGGGCATTTCCGCCACCTTGACCCCAGCGGAGAGCAGCCCAAGTGGTGTTTCCCTTGCAGACGTAGGCATCGTTGCCCGTCTCGCGCCTACCTGCACATGCCGTGTACATCCTTCAAAGGGGGGTTCTTCCCCCTATGGCGCAACTAGCTCTCCTCCACGACCTTGATGTCCTAGCCGAGGGGTGCCATGTGTAGGGCTTGGGCTAGCAACCGTTGGCGTAAGTGCCGCCCTCGGGTGTTGAGCCACATGTACTCAACAAGACAGGCGTTGTTCACTGCCGCTTGCTCCGCGACCAGGCTTTCCATGACGGCCTGAAACACCTCAAGCAGGCATCGGGTGCACATTGGTGTGTCACTGTCCACCTGCGGCTAGAGCTGGTCCTTTAGAGCTTTGACGGATGCTCCCTGGAGCTTGAAAGGGGCCGGTGGGGCTGGCCACACCGGCTCAGCATATGAACGCCATGA
Organism: Eutreptiella sp. 'Long Island Sound 2002'; assembly: GCA_964036045.1. NCBI lineage: Eukaryota > Euglenozoa > Euglenophyceae > Eutreptiales > Eutreptiaceae > Eutreptiella > Eutreptiella sp. 'Long Island Sound 2002'. The sequence continues at coordinate 31,927,500 of OZ038382.1, forward strand.
GGGGCCCCAACCCCTCCTTGGAGCATCCGATCACCGGGGCTCCTTGGGCAGTTGGGGTGATGGTGCCACACGGCACAGGCGGCCAAATTTGGGGTGACAATCAGCCCTACGGCTCCGGGGAGTGGGGTCCGAGGATGGGAGCCATTGTGTCGCACGCCTCACGCCTACGGGGGGCCATGGCCGCTAAGCACAAGCTGTGCACTGAGCAGCATGGGTCCGCTTCGTCTACCACCCCCTCCGCTAGCACACAGGCCAATCGCGCCTCGTCCGGGAGGATATCCAATTGTGGGTCCACAGTGACAAGCTCTTCCTCAACGTCGGTGTCACTATCTCCGAGGGCCCGTGACTCCCGCTAGGAAAGGGTCATTGACGCCCATGCGCCGGCCCCTAATGGCGAGGAGGGGATGTTGGGATGGGCGGACACGGCAAGCTATACCACATCCTCGCTCCGGGCCAGCTCGACCTGCCGGGTCGCCATGCCCGGGTCAATGGGCACTGGAAGGGGGGCCACATGGTCGCCATCTATTTGAGTCCACGTCGGCATCCTCTGGAAAATTCAAGAGGGCTTCTGGAGGGATGGGTCCCAGGCCCCGTGTCACTGGCAGCTTGTGACTGTGAGCAAGGCCTCATGGGCCGCTCCCCTGACTTCCTGCGGCACAAGGGGTGAGCAGTTGTGGTCTTGGCTATGCATGGCCGGCACCGTGTCCGCTATTAACACGGCATTTTGCAACACGTCTCATCTGCTAACAGGGCGCTCGGCCGTGCATGATTTAGCCATTGCCGGTGAGGGTGCCCCGGCCCTCTCCCGGGGCTTGTAGTCGCTGGCGGCAGCGCCATCGCCGGTGCGCAGCTCCGAGCTGTGTTGGGGGCACGAATCCATTACGAATAGAACTAGCCGCCGGCCCCGGGACAGCCAACTCATTCCACGGGTTCATGCCCGGTATCCGCTGCTAGGCAACCTCCACAATGAGCTATCAGAGGTCTTCCTCCGCCAGCGCCGTCTGCCTGCCTGGCGGGGGCGGGGACTACGGTGCCTACACCCCGGGCCACCGCCCGGGAGGGGAGCCTCGCTTCCATACACCGTGACAGGGGCCACCACTGTTTGGTGGATGCACCGACGTTAGTTGCCCTTGCGTGTGGGGGAGGGGGGGTTCAACCCTAGAGTCGCACTGGCGACGGTGCACGCAGCGAATGCATGGTGGTGGGTTCGGAAGCTCAAGTACCCGTGTTCCTCAGAAGAAGAGTGTGAATGGGCTACTCCCACTGCTCCCTGCAGCCACATGAAGTGGTCTGCGAGGTGCTGGTGCATCCAACTTGCGGGCAGCCGCTACACATGGAAGAAGGTATAGGCCTCCGTCGGCCAGCCCACTAGACTATCTCGTGCACTCGCGGTGGGGCGCCTACTCATGCCGTGCTGCGCTAGGCCTAGGGCGATTTGTGTGGCGCCCCCCACAAAGGTCTTTCGGGGTGTGTGTGCCTGCACAGTCAACCGGGGACTGCGGTCCCTAATGGCACCGGGTCATAAGGTTGGGGTCCTATGGGTGTTAGCCCCAAGGTGGGCCCTCTTGGGGGCGTGGGTTGGCGCCCCTACCTCCGCGCCACGCCGGATCATAGTTTTCTTCCCGGCGCGCTTGGTTTGCCTGCGCGGCGGGAGAGTATCCTACGGCGCTTGATGGAGCAGCCGGTGGTGCGAGGCCGGCTATGGCTCCAACTCCAGTGGGCCTGGGGCTTGGGGAGCGGCGCCTGCAAGTGTCCCTCCCCCCTCTTCAAGTAGGGCCATGACGCAACGGATACTCAGCTACCGAACGCCCCCGTGTCGCAGGCGACCGGTCACAGCTCGTGAATATTCTGCTGCACTGCAGCACTTCCAAACCAGTACTGAATGTTGCCTTGAGTTCGCCCACGGGCTATTGAATATCTCTTAGGCTGGTTTCGGTCACCTCTCTCTTCAAGTAGGGGCGGGGGGGGGGGGCTTTGCCAGCTACGGCCTGTCATGGGTCTCGGTCGTGGAGGTGTTGGTGGCGGGCGTAGGGTGGGCCATCGTTGTAGGGGCGGTGCTTGCAGCCTGGGTTGTCAACGCCATGTCTCATCGGTGGGGGAGGGGCTACAGCGCGCCAGGCCACAATAGGGGCTACTGTCGAAATAGGGATTTTACGACGCGTCGGGCCCCGACACCTCCCGACGCGTCGTACATCCCCGACGCGTCGGGCCCCGACGCCTTGTACGACACTGTACGACGCGTCGTACAGTGTCTTAAGCAACACTCTGCCCCCCCCCCTCTCTTAAGCAACACTCTGCCCCCCCCCCCCCCCCTCTCTTAAGCAACACTCTGCCCCCCCCCTTCTATTAAGCAACACTCTGCACAGGGGGAGGGCGGTCTGGGGTCTGTAGACACTGTGCACCACAGGTAGACGCGGCCTGCTAATTGTAGACACTGTCGGCATGTTGTAGACGCGAAGTGCCAATATTTGGGAAGGGGGCCGAAGGCCCCCTTCCCCCAAGACGGTCCGCTGCCATCGTTTACCCGCCTAGAGGGGGAGGGCGGTCGTACTATGTCGTACTGTGTCGTACGGTGTTGGTGCTGTACGACACCTTGTACGACACTGTACGACGCGTCGTACATCCCCGACGCGTCGGGCCCCGACGCCTTGTACGACACTGTACGACGCGTCGTACGCTCCCGACGCGTCGGGCCCCGACGCCTTGTACGACGCCCCGACGCGTCGTACAATGCATTTCCGACAGCACTCACAATAGGGGCTATGATCCGCCTCACGTGCTGGTTGGTTGAGAGTGTCATTCGCCAGTTCTTATCATCGCTTTTGGGGTGTGGGGACCTGCGGCGTTCGTCCCACAGGCGCACTGTTGCCACCCCGTCGGACAGGGAGGGGGGGGGGGTTCCCGCTGCTCTACCACGTGCAGGGGCCTCCGTGTGGGCGCCCCAGTTTTGGGGCCCTCCACCGCCGTGGAGGGGTCCTGTTGGACAACAACACTGAAGTGATTGTTGATGCGTCCGGGCTTGCTGGCTAGTTGCTGAAACTAGACAGATGCAGGTTGTGTCACTCTTTGCACTGCAGACAAAATTGTGTCACAGGCACCTCAGCCAGAGGAATGGTGTTATGGGCAGGCCACGTGCTTTCCGACCCCTCTGATGACTGAGAACCAAGGGATCCACAGGGAAACGTTCAGCCCTCGCATTGGATGTGCACTGAATGCAATGGGGACTGAACTCACAGATTGTGATGCGGTGACCTCGCAATGGTGAGGTACACACACGTGTGCACTCCCACACCTGTATAAAGGCGCCATTCACATACAAAAGGAGTCCAGTGATATGATCCCGGTGATTGTTCTTTCGCGCTTGGGTCAATAAACGTTCCATGTCTTCATCGGAAATGTCTTTCTTCGTCGCCTTGCTAGCGTACACCCAATTTAGCAAGGGTTGCGAGGAGCCATCTTGTGTAGCACTGTGGACTGCTCGTCGGACAAGGACTTTGTGATGATTCATCAAGGGCCTACGAAGCGCCCGCGGCCCAAACATTTGCATGAGATTCCAATCTACAAAAGACAAATGCCATGCTAATATTGCTGAGCAACGAAGGATTGTGTCACAAAACCAATCTACAAAGCTGCTGAGCATATTCCTTGCGACGTGTTGGCAATCCAAAGATGCGTCTTGTGGCCGTCCACTGCTTGGTGAGTTTTTTTTTTTGGTGTTGTTCCCGAGCAGACAACCTTCGACTACACTTGCCCCTTTACCCTCTTGGTAGCTCAGAATGTCTTGTTAGTTTGTTGGTGACTGATACACAAAATCTCGACTACGAACTCAAACACAACACGCAACATCGAAAGGCATAAAGCTCTCAATGATGTTCATTGTGCACGTTGAACACAAAACCTTAAAGAAATCTACAGAAATGCACGTTCAAAGTCAAAGCACGAGAATCTTCAATGATCAACCTTTTTTTTTATCAAAAAGGCCAGTTCTGCAGAACTGAATCTTCAATGATCAACCGAAACAAACACTGTGAAGAGTGAACAAGGGTTGTTTGCTTTTTGTGCTCTGGCAAAAACCTCTGACGTAAGCGCAAAGTTGTACGACGCATGTAATTAGATGGCTCCTCAGTGCCGACCAAATGATTGTGGGGAGCTTGGTGTGTTGCTATCGTGGCCAAAACACCGAGCTGCCCACAAAACCCACAGAGTGGGATTTGTTGATTGGTTGTACGATTGTGGATCGTGACTCTTGCCCTCTTTGTCTCCAGCCTTGTGCACCTCTTTTGTTCCTTTCATTTCTTGTCTTTCCTCCAGCCTCTTCGGTGGTGATTCGGCTATTTTTTCCAGCCATGCAAAGAAGGCGTCCAAGCCGTCTCGTGACGGTGTCCGACATGGCACAAAAATGTTTGTCCCCAACCCCCGCTTGTGATTTACCTCTGTCTGTCATCCCGATTCCGATTCGTTATACACTGGTGCGAGTGCCATTTCTTTGATAGTAGGGACTGCACAATCGCATTTGTACCCTTTCCCCCCCTTGCAAACTCCCGGGTTAGCGCGCGACGGTCTCCCGGGGGGGGGGGGGGGGAGACGGTCGCGCGCTAACCCGGGAGTTTGCAAGGGGGGGGCAGGGTAGACACCGTTTGCTCGACGTGGTGTGCTAAAGTAGACACCACCGGCATGTTGTAGACGCGAAGTGACAATATTTGGGAAGGGGGCAGAAGGCCCCCTTCCCAAAAAACGGTCCGCTGACATCGATTACCTGTGTATAGGGGCCACGCGGTCTGCAGTCTGTCAGCACTGTCTGCCCCAAGTAGACATTGCCTGCCCCTTGTAGACAATGCCTCCTGATGTAGACGCAAAGTGCCAATAGTTGGGACAGGGGCCAAAGGCCCCCGTCCGGACAACGGGATGCTAACGGCGTTTACCCGTGCAAAAATAGGTACTTGTGCCCCCAAGCGCCCCTGGGGGGTTCCGGACCCCCCGGGGGGGGGGGGGGGGGCTGTGATGGAGGGGGGGGGGATAGGTGTTAGGCTGGCTGCTCAAATCGTTATCGAAATTCTATTGCCTTCGGCAAGGCACCTCAAAGAGAGGCTGACAATCAGCCAATCCGTCGGTCAGCCAATCAGCCAATCAGTAAGTCAGTCGGGGAAGCTGTCAGTCAGGCAGAAACACACAGTTTTGGGTTTTTTCAGTGGCGGACCATAGCTAAGAACAGTGAAGGGTCTTCAAGCAACAGGAACTGTCAACGGTCGGGTGGTAGAACACCCGGCCGTCAATTTCTCTGTCGCCGTTTCGAATCCCGGCCGCCCACCCCACCAGCTGTGGCGATGGACTTCTTAGCTCTCTTCTCTACAATCGCGGTTCAAACCCTTCTGAGCACAAACTTTTGACCCCCCCCATCCCCCCCTAAAATGTGGTATCCAGTTTCAGGGGTATAGAGGCCTCAAAATGAAAAAAAAATTCATTGGGGGATCGTTTTGTCAGGCAACATAATGATTTCACAAGGGGTTGGACATCCAATATGATGCTGTGGGGTATGCTACGCGAATGAGCCCCAAAAAGGGGATGGCGTCTGCGGCTATGCTTGATCTAACAACCTCTCTTCGAGGTAATTTGGTAACCACAGGAAGTGCAATTGGCCTGATGGCTGTGATACCTTGCTTCTGATGGGTGTGCATCATGGCAATAGCTGGATACCTTCAATGTACTGCGCAACAGTTTGTCTGGGTGAATGCCCCTCTCTAAATACAAAATGAATCTAAATCAATCAAAAGTGCAAAACTTGGCACAACAAGAGGGGTGAAACGACGGTTTGCAGCGACAAAACGATATCACTCCACCCTACTAGGGACCAAGGGAAAGGGTCAAGGAGTGGGAAAGCACAGGGCCGGACCCAAGCACCCTCAAAGCCATCACAAAGGGGTGGACATCCACCTCAACTCCATCCCCACACCCAAGAGCCCGCTCCCACACCTCAGGAGCTCCAAAGCACCTTGCAACACTACTCCGACAGAGAAAGCGCTTTTACAATACTACTCCGACCTCAAGGCATTGCACCCTCTTTGTTCACCACAAGAGGCACCGTCTAAGCATTGGACTCATCTCTTCGGTCGAAGCAAATGCACCGGCAATCCTTACTGCCTGCCAGGATGATGCCAACAACACCAAGTGGGTATCCCAGGAGGCGCTCGTCCGCCTCCAAGAGGATCTTCAGCGGTTTCGGCAGCAGTGCGAGACCCACAAGGCCCTTGCCATCGACCGAGCCCGGCCTTTCCAGCCCCCGCCTTCCCCAAGGGTCCCTTCCCCTCGTTGATCCTGATGATCCGGATAAAGTGCCCCCCCCCCCTGCCCCTTGCGCAAGCATGCGGAAGTTCAGGAGAACGACGGTCAGAGACAAGGCAGCGCTTGTGCCAGGGGGGTACGCAATGTGCGGTTGCAATGAGGAAGCGATGTGGGGAATGGTTCTTTTTTTTTTTGGCTCAGCCCAAGATGAGCTGGCGTAGCCCGCTCACTTCACAGTACTCGAGGTGACCCCTCGGGATCAAGGTTCAGAGCTGTCCAGTGCTACGATGATCCCACAAATGACTGTGGTAGCGGATCTGACACGTAGTGAGGATTAGCTGAGTCTGAAACCAGGTGATGCAGTGGGAGACTGCCACGCCCGTAGGCTTCCCAGTGTGCACAATGACTGTAGGCTGAAAAAGACAGCGGAGTGAAGATGTGTGGGATGTGGGGAAGCGGTGTGGGGAATGGTTCCTATTCGCTTTGGGGCTGCGACACAACACAACAGGTGCGGATGCAATCCCATGTGTCTACGGACACATAGGGCATTGCCGATGCACTGTGTGCGCACTGCATCGGTACTGTGTGCAGTGCCCGCGCAATGAAACCCAAGGAGGAAGGGAGGAAACCACCCTGCCTTTTTGCGGGCGTCACAAGGTTCCGCGGTTCCACGCCCCACCATCGGTCGAAAAAGAGGGAAGAGGGAGAGGGGTGTCGCGTCCGAAGACCAGTCAGTCCCGAAGCCCCCCCGCCCGAAAATTCTGATGCCCACGCCACGGTCCCCGGGAACGGTGTCTGGGTGAGGCCTGCATCGCCCCTCGGCACAAGAGGCCTCTGCCCATCATCCCCATTGCCCCCCCCCCCCCCCCAAATGTCGTGACGGTTCCCTCCCACAGGGGCCGCACGCAGGTCACAAAGCGCTCCACACATGCACGTCCTGGTCTGCATATGCAGCAACGTGCGGCAGTCTCACTGTGGCACACTGAGTTCATCATGAGCATCGTTGTATGTACAGTCTGTCAAATCTCATAATGTTGTCTCCTTCAAAAGACGCCGGCCAAAAGCACAGGGAACTGTGAGAGGCGCATAACTGTGGCACATTGGTTTTGCTACGTCGCTTGCACGGGGAGTTCGACCAACATTCACGGTCAAATGTCGCTATCAGACTTTCCCTTAGCATGCCGGATGCTGCCGGATGTAAGCCCTCCCTTCTGCCGGATGCCGCCGGATGCAACCTATGTCAAAATGTCAGGCACCTCCGAACAGTTACTGGCTTGGCGCCTTTTCCTGCAGCCACGGCACACGGTCTCACGGAAAAAACAGGGAGGGGGGGGGGGGGGGGCTGGTGAGGTGCAACAAAAAGCACAAGGGGAAGAAAGATGTTATTTGCATAGGTCAGTATAATGCACCTTTCGTTTGCCGGATGCCGCCAGATGTGAGCCCTCCCCTTTTGCCGGATGCCGCCGGATGTGCTCTGCCGGATGCCGCCGGATGCAAAGAAAAATTTTGCCGGATGCCAGTGGAAACCCTATGCCACATTATAACTCGTTTTTACACCCACAGCACAGCACCATTGCTTAATATGTCTTGTTCCTCACGCCGCCCCGACTGACTAGGCTGTGGTTTGTCGGCCAAAACCTCTGGCCTCAGTAGTATACCGTTACGGGGGAGTTGGGACTGTCCAACCCGGCACTTCTCTGGCCAACTTGCTGTGCTCTTCCAGTCCGCAAGGAGGCGCAGGGGAGGGAGTGTGTGTCAGTGTGTGTGTTGCTTCGTGACTTATTTTCGTGCGGGGGGGGGGGGGGCAGCGTAAAAAGGTGCGAAAAGGGGGGGAAAAGACCCCCACGGGTCCAAGTCGTAATGTGGAGCGGGATCGCACAAAATGCTCAATCGATGTCCTCCACGTCCTTTGCGGCCTCCACACAGAAATCCTCATCGTCGCTGCTGACCACGCTCCGGGACCCCTTCCTTTTCTTCCTCCGCAGCACCAGCGGCTCGTCATCGCTATCGCAATCGCCCACCTCGGGCTCCCGCGGCCGCTTCTTCTCCTTCTTGTCCGTCAATCTGCCCTGCGTCTTGGGCTGTGCCAGCAGCTGGACCTTCGGGCCGTCCATGAAGGAGGCATACTGGGCCCCTTCCAGCGCCTTGATCAGGGCCTTCTTGCTTTTCAGTGGCTTCGGGTCGATGTTGTGCGAGGCACAAACGGCACGGAGCTGGCCCTCGGACATCCCGTGGAGGTTGGAGGGGAGCGTCGCGCCGGACACCTCCGGGACGTCCTCGCCATCGGGGCCCCCAATGAATCTCTGGTCCTTGCGGTGCTCGGCCAAGCGGGCAATCAACTCTTCCTTCGTTCCGGAAGTATCGAGGCCCACGTCCGCGCACTGCTTCTGCAGTTGGGCCTCTGACAGGAACCACAGATGCTGGGACTGGCCCCCCATGAGGGCCCATGCGGCCGTGGCGGCCACTTCCTCCTGCAAACCCTCCCGTCTCTCTCTTTCCGCGGCCTTCTGGTGGAGGCGCTCCTGCTTTGCCTTGTGCTGCGCAATCTTGACGACGTCTGCGCACTCCATCAAGTGCTTTCGCTGCGCCTCCTCGTCAGGCAGCCCCTCAAGGGACTCTCCGCATCGAGGGCAGGCGTCACGGAGGCCCAGCAGGAACAGCTTCTCCTCATGCACCGCGCTCGCACGAGCATCCATGGACCCTTGCCTCCGCAGGGCCGCGGCGGTACGGCGACGCTTCGCCTCCTCCCGCTGCATCCTGCGCTCCTGGGCGTCCTTGACCTCCTTGTGCAGCTCCTGGAGCACCCGCTCCGAGACATCGAACAGCCAAAACCCGAACTCCTTCCCGCACTTGTCTTTGTTGCAGCATTTGATTTTGCGGTGGTAATCCTCCGGGTGATACTCAAACCTCTGCCGGCAGTGCGGGCACTTGTGCAGGGCCGTCATGCAGCCGAATTGCAGCAGACAGGTCGAGCAGGTGAAGCTCTTGACCCCCATCATCATAAAGTTGTAGTAGTACTCCGGGTTGCCCTCCACCTTCTTGCCCCACTCCACTTTGCAGCGGGGGCACGCCATGGCCGTCACGAAGCACCCCTGATTGGATCGGGAGATCATGGGGCCCTTGGGCTTCTCCCCCTTTTTGGCAGGGGCCAATTCAGGGCGGCTGACATGCTCAAACGCCGATACGAGTGCCTGGAAAGCTCTGGTGGCCCCATCGAATTTGTCCTGCAGCTTGTCAGGGTGCAGGAGCAACGAGAGCTTCAGGTAGGCCTTGCGCAAGGCGCCCACAGAACTGGCCTTCGTGATGTCATCCCCAAGCAGCCGGAGGATGCCTTCATCGTCCCCTTCTTCGGACAACCGCAGCGCCGTCTTCGCCAACCGGATGGACTTCGCTTCCACATCTTCGTCTGGCGTTCCTGTGGCTGCTGGCACTGAGCTGTTGGAAGAAGCGTTGGACTCGTTCGCGGCAGTGGGCCCTCCCACTCCAGGGTTCTCCTTCAGATGCGTGATCAGAAGCTCCAGCATCTCATCCTGAGTCCCGATGCAGCTCAGCCCAAACCCCGCCACCGTTTTGCGCAGGGCCGCAATGGGCAGCTCTGCAGGATTGCTGCCATCAATCTGATGCTTCTGACCTTCAATGTGCATGCGGATGCGGTTGATCAGAGTGCCCTTCTCGCCGCCCTGAGTCATCTTATGAGTCTTCAAGTATTCTTTGAGTTCCGCAATTTTGCATTTCTCGATCTTCCCGGTGCGCAGTAGATCCTCCCATTTCTTGCTCATGGAATCGAGGCAGACAAATGCAATGACGAAAAAGTAGACCACCGCAGAAAAAAAATTCCTGTACGGTGCGCCAGGGGATGTCCCACGTGCCTCAATTTGCGGTTCACATGCATGTTCTGTCATGTAACACACATCAAAGTTGGTCCTGCATGCTTCACTGGTTGCCCTACATCCACCAAAATCACGAAAACCCAATTCTGTGTTAAAAAAGGTAGTGTCAAGAAAAATGCTGTGTAACCAGAGGGTGGTTCTTGCGCATAAGGGGTGGGGTGGGGGGACTACCTACCGCTCACCTGGCCCACTCCATCCGCTCTCACTCACTTCTGCGCTCTTTGTGACGCATCGCAGCCTCCATCAATCTCTAGCGATATCCCTATCAATATCAAAACCAATCTCACCGTCCACAAGGTATTCTACACCAGGTTGACTAAGCTTGGAGTCACCATGACGGCGGTTGGCTATTCTGACGAAGGATATGTGGAGTTGGAGTATCATCAAGATGGTGTGCGGGTCGTCAGTCATCGATACCCCATGGACTGCATCTCCTTTGGTAACCCCAGTCTCGATCCACCCCGGCCATCTCCGGAGGTCCCTCGTGACGTCCCTGGTGATGAGGGTGATGGCAGCCCTCTTCGAGCGGGGAATGCCGTCTGAAAGTGGCGGGGGGGAGGGGGGGCTGCCCTTCGTTGAACCAAACCCAAGGGGTAGGCATGTCGGGCGGTTCGCCACCGGGGTCCCGGGGAGGGTCGGTGGGTACCCCAACATACATACCTCCAAATGATACCCATGATGCATTGATCAGTTTGAACATACACAAATGGGGTAAAAATTTTTTTCAAAACAATTTGCCCATCAAATCAGGCTCCCGTCAGCCAAGGTCCGACCCGGACGTCGGGTCGGGGGTCAAAATGCTTTTTTGTGTTTTTTGCCAATTGTTTAATTCTCTACAAAATTCTGAGTATTTTGAGGATAGACACAAAGGGTAAAACAAAAAAAATTACCCCTGCCGTATGCCTAAAACAATATCTCCAGCACCCGCAAAATCCATTGACCCATACAACCACTTTGACGTCCGTAGAGCCCCCCACCCCCACCCCCCTCTCTTGGGGTCGGGTCCTGGCCAGCAGCACCCCCAGTGGGCAGCTTTTGCTAAAACCAGAAGCAAACACGCAAACATGAGGCAAAACACGCACGTCTCTTGTGGAACATCTCGTCAGTGTGCCGCCTCCTCGTGGGCAGTCACAAAAGCCCGTAATGGGCAATAGAAGTCGCATACAGCGTCATTGGGCGGGACGGGTGGGCTGCTGGTAACAAGCAAAAAATGCTCTACAAGTACAAAGGCTCACTGCACACACGCATGCACACACACACACCACCCGACGAGCAAAACCAGAGCTCAGGCACGGCTGAGCTAAGATTTTGCTAAAACCAGAAGCAAACACGCAAACATGAGGCAAAACACGCACGTCTCTTGTGGAACATCTCGTCAGTGTGCCGCCTCCTCGTGGGTCTCGTTCATGCCAAACTGCCGCATAACCCCCCCCCCCCCCCCAACAGTCGGCGCAGGTCTGAGACCCAGCGGCTCTAGTGCGCAACGCACGCCACGCCCACGAAGCATACGGTCGCCCAAGACGGCACTACACGACATCAAGTCATTGCACCCACCGACTCCTCCAAGCGGTACTGCAAAAAAACCTCGTGGAACTCCGCCCCCCCTTCACCACCCCCCGGGGACCACAGGCCCGCTCTCCACGAATGCGGCAGAACAAAGGGCCCCATAGGCACCCCCAGGGTCCACAAAAAAACCGTGCGCCTATCGGGAAAGGCCCAGAGATCCCCAACCCTGCGCGCCGCCACCTCGCGCGCCAAACCCAGATCTCCATTGAAGTTGTCACTCAACCTACTGATAGGATCAGCGGGATTATGTGAACCACGCACCCAGTGCATATATACCGTGAAGCCTGGGCACGACGCCCACAGGTAGCGGAAACGCTTCAGAATGGACTGCTGGAATTTACGCCCCACCTTGGCTTTACACCGAAGGAACTGCACTAGCGCCGCCGCATTATCCCCAAACAAATGGGCCTCCCGAACGCCTACATTGAGGATGAGCTTCAAGCCCCAGAGCAGCGCGGCAGCCTCCGCACACTGCTGGTTGGGCGGTTGCTCCGCGGGCACAACCGATCGAGAACCCACATCCATCGAAAACAGGCCCAGCCGGTATTCACCCGCGTCCAGCGCCGCGTCGACGTAAACAACCAACGGCGATCGCTTCACCACCCTGGGGAGGGACACCACTGACCATTGCCTCCTGGCAAGCACGCACGCCACGCACATAGACTTAAGCAAACGCACTGGGGTAAACGGCAGCCGGGGGGGCGCCCAGAGCACATGAGCCCACACACCAGACAGGTGCGGACTGTGCCCAGAACCCGGGCGACATATCCACTGTGCCCGCCCCAAGAACTGCTGCAGCCGTTTCACCCTACAGGGTCCCACAGACAACCTCAACCAATGCGCAAACAGAGCCTCCCACGCGTTGCCAGCAGTCCGCACCTCCCCCCCCTGCAAATCAATATCCTTCCCCAGCCACACCAGCCGCTGCACAGGCTCTAACGTACTCTTTGGGCTGACTACAGCACCTGCACGGCGCAACGCCTCCGCCGCCCTTGCCGTCTGCTCTCGCACACGCGCGCGGCCGCGCCCCACAACCAGGACATCATCCAAGTAAATTAAAACCAGCACCCCCAACAGCCCCGCGCCGGCCACCAGACCCTCTAACACTCGCTGGCACAGGAGGGGGCTGTACTTCCACCCAAAGGGCAAGCACCGGAAAGCCAACACCCCCCCCTCTCCATCCGAGACGCGAAAGGCCCCCCAGAACTCGCGCGGCAGCTGAAGTGACCAAAAGCAATTACTCAGGTCGATGTGGCACATGCACAGCTCTTCCCCCCCCCCCCCCGGCAGGGACAGAATATCCCACACCGGCCTCATGCAACGCGCTCGGGCATAAAAAGAGGGGAGGAAAAAGGAGGACCCCTGCTGTGCCACCTGCGCCAAAAGGGCCAACACCTCCACAGAGGGGAGGGAGAACTTCTCCGGCCGAGACCGCATCTCCTCATTAAGGGGCACCAGATTGACAATCAAACTGCACTTCTCCTCCGTCTTGGGTATCGCAAAAACACCCCCATTGGGCCCAGGTGACCCCGGCGGCAGGGGGAAAAGCAAACCCTGGTCCCGCAATGCCCTCATCATGACCACCGCCTCATCCGACGGGGGAATTATCCCAGAAAACTGCCTGCCTACCAATTCTGCGAAGCCGTCCGGCACACAACTATCCCAGACCTCGCGGGGGATATCCACACGCCCCACCGGCCCCAAACCCCGCGCCAACACCTCCTCCCTGATACGCTGCATAAGCAATTTGGGCGACGTCGAATCATGCAAGAGCGACTCCCAAACCTCAGGGCTAAATGAGGACAAAGCCACAGCCAAGACTCGCAGAAACTCCGGCTGTCTGAGATCACGGGCAGCTTCACTGCCCCACTCCAGAAACTGCAACAGGCGACGCTCCAGTAAACCAGGCGGTGCGCGGGGCAGACAAGCCCGCAGGGAGCACAACCAGGCGTCCCACTCACCGGTCCGAAGGCGCTCCCGCACCCACTGACCCAGCTCCGACGCGACGGGAAATTGCCGTTCGGGCAGCCGCACCCACAATCCTGGCCGGGCCCGCGGCCTTCCGCTTGCCCAAGACGGACGCGACCTCACCCGTCCTGCGGGCCGCGATGCGCAGCCGCCTGATGGAGGAGCCTGCTGCGGAGGCAGGTGGGGGGTCTGCATCCACATCAATGACTTCCCCCCCCCCGTCTCCCCGCGGCCGGCGCCCGCGTCCTGAGGACCCCTCAACAGCCGTAAGGGCCGGAGGGGCCCCCGGGTCACGTGCGCCAGCCCGGTCCTCCCTCCCAGCAGCTCCCGCAGCGGCAGGACTCGCGGACTCCCCAGGGCACGATCCACCCCGACCTCCTGCCGACCCATCCCCGTCACCTCCCCATTGTGGGGGCTCATCGGCATCAGGGGCACAGAGCTCCAGGAGCTCCTTCGGGAAAACGTCCCGGAGGGACACGGCGCGCCAAACGAACTCTCCTGCATGGTTGTCAGGGGGCCAGGGGAGGACAGCCTCGGTCGTGACGACGAAGTCGTCGGGTGCGTCGGCGTAGTGGACTGCCACCGTCTCCGAAAGCCACCGCCCCCACCAAGCCAGCCACTTGATGGGCAGCCCCAACCATCGCAGGGCCGCGGAGCCCCCTCGCCTCCATGCGTGCCACCTGGCGTGGGGGTTGTCGCTGCCCCCCAACGCGGCAGCCATGACCGACTGCATGAAAGCTGGTCCCTGCGGACAGAATTGCGCTCCGACGACAGCAGACGTGGCCCCCGTGGCATCGAGCCAGCCCAGCCACTCTTGGGCATACTTCCCGAGTCGCCTGCGCACGATGCGCGGCGCCACCTTGACCGTGCGGAACGCCAATCCCCGACACCGGGATCCCCCCCGACGGAGGGGCGCGGCCTCACCCACCCGCAGAAGGCAGGTGAATGCCAGGACTGCCATCCCATAGACGGTCCACTGCGGTCGCTCCGTGCAAGCCAGCGCGAAGTTGCGGAGGTCGTCCAAACCTGCGTAGGGCCGTAGGGCCGGCTCCGTGGGCGCCCACTTGGCACAGCGCCAGACCCGGCGACTGACGAACGCGGGCAGCCATCCCATGTCCTCCAGCGCCCGGAACGCCGACACTGCGACCCTGAGGGAGCTTCCCGAGTACCCCAGTCCCCATAACTGGAAAATGTAGCGGCACGCCGCTTGTTCAAGCTCGGATGTGGGCGTGTAGCCCACCCAGAGGGCCATCTTGCGGAAGTGGGTACAATACGTACCCATGGTGCTTTTTGCCCAGGAGGATGCCTGCAGGGCGTCCACGGAGGTGATCTCATCCTCCTTCCATATCCGTCTCCACGCTGCCCACACCAGGCGCCAGAC
Organism: Eutreptiella sp. 'Long Island Sound 2002'; assembly: GCA_964036045.1. NCBI lineage: Eukaryota > Euglenozoa > Euglenophyceae > Eutreptiales > Eutreptiaceae > Eutreptiella > Eutreptiella sp. 'Long Island Sound 2002'. The sequence goes on from OZ038382.1 coordinate 31,942,584, forward strand.
CACGTCCTCGCCATCCCGGAAGTCCGACGGTCCGAGAACCACCAAGGCCCCCCGGGGCTCGGGAGGGATGGGCCGGATGGGGCAGCTTCCCCATCAGTCAAAGCCGGGGCACTCGTGAAACCAATGCCGTTTCACTCCCCTCCCAGCGTTCTTGCATGCCCGACACGCTGTCACCGGGGCATTGGTGACGTCCATCGGCTCGGCACCCGGCTTGGCGGTGTACAGGCGGCGGCCCCCCTCAACGCGGAACTTACCCTTCATGGCTTGCAGCCGCCGCCCCACCACCTCCTCCTCCGCCGCTCCCGTACAACCAGCGGACAGCACAGGCACATCGGACGCATCCTCGGCCGCGTCCGACCCCTCACCGACCGGTCCGGGGTCCAAGCCCTTCTTGCCCCTGTATGCCGACAGGCTAGTCACCGTGAACGTCCAGACCGCCTGGACAAAACTCCGAAGGCGCGTAAGTTCGTCATCATCCATGGACTCCAGCTGCCACACTTCCGTGTCCGCGGAGTCCGCGTCCACCACCGGCGCCAGCTCGTCCAGGATGGCGTCCGTGAACTTTTCCTTGTCCTTGTACTTGGAGACGTATTCGTGTTGGGGCACCTCCCTGCGCCACAACAAGGTGGACAGCGCGAGAAGGCTGGCGAAGACCCACTGGGGCTTAGAATCCAACTCCCTCACCTTCACGATTTCCGCTTTACACAGCGGCGGGACCTTCGCCATTTTCCTCTTGGACTCCGCCTCGGCCTTGGCACTGACCGCCTCCAACTGCTTGCGCAGGCCCTCCATCACAAGGGCCTGTCCCTGAACCAACTGCTTGAGCTCCAGAAGCTCTGGCGACACCGTCTGCGGCTGTTGGGGTGGTACCTCCACCTTGACAAAGCCCAGCGACGCCACATCCAGGTCGCACTGGGCCATGACGCAATACGAGGCGATCATCTTCACCAGCCCCACCTCCCCCAACTCGATTCCGTACTTGGCGACGAAACTAGCCTCCCACTCTGACCTGCGTTCCAGCAGCACCGACAGCTTCATCTCCACCTGCGAGGCAGCCCTGGCTATCTCCAGCATGGGAACGCTATCAATGAACTGGGAACAAATTGTTCCCTTCGCGAAGACGGCAAAATCGTCAACTGACATATTCACAGACCGGGTCGTTCCAAAGTGTCACGGAGCAGGCTCTACGTGTGACCACCTATGGTCTGCTGGTAACAAGCAAAAAATGCTCTACAAGTACAAAGGCTCACTGCACACACGCATGCACACACACACACCACCCGACGAGCAAAACCAGAGCTCAGGCACGGCTGAGCTAAGAATGGACCTGTGCATCACCACCTAACAACGCAACCAAGTCAATCCAACAGTGCAAGAGAGACCAAGTCTCCTCGCCGCTAGGCTCTGGCTTTCCCTTGGAAACCACAAATCAACCTAGAAAGAAGAACATGCAAGGAAAGGAGCAAAAAAATGTGTAAAAGGGGGTGAAAGTAGGTGAAAATAGGTGAACGTGCTGCGTAACTCCTCTTGTAGATGGCCCTCATACTTCCTCTTCCTCTCTGCTTTCTTGGGGCTGTGCCGAACCTTTGGAACGGCTTGGCTGAAAATCACATCAAAATCACATCAAATTGCGCATCATCATTTGGGCTGGCAGTCTAGGGACCATGCTTCTGAGTGGGTGTTGCATCAACCATTACAAAAGAGTGCCTTCAAAGAGGTCAGTTGGAACACACAAAGGAACATAAAAAAATGGAACTGTGGCAAAACACTGTGTTGCCCACAAAGAACTCCTCATCTGCCATCCCCCCTTCATCGAGTACCAATAAAACATCTGCAGCAAAGCTCTCCAACAATTTCCCCCTTCCCACGGACAAGCCCAGGTCCATTCAAGTCATAGGGCTCAAAAATTAAAATAAAGACAATGAATACAATGTCCAGGACATAGCAATAAACAGACACATCAATGCACGATGGTCTCAACCAAAAATATTGACAAAAATTTCAGACCAGTGCAATCATGCACTCGGTCATGTCATAAATTCATCATGCAAGCAAAATCAAACATACCCACAATCACAGAGGATTCAAACAAAAAGCGTGCTGCAGCGTGCAAATCAAGACACATTCCAATACAAACATCGCATTGCTGCACTCTGAGAAAAAATTCATCATGCGCTCCGGAAGGAGCGGTATGCATGACACAGAGGGGGTTAAAATCACCTTTTTTTTTCTAAAAGAAAAGCGCAGTGGTGGATTTCTTGGGGCAGGATATAATCCATTTGTCGAGAAAAAGTGCGCTGTGGCGCGCTTTTTTGGCGGGGTGACAAAAAATCCTACTTTTGTTCAATAATGTGTCATGCTTACCTGCATCATTGTTTAAGGTGTATGTCCTACAATTAAGGCACCGCCCCCCATATTCACTGTATTGTGAAAAAATCTACATCAACATAGCGTTTTACATGGGGGGTAACATCAATGGGGGAATCCTTGCACTGCGCGCACACTACATGCTGCTTTCAAACCACGTTCCCCCCGAAGAGCTCCTAGGCATGCCCCTTGGAAACACCCTTAGAATTAGGCAACCCAAACTGGACCGGAGGGGACCTTGAGGGGGACCTTCCCAGTTCTTGTGGCAGTGGTGAAGGACCAGGGGCCTTTGGGGGGGGAACTTGACTGTGTGTTGGGCGGCGGAGATGGAGAGCAGTGAGGTGGCGAATCTGAACTTGGGATGGCAAAGGAGATGGACTCCTTCTTGCATTGCCAATTCACCACTCTCGAACCATCTTGGTAGTATTCCAAGTGGAGGAGTCCGTCTTCAGCCGTCCCAACCACCGTTGCAGGAGGTCGCAGGCCATTGGAGCGGGTGTAGAGCACCCTATCCCCAATATTGAGATCCATGGAGAAAGTGGGCCCAAGAAATGAGGAGGGAAGTATGATGTCCTGTAGCAAGCACCCTCAAAATGTATCACCATATCAATCAACCGAGAAAAAGAGTAGATGTGGTGGAAATGGGTAAAAAATGTGTGCAAAAAAGTAGAAATCGGTGAAATAGGGTGAACATCCAAAAATGCCATATCCCCAATGCATCAAAACCTACTACCAAACAACAATGATGCCCAAAGTACCACAAAGTATGGGTTTCTACTGCGGCTAGACGCTCAAATAGCTGCACTGCGCGCGCACTGCACGCGCACTGCGCTTCCAATTTTTCCTGGGCCTCATTTTGGGTGGTGGTTCAAGAAAACAATGTGCGTAACTGGGCGCCTACATCTCAGGAGAGAGAGAGAGAGAGAGAGAGAGAGAGAGAGAGAGAGAGAGAGTCGCCGATGGCGTGCACCTAGACTCCGACACACTGTTCATAGTGCGACGATGATTGACAAGGCATGTCTCTCATGTAGACCAATGACAGGCAAATCCACCTTTGATAAATACACCGTTCATTGTCCCGACAAGAACACTGTCCTAAAAAGAAACTTGGTACACCCAGGGCGAAACTTCTCCACGTCCCAACATGAAACTAGAAACCCTGAGCAAGGGCCAATCAGGGAGAAATGCAATCATAACATGACCGAGTTATGGCCGAGAACTTCAGAACTGAAAAACACTTTTTCAGCTCGAAATCCAAGAATTCTAATTTTGTGCGTTTGAACAAAAATAGAGAGGACAAAATCGGTAGCCAGGTCGACTCCAATCCCGTTTCATACCATGACTATCAGGGTAGACACACAATTTGTTTTACAAAATGGACTGCCACATCAAGTTAAAGTTGTGTCCCATGGCAAATCACATCCTTGGACATTGTAATACACATCACTCAAACTGTGGCTGGTGGATCCTGGTGGTAATCAATTGCAACCCGAAAAACGAAAGCTGTATCTCTGTCGTGCAAGCGCCAAAGTGTTGCAGTTGGCTTCAAAATGGCACACTACGTTTCTAATGGCCAAAAAGCGTGGTACGACACAACCTATAGCTTGTTTCAGGGGGCTTGGCTTGTTTCCCTAACGGAATGGCACAATTCTGACAAGAGGGAGACTTCGGCTTCCTTCTTGGCCTGTGGCACTTCGTGGCGCATCTATGGGTGTTTCCACAACAAAACCATGCATTGTGGTTTCACATTAAGCATTGGTGCCCATGCAGCAAAAAAATGGGGGCGGAATTGTGACACACCCATCCCTAACCAAATTGGAGGGCTGCTGAAAGAATCTCTTGTTGTTTAAGTCACAAACATGGCGCACAACACCATTGTGCACAACATACTCAGCAGCAGCCAAGGGCCCCAATGTACAATATCCCTGTGGAAAATTGACCCTGAATGGCCTCCAACCCAAAGGCCACCGACACCCTGGGGCAATGCACCTGAAAGTGGGAGGACAGACCAACCACCTCACGACTACAAAATGCAACAGAAAGATGCTGTGTCATTCCATGTGCTATCTGGTGCCACGCACCTGGACATGAGTGTTAGGAAAACTCTCAGCAGCTCCGCCATTTTCATTGGCAGCCAATGCCATACCCTGAATGCACCCACCGCCACTGTCTGAGAAATAGTTTACTCTGCCACCACCCAGCACCACCAGGTGCGGCTTGACTGACAAATACTTCATGTACATCGACCCACTTCCTCCACATGAGTTGCAATTCAAAGCAACATTTCTTCATTGTCACCTGAAGAATCCCAGGCATGGGTCAAGCTGCCCAACAATGAACAAATGAACGAATGCATCAGCCATGGAACATTAAAAAAAAAACCTCCACAAAAAATGTGCAAAAAATATCGCATCCAAAATGTTGAAATCTGCTCTCGTGTCAATTCACGCAAAAAAAGTCACAAAACATGCCACGGAATGTGACATGAAACAACAATCAGCAACTGATAGCATATGCCTTGAAGTTAACCTCATAACCCAGCAAAACTTCAGCTGTAAAATAATGCCACTGCTGCTCAACAGCAGTGTATTTGCTTGACGCCTGGGTAAATCCCAGTGTTTGTTTTGTGAACGGGCTGGTGAATACACAATACATAAGGTTGGTGGGGAGCAGTTATAGCACAGTGCTGCAATCATTGCTGATGTATGCACTCTGGCAAGGGACAATACTGGGGCCGTACTGGGGCATCTGCTTCTGGAATCAGGTGAGAAAACTGGATCAAATTACAACTGAGATGAATGATTTGTTTGTGATACAGCCAGCAACCATCGGTTGAAAATGAGCTCTTCAGGAGAAAAAAATTATCTTTCTAAACCACTAGAAAGCAACTACCGGCCGTTGTTTCTCCTGGCATACAGCATATGCTCCTCTACTGACATGACGGACAGCTGGTGGCATAAATGGGTTCATGCCACAAACTGATGACAGCCCCGAATCTCAGAAATAAATTTGGCCTGCCTCACGCACTACCATACCTACCTCTGTCAACGCGCACCAGTCCCGTGGTATTACAACAGTTGTGCACACCAACCGGGACGCATTCATACCGGTCCCTGGCAACGCACCAGCCAAGAACCTTGCAAAATTGCGCCAGGGAAAATTCCAAAGGTGTTCAATCAATCAGAATGAAAACCGGTTGTTACGCGCATACGCCAATGCATGGCGCAAAACAAAAAAATCCTCCGGGATTAATGACACACCAAAAGAGGCACGAAACTCGCTTAGGTCAACTGGAATCCGGCCTGATGCGGTATGAAAAGGATACAACACGGATGGTTGGGGCTATGGATACCAAAGGGTTGACTTACGCATCAGTGGTGGGTTGGTAAATCACCATTGTGCAAAGAGTGTTCCTATACAGCCACAACATGGCAAAAAAATCAAAGCTCGCGCCTCCAAGAGCCGGAGTGCTAACGGGAGGCTGAAATACGGACAGCATATCGAATGCCACAAGGCATTTCAAATGGTTCTGTGATTATGATCCATTTTCATCTGAAGCAACTGCAACAGGGTAAACTCCTTGAACATGCAAGAAGATGAGCCTTTTCTTATGTTATATTGCATAGATCGCAGTGGATGCTAGTGTCAGCAGTGTGGTCCCAATGTGCGTGTGTACGCATGCGATGCAAACTGAGACGCACATAAACCTGCGCTCACCTTCTCTTCCCTCCCATCACTACGCCACTCACCCCAACTGCGCAAAACGCCACAGAACCACATGCCGCATCCCACCCCTCAACCCCATCATAGATCCGCCCCATCCATAGCAACCACTTCAACGACTTCACTGTTGCAGAAGAAACACTTCTTCGAATTGAGCAGGTGGCGTGCAATGCAGGCCTCACAGCTGTGGTGCTCGCAGGGCTTGAACGTACAGTTGTTGGGAGCTGAGCAGCAGATTGCGCATATTTGGTCGTCACTGTCTTCCCTGTCCAGCTCCAGAGCCTTCTCCTGCTGCATTCTTAAGGCCCGATTCGACTCGTTGGAGGTCTTCAAGACTTCTTGCAGAACAGGGGACTGCAACAAAGAAAATTTGTTGCACACCGCCTTCTTCGACCCATCGGCCAATTCCATTCTCCAGTTGATGGATTGCAGGTACTGAAAGGACTCCATACTCCACTTGCGGTCGGTGTTGGAGGCCAAGTTGTGCACCAGGAGATTGTTGGGCCGGCTGCTGTGGTCTGGGGCATCCAGCACCATATTCACAAGGATCCCTGCTACTGGAGCCAAGACACGGGCCTTTTTGATGCTCTGGAGTCCTCGGATATTGAGTTCAATGACCCTGTCAAGCTCTTGGCAGCCCTCACCACAAGTGTACCTGTGCAAGGCATGTGCCACCACCTCAGCCACGAGGCTCACATTCAGTGCCGATCGATCCCCTGATTTGGAGTTTGGAGAAGATGTGGGAGTCTCTGTTTGTTTCTCAAAGAACAAATACTTCAGAACATCTGTGGCAAACTCTAGAATCGTCAATAGCTTGCAGGTCATGTCGAACATGATGGAACACTTGCGCGTCGAATTCAAATTCCCAGGGAGGAACCCTGATGTGGGTCGTTGCTCAGCCAAAGAGATGGCAAGCTCGGACATTGACCAATTCACATGATTGAAGATGCTGTTGATGAAGAGGTTGGCATCCTCAGGGTTGCGCTCACAGAACCGCCGGAACTCTCCGGAAAAGAACAACGAACATCTCGTGTGGTACTCCAGGGCTGGCTTTTCCTTGGGGCAGTCGATGAACAAGTCAAGGTTGATGTCATCCCCGTCTTCATCATCCGGGAAACCAAAGCCCAGCCCACTGTAGAACTTCAGCAAAATGTCTATGACAGTGACCCAGTTGTGACTGTCACTGAAGCAGCTGAGTATACTGGAAAAGAATTGGGAAATGTATTTGTGACAATTCTCCTGCTTCAAAATCGACACCACCACCTCCCGACGCCTGGCATCTGCATCCATGAGGGAGTTCACAGAGGACAAGATCAACTCCTTCACATCCGGATTAACAATGCGCTCATCCTGGACGTGGGTGAGTAAAAAAAGAATTATTTCGGGCTGGGAGGTTGTCAGTGGAACGTAGTCTTTGTAGGTTTTCCGCAGCATTTGCAAGATACTGACCACCAGCTCCAGCAAATAATTGGGTAAATAGCGGAAAAGGATGGAATCTTCGTAGAACGTGAAAATCTGGATCACACGGTTTGCGAGGCTGCAAAGCTGTTCTTCACCAATGTTCCCAAAGAAGACGATGTATTCCCAAGCACATTTCCGGATATGCACATACAGATCCTCCCGTGTGCTGTTGGCCTTGGAGCTATTCTCCTTCAGAAGGGATTGCATCTTCTCTGCAAGACGGCCTCTTGTGGTTGCAAGGTGTGTCGCTCGGCCAATCTTGTCCTTCACGCCCAGGCAGTATAGCTGCGTCACACGCTTGAAGATCCAATGATAGTGTGCGACGTCATTCGGTAGACTGGAGGGGTGATCCGATTTGCAACTTGTCTCATCACTGCTGCTGCTCCTGTCAACCCCATTCGGTTGCAGGGGGTAGTCTTTCTTGAGATACGATAAAAGACCTCCAAAGCGTTGCAGATCTTTGGACTCCTGATCCTCGTGCACCAAATGCTGGTACGGCCAGGTGCACAGTGGCTTGTGGCGCAGCGCGGGGTCCTTGCTGTGTATGTCTCCTTGGCCTGCACTCTGCGTGGGCTCAAGTACACTGTTGAAGTATTCCAGCGCGCCGAAGAACACACGTACAGCAGCGTCGCCATCAAACCGCGGGCTGGTACTGTACATTCCAAATCGGTTGGCTCGCATCGTGTTGACACAGAAATCCAAAAACCCCGAGAACACGCCGGGGAAATCGTGAGCCAGGCGTAGAAGCAGTGACTTGCGGTAGCGGTCTTCTACACTGACCAATGCAGCAAAACCTCTGACTCTGTTGATGAAGATCTCGATCTGCAACTCATTTAACTCATACTCCCCATCAAAAAGAGAGCCAGTCCACCAAACATTTGGGAACAATTCTTTGCCTTCCTCCAGGTCTGGTGGCTTGACCGACAGCATGTTCAGGATGTCCAGATATATGGAATGGCTGCCGTTTATCCAGCACTGCATCACCTCCTTGGTCAAGAACTTGACCAGGCACCGCAAATACTTGTTGCCGGGCAATTGGTGTAAGTCATCCTTACCAGTGGCTTTGCTGGAGGAGCGGGACGGCACTGGTGTCGTCCCAGAGGAGGAAGACAACGATACGGAAGGTGAGGAAGCACCGGACTTGTGGGTTGTGGAGGACGCAGATTCCATCCCGGACGTCCAGGCATGCACAGGCCGCAGAATGCTGCATTGGAAGCACAGCCGATGTACGGTGAAGGACAAAAGCGTGTCAAGCGTATCGCTGTCCAGGACAAGGGGCATGAATTGCAGCAGCGTGTCCAGCGATGAGGGATTGGTACGATGCAACTCGACCACCATCTCCACAAACTCGTCACACTTCTGGACAGTCAGTTTCCCATCCGTTTCCACGCATGAATATTCAACAATTCGCACGAGTAGTGCACCGTACAGAGAAACGATGTCCACAAGATTGTCGTCATTGTCGGCGAGGTGCTGCTCTGTGATCAACATCGTCAGTTTCCGGAGGCATGCACAAATGTACGCCCTATGAGTCCCATGCTGGGCCACATGGTCGTCTGGCGGTTGAATGGGTTGGTATCCCTCCACCGGACACACAAACGGAGTCTCGCCGAAATTGATCCAGCACGACTCGTTGTGCGAAAGCGAAACGGCTGGGAAATACGCCAGTTGGTCCCCGCTCCGTTTGTTGTTCGCCTGAATCGTATTCTGCATTTCAAATGCCACACCGAGGCATTCCCCATTTTGGTGAAAGGTCATTGTCCCTTCGTCCAGATCGATGCAACAACCCACCACATCGCCTTTCTCCCAGGATTTGCCGTAATTGTACTTATGTATGTTCCATTTTTTAACGCGACTTCCATCGTATGCATACGAATTGTGATGATCGCCAACCCCCTCTTCATTGTTCCACTGAGTGTTAATTGTCGTCCATCCCAATTGTTGGATTCCACCTGATCCAAGAGTAACTTCATACATCCACTTGTTTGAATACACACATGTATTTGCACGAGCGCTGGTGAAATTACCGTCCCCAAGCAAGTGGATTTGATGCGGACAAAATTCCAACTCACCACTAATGGATGGTACATCAATGTTCACCTTCGATGGCCCAAGACGCCCATCTTGGGAAGGTGCAGCCGATAATGCTTGATCGAACTTCTCGAGATCAGAATCCAACAAGTCAGCGCGAGGAAGCCTGCTTGCTTCTAGTTCGGTGGCGAACATTGGGGACCGAAAAAAAAAATAGACACTGAGAAAGGTAGGTATGGTGCACCACGACATACCGAACGGACACATACATGGCACAGCCTCTGTCTCCACGCATCATGGTTCACCCAGCACATGGGTAGAGGCGACCTTAAGCATGGGGCCACAAGATGAAGGCCATACAAAAGGGGGGGCGGGCGGGGATACCTTTGGCTGGCCTCTCCTGAGTGTCCTTTTTTTTTTTTTCGGCAGCAACAATCACCAGCCACCCGCCTTCCCGGCAGCAAATCTGCTGACTTCAACATGCCCCACGGACGAGTTGGCAGTAAGACGGGGTCTTGTGCTTGAGTGCCGAATGAGTGCATGGGCGGAGAAGGGTACAGGCAGGGTGCTTGTCAAAATGTTCGGACTGCAGAGCCCCCCCCCCGCAGGCCTGAGGCCACGGGCATTAGCAGGGACGACAGAAGGATAGAGCTTGCGAATGCACATCCGATGGTCCACATTTTGGTAAATTGCGACGCGCCGAGACGGAATTATGGTATCTTGGATGGCCAGCCACGCAACCCGAGGAACAGCTGTGATGAGTGTTCTGCTTTGTCAAGTCCACACAGTTCCGCGCACCGCGGGTAAAATCCTAACCGCCGGTGACACCAGGTGTGGATTGCCGTAGTGCAATGACACACTGTTCATGTCTCGTTTCATCCGGGTGAAGGCAGAGATGAGGAAGAAAGAGCACTTTCCCTAATGAGAAAAATCTGTACCCATACCAAATTTCGCACCAGATTTGGGAACGCCACAATTGGCCGTACTAAATTTTTGAAGACAGAATCCCCCCCCCCCCAACCCTGTATTGCTCTGCTTTTCCCCACGGTTCACACAACGAACCCTGCAGGGCCAGCCGCTGAACATGTACCAGGATGTGGGTGTATCATTTCCTTTTAGTTGGCTGACCGCTGTTGTGTTGGCTGACTTCACTAGTTACTCAAGACAGTTCTTGGAACATGGGTGACTCCAACATATGAATCCCTACAAACAACAAGTGCACAATTTGTGGGGGGAAGAGGCCCAAAAAGCTAAAAATAGCAACAAAAATATGGGGGGAAAGGCACACAGGGGTATGCGTTACATAAAAAACGCATGTGGGTATGTACCACTATATTGCAAGATATATTCCAAGATTATTACCCAAATTGCACTCCACAGGGTGCACCGCACGTGCCGCAAGGATAAGCACCCCTATTGGCAGGCCAACCGGTCACGTGGGACCGGTCGAGGACCACAAGAGCAAAGGGCATGCAATTGACATGTGGGGCATCAGCAGGTTGAAGGAGGGAGTGGGGGATGGAGCCATAATAATCATCATTTGCCCCTTTTGAGGAAAATTCCGTCTCGGAAAATTTCTCAACAGAAGAGCCCACTTGTCAATATGCCCCCCCCCCTGCCCGGGGTTGCGGAGGGCTCTAAAGAGCCCCCACCCGTACCTAGAGCAGTTCACCGCTAGAGCAGCTCAAACATACACCACCTCTTCACAGGTACAACAACAAAGTATTGCCCCAATTCTGCCTGCCTCCACTATGGGAAACAGATGCGTGAGCACGACTCTGCGCTGGCAGGCAAAGAGAGTGGTTACACGGCAAATGCAAAGAAAGAAGAGATCTTCACTAACGTGTCATGGGCGCCTTTCACGAAAAAAAAATGAACACCCAGAAAGCCTGTCCCCCTCCCCATCCCCGCTGTGGGCAGATGTGTGCGCACAACCCTGAACTGGCGAGGTATCAAGGCTGTTGTCAAACGTTTCAAATGCTTTGCTTCGCCTATGATGGCTAAAAGGGCTGCGAAAAGCGGGAGCATCTCCAAGTAGTGTTTGTGCATGGGGGGACTCAGGTCGCATGAGATGGAAGGTGTTTATCTATGTAGCAAAAGTTGTGATGGTATATTCTGCTTGGTTTTATTTTTTTTTTTGAAACAATGCCTTTCAGCGGAGATTCTGGTAGAATTTATAAGATTGGCAGTGGAGATTCTGGTAGAATTTATAAGATTGACACTCGTGCCCACTGTAGGTTCCTGTTTATGAGGAATGCGCAGCAAATGCAAAAAAGAAAGCTCTCAGTGATATCACAGGCACCTTTCGCTGCAGTAAACAGAGCGGCCAGAAGAGACACCCGTGTTTTCCACTCCGAAGGTCCTACAATGCTATTCTGGCTGGCTACCCGCGCCGAGACAGGCACAAGGGATCTCAATCAAGCCACGTCATCCATCCCCTCATCCTGCCAGGTGCGTGGGCGTGCACGGGGCAAGGCGCATGTGAAAGAGGAGGTCGCATGCGCGGTCAGGCAGGGCAACCCTTCACGGCATGTGCACACGGCAGAACGACTCAGCCCTTTAGTGCGCTGAACAGCGGAGCCCCAAGGGACAACCCAGCGTCAAAAGGATGGACCGGGTCTTCCTGCGCAGCATGAAAGGGCCGGGGGGTCACGGAGATGCGGTGCGGGTGGTGGTGCTGCAGGGCCTCTGCCGGCGTGTGCAGGCAAGTCGCAGGAGGGGGCTGCCGGGGGGTGGACGCCTTCCGTCATGGGGGCAGTGCCTCTGTGAAGGCCCTGCCAGTCGTCGCTAGGGGCGCTTGGCCACCTCTGATGCAGTGCCGGGCGCGTGGCCGCTGACTATGCCGCTGCCGCATGCGCAGGCTAACGTTAGAAGAGAGGAGGGAAGGGGGGGGGTGTCTGGGACCCGAAAGTTTGTGTAAACCCCCCCCCAAAAATAAGAACCGGGCCCAAACTAAGAACCCCCCCAAAAATAAGAACCACCTGGGGCTTTCCACCAAGCGGGCCAAAAATAAGAACCAGCCAGCACTGATGGTTAAGCTGTGAGCCTAGGAACCGCCCCCAAAAATAAGAACCCCCCCTGCTACCACCAGCAACCAGGCGAAAAATAAGAACCCGTTCCTACTTTTTTTTGGGGGGGGGTTACCAAAAATGGCCCAACCAGATTTTCCCTCTTGCAAATTTCGTTTTTTCCCACGATGGTTACTCTGGTCTGGGGGGGGGGGTCCAGGGAGGGGGGGGGGGGGGGGCACTGTTGCCGAAAAAATATTCTAATTCAGGCCTGGGGAGGGGGGGGGGGGGGCAGGGGGAGGCAAGGAAAGGGCTGTTGAAGGGGAGGAGGAGGGGAGGAGTGGGGGGGGGGGGGTTGCAAGCGGAGGGGCAGGAGGAGGGGACCACAGGGCAGGAGTAGGAGGAGTGTGTGGGGGTGACGGCGGGGGTACGTATGACATGACCGCACCGCACGTCATTAGAGGCGGAGGGCCACGAGCCCTCTGCTTCTGCGGCTGCACGCAGACCAACACTTCGGGACCAGCCACTCCCGAACCACATCCCACTTCTGAAGGCGCCCTCGCCGCACCACCTCCGGCCCGAATCCCGTGCAGCCCCCCGTAGGCCCAGGGACGCCCTGGCAACCGACCTCACGGTCTCGCTCGTCATCCCCCGCGGAGGCCCCCCCGGCGGAGCAACAACACATAACACGTGCGCCGGCAATGAACGGTCCACTGCGCAGAGCAGAGCGCCCCCCCCCGGGGGCACCGCGTTCCGAATGGTGCACCCCCCGCGACCGGGCCTGCGCCGTCATAACCAGAGCGGCCACTGGCGTCCGGGCAGGGCCAGTGAGTTCTATCAGTGATCAGCCCCGTGCCATGCACCACTCAGTAATATCTGCCCCTGTCACGCCCAGAGCTCGGTAAGAAACAGCCGCATCCCGCGCAGAACTCAGTTGGGCGCGGCTCTTTGTGATCTTGTCTGAGGTGGCGGACGCCAATGGCAAGTCTGCCTCATAGCCCCTGCCCAGCGCCGGACGCATCGATCTGCATCGCGGAGGAGGCCCAGCCCGACGAATGGCCGGCGGTGGTCCCGGCCTCGCTACTCGTGCTGCTGCAGAGGGACGCCGGCTCCGCCTCCGGGCCCCAGTCCAATCGCTCGTGCGGGTCCGGGTCGTCGCCCTCCACGCACTCCAGGTCCGGCCGCATGAAGGTGTGGGCCATGAGGGCCGCGGTGTCCGGGCGCCGGGCCGGGTCCTTCTGGAAGCACTCGCTAAGGAACGCCCGGCCCCCCGCCGACGCCCGGCACTCGTCCGGGAGCCGCGGGGCGTCGCCGTGGACCGTGCGGTAGACCACGGGCCAGTGCTCGCGGATGTCATGGTGCGGGGGGTGCCGCGTGTACATTTCGTACACCGTGGCCCCGACGCTCCAGATGTCGCTTTTGGGGGAGGACGGGAGCCGGCCGACTTCGGGGGCCATGTACCTTTTGAGGGACGAGGGGTGCGGGGGGGGAGGGGGGGGGTCCGACGGAGAGCGAGGGAGGGGGATGGAGGGGGGCCAGGATAGTATTAGAACGGGGGGGAGGGGGGGATCTAGGACCCAAAAGTTTGTGTATTAAAAATGGCCCGACCAGATCTCCCGACGGTAAATTTCGTCGTTTCCCACGATGGTCCTTTGGTCTGGAGAGAGAGAGAGAGAGCAATGGTCGGCTTCAACTGACTCAATGCCCCTGCCATAGGCACTTTCAGCCTCGAGTCCAATAGGTTGTGTGCGTCACAGCGAAGCTGCCATCCACTCTGTACAGTGCTGCCTAGCTTCCTTGTTTATGTACACATCATATTGGTCTGGGGGGGGGAGGGTGCAGTGGGAGTAGCCCCCCTAACCCTAACCTGGTCGGGTGTGCGGCCCCTGCGGGATGGAGGGGGCCCTGAAGGCGGTCCAAAAGGGGGGGTTTGGCACAAGGCCTTGGTGGTTGGCTCTGGTAGCCTGTGGCGGCGCCTATTGGCCTCTCGCCCTTGAACCTTCTGCTATGACAAGCAGGCGTCCGTACTTCTGCGGGCATCCACCTGCCGGGGGGAGAATCCAGAATGCAACTTCTGCCCATGGCGTCCTCCCCTGATGGCCTGATCAGTGCCCGGTCCGAAAGCGGGGGGGGGGGGGCGGGGCTTGTGGATGCGTCCGGAGGCCCCAAAAAGGGGCCGACGATGATCTGCAACTGTTCTCAAAGTGTGCCCATTGAATATGAACTGCGACATGCCTCAAACAGTCACCAACGCCAGGGTTTTCAAAGCCCGTTCGTCGAGAAGAGACACGCACCCGTCCCGGAGAGCCCGGTAGCCCAATGGGGGGGCTCTGTATGGGGACGTTGACTGGTCCCCCATACCTGACCCCAAACGGGCTCTCCGACCCCCCCCCCTCCTCCCGCAATTGGAAATCGGAGAGCCCCTGAGCAGAGGCTGGGATCCACAGTCAAGGCATGGACCACAGGGAGGCAGGGGGCTCACGGGCAGTGATGCTTTGGAAGGGGGGAGGTACCCCCTCCTCACCCCCTCCAGGGCGCCCAGCCTATGCCCAGCCACTGTCTCCCTGACGGCAAGTGCCAGCCTCGTTGGCATTTGTAACCGACAGTCACCGCCCCCAACCGCCTCGGCAACCTCCTCCAACCGCCCATCTAACCGCTGCTGGGGCCGCCTCTGAGGCCCCTTCCCCTCTAATGCCTCCCTGCTCACGGGGCTCACTGGGCGGCGGGCGGCACACACACGCACACCCACAAACACACCAGGCCGTGCCCACCATCATGGGGTTCTCCCCCGCCACCTCCTTCCACCGGCAGCTCGCCCCGAAGTCCGCCAGCTTGATCACCCCCCCGTCCGTCACGAGGATGTTGGCCCCCTTGACGTCCCGGTGCACGACGCCGCTCCGATGCAGGTACGCCAGCCCCGCCAGGATCTGCCCCGTGTAGCGCTGCACCACCCGCTCCGGGAACGCGCCGTACTCCCGCAGCAGCGCCGCGATGGTCCCCCCGGCCACGTACTCCAGGAAGATGCAGAGGCGCTGGGGCCCCGCGGCGGGGCCCGGCCCCTCCTCGAGGCCGAGGTACTGAACGATGTTGGGGTGGGCGTAGCGCTGCAGCACGTCGACCTCGGCCTTGTACTGGTCCACGTCCGCCAGCGGGTTCCGCACGCGGATCGTCTTCACGGCCATGAGGCGGCCTGACACCGTGTCGAGGGCCTGGTAGACCGTCCCGAACGCCCCCTCCCCCAATTGCCGGCCCCGGCGCCAGCGGATCCGGGGCGGTGGTGGCGGCTCCCGGACCGGATCGGTTGTTGGCGGTTCCGACAGCGAGTCCGATACCCTTCGCCCTGAACCGCGCGGTAACACCTGCCCGGCACTGCCCGGTAACGCCTGAACCACATCGGCGGGGACCCTCTGCGCCGAGTCCCCTGGCGCCCTCTGCCAGGGCCCTCGCGAGACCCACTCCGACGCTCCGCCCACCGCGGGCCCCGCACCCGTCCGCAAGTCGTCGCCCGTCAGCAACCGGCGGTCGCGCTTGAACGTCTCGTGCGGGGTCACGCACGCCATCTGCCCGTTCCCGAGCCGCGTGTACAGCGCGTACTGCGCGCCCGGCCGCATGTCGAAGGCCTTCTCGCCCGGCGTCCCGTCGCCGTCGACGGTGCGGACCACGATGCGCGCCCCGGCCACGCCGTGCGACACCGACAGCAGGTCCGGCCGCGGGTGCGCCATGAAGTACGCCAGAAGGGCCTCTGTGGGGCCCACGAACACGGGCTCGGGGTTCACGAACGAGCGGCGGCAATAGCACGGCCGCAGGGCCTCGGGGGCGACGCCGAACAAGTGGCCCAGGGAGCGCTGGAACTCGGCCGCTGCCTGGGGGCTGAAGTCGGTGGGGTCAGGGTTGGTACCCAGGACCTGCCGGACACAGGGCTGGGGGCCGGTCGAAGAGCGGTCCGCGCACGCACGTCCGGCACCGGCAAGGGAAGGGGGGGGGGGGGCAGGTGGCGGCTTTCCGTACCGTACCGTATCGTATCGTACTGTACGTACTCCGCGCGTGCCCTCAACGGTAGTGTACACAGGCATCGCAGTACACAGGCAATGCGCACATTCACCGACGACACACGGGCACCGAGGCAGGGGTTGGCACACAGGTGGTCATGGGGGGCGGTGCACGGGCGGTAGTGGGACGCGTGTGCTGCTGCAAAAGGATGGTGCGCAGCAGTGCAGCGATGCGGGCCGCACGCTTTTTGATTGGGCAGCAACGGCGGACGGGCATGCACGCGGGCGGCAGTGACACCCGCCGCCTCGCGGGCCACAGAAATCGAAATCGAAATCGAAAATCGTAAATCTTGATCCTAATCACAAAATGTCATATTGCAAGAGCAAAGGAAAACCGAATCCCAAAGCCTTCCTGAAAAAAAGGTTTTTGCGGGGTGCGTGGCTGGCTTGCAACTTGACTGGCCAGCCCCGGGTGCATCCCTGGGCGGGTGGGTGGCTGGCAAGCTGGCCGCTGGCGGAGGGGTGGGGGGTGGGGGGTGGAGGCCACGCCCTTAATTGAGACGTGGCACACCCGCGGATTTGAAGGGCTGGACCGGAATTACAGTTCCTTGTAAATGAGGCGTGTGGAGTTCACTTTCAATGGCCTTGACACGGCTGACTTCGCGCGGTTGAGTGCCCCGCAGCAGCAGGAGCTGCCCTGAGGCGGCGAGGGACACAACTACGCCCGAGGCAGCAAGGGACACAACTACGCCGACGCAGAGCGGCACTCGGGGAAAACGCGGGGCTGCGGTCATGCAGAGCGGCAAAGTCATGGGGCCTTGTCCCAATGACGCAAAAAGGGGGACACAGGCCCCACGGAGGCCTGCACACCGGCAGGCGTTGTGGGAGGACTAACGCGATGCCCCCTTCGTGTTGTCGGTGATGCGGCAGCCCCAGTGCTGCACACATGCCGTGCTTTGCGGTGTGGCTGGGACTTCAACACATGTACCCTGAGGACAAGTGGGTGTTGGTTCCCCTGGGCCACTGGAATTGGAAGTGGAACCAGGCGAGGAGCAACTACTCCACCTATGAGCAGGAGCTGCTCGCAGGGATGCTGGTGCTATCCTCTCAGTAACGGTGCACTTGCAGCCCCGGGAGCTGCACGGAGATGAGGGGCCGGAGGGGGGGGCATCGACTGGTCTGTCAGCTGAACTGGATGCCCCCGCCACAGACACTTCCAGCCATTGTTCTCCAGCGAGTTCAGCATCACCGTGTCCAGGCTTTTGCCAGGCGACTGTCCCGGTGCTTCCCGTCCATGGGCTTGCCGTCCTTATGTACAGGGCCACGGGGGGGGGCGGGGGGTAGTGCAGAGTGAATAGCGGGGGCGCAGAGTTGGGCCCCGGACCTGGAACCCCGCGCGGAACGTGTCGTTGAGGTCGATGGGCCAGATCTGCATCACCGCCCAAGTGCCACTGCCGTCGTCACGCTTCCAAATGTACGGCGCGTTCACGGTGTCCGCCAGCAGCCGGTCCCGGTCCTCGTCGGAGACCAAGAGGCTCTGCGGTTGGGCATACGCAATCAGCCCTTTGTGCTTCTTGGGCACAAGCATTTTCTCGGTCTCGATGATGCCAATGGGCAGAATAGTGCGCAGAATGACTTGCTGGTCCGGCCCGTGGGTCGGGAAGTGCTCCGGGAGCAAGATCACAAGGCGGCATGCATTCTCTTCGAAGCCCAGGTATTTGACAATACCGAAGTCCTCCGACTTCGACATCGGACAATCGAATCAGAAACGCATCATCTTTCGAGAGCAGCACGGGTCGAGGAGGCCACACGACAGGCAGACAAACACACAACAACCAACGGGCAGGCGGACAGATAGAGCCTCGACAAGACATCTGCTGCTGGCTAGAATCAAGGTGCCTTCGGGTTCGCCTTCACATCCACCTTCAGCAAGTGGAGTGTTGCTACAGGCCCCAGTCGCATGCGCTGAATTACCGGCACCACTGCAAGTGATCAACGGGGCATGTGCGCAGCAATTCAAGCGGCTCAATGGGCGCCTGCATCATCGAAGAGACAGCGGGTTGATCCACATAGATATGGGAATCCACCGGTGGAAACATCCGGAGGAGGTTTGTGTGTGTGCCGCTTTGTGAAGGAAATGTGGACATCCTCCTGCTCCTCCTCCCGAACTCACTATCCAACCCGATGACTCGTAGGTGTTGATGTGCATTTGTGGTGTGTGTGATGCCGCACTCGCAGACGCAAGCACGCTATCACTTGATCGAAGGTCTGGGGCATGGAACAATGTACACAGTTCATGCAACATCATTTGGAATGGACGATGCCACTTGTGGAACTATGGTACTATACACCAATCCGTCTACTTCTGAGGAATGGGTCTGGTGTGCTGGCTGCTCTTCTCTCCTAAATGCAGTTCCTTCGCAAGCAACTCTTCAGCTAGATCCACAGGGCAGGCAGTACATGGGCAGTGCACAAACTCCAATGGAAGAAAACTGCAGTACAACACAAGGGTGCAATTGCTCGCTCTTTTTGCGCCTTCATGCATAGGAGAAAAATACCAAGCCATGCTATCCTGAAACACAAAACAATGCTTGCTTGAGGTATGTGGTGTGTCGTTGGAGAAAGAGACTTCATCAAGTATTCACCATTGACAATACCGCACCCAAACCATTTTATCTACTGCTCAAACTTCAAATTTCTCGTAGGTCTGAACTTTTAACCGTCCTTCCTCCCACAATGCACAACATGAAAGGGGGACGAGGCTCAGGACAATGTTGTGCAATCAATGAGAGACGAAGCATGGGGTTGCAAACATGTACAATGTACAAACTATTACGGAGACCGGCAAGAGCAAACGAGCAACAACACTTGGACACGTGGACAACAACGATGGTTGATAAGGGGAGCATTTTCACTCATGTTGTCCCATTCATCGTAATAAAATCAAACGAATAAACTGCATTGACCGGCTTTCCATGGCGAAAGGTTTGGATTGACACAAATTTCCAATTGCAAAGCGGTTTTGAGGCATGAGGTCAAAGCCTTTCTAGCTTCCAACCACAAAACAATTGACTCCAACCACATTAACCACATGGCTAATGGGACTATTGGTGCCGCACAGGCGCTGTCCCTACTTTTGCACACTACTTTTGCGGGAGTAGGATCCCCTTCGGCAACGATTTGGCCACAATAGCATGTCGTGTAGATGGGCAACAAATGGTATCTCTAGAGCGCCCTGTCTTGCCCTATCTGGCGCCTCCCAAGGTGAAAATACATAAGATGCCCCCTTGGGAGCAACCGCCACCTTGGTTTGGGGGCCAATTATCATAGTCTCCTTGCTATGTTGTTGTTGCTCCTTGTTGTTTTTCGTCCACCTCTCCTCTGGGCGAGCGAAGAGCGACAAACTTTTATATATTGTTCGTCCATAGATAGTGGAGAAGCGTATTTTGGTTGTCTTTGTGCTCGGCAATAGTGCTGCTACTTGCCTCGTGGGAGGCTGCTCTCCAAAATTGATATGGGAATGGTATCTTAGAGCAAGGGGCGGGGGGTTCAATGCAAGTAATCCTCGGACAGACATTCTTCACAATTTCCAATCACTTCACTTTCCTAATACTTTTCTTCCAATTAGGAACAATTTCTCTAAACACGTCCATATGTTGGAACAATGTTTGTCATCAAAGAATTGGTGAGCACAAAGTAACACACTAAATTTTTGGGTGACCACAATAAATGATGTCACATGCAAGCACAAGGCAACAAGTAAGTGATTTGTGCACATTGTTCTTTGCAAAAGGCAACAAGTAAGTGATTTGTGCACATTTTTCTTGAAAAAAAAACGCTAGAGGTTGACTCAAATGAACGACAACACGGACCGGGTGTGAGAGTCGAGGAGCCCGTTCATGAAGTCACCGTGACGAAGCCCCGACCGCTAACTTCATGACTTTGGGGGTTGCATGCAAGGCCAAATTGCCTTACCCCACGGGCACAGATCTCGACTTGCTCTCCAGTTGGCCCTTCCATGGTCACCAACTGCGGAACGAAGTTCAAGCTATACTATGCATGCACATATGCCATGGTACAATGCCTTCTCCTACGATGTCTCAAACACGTGCCGCACTGCTTGGAGCCATCGGGGTGGTGTGGCCCAACAGCCACCAAGGTAGCATGGCGTGTTTAGTGAGTCAAACGTGCGGGTCCTTTGGATGCCTTGTTGAAGAGGCTTAGTACCTGTCTAGTGTGCGTCCGGTGCGGTGTGTTTCGTGCCTCGTTTAGGAGACCTTGCTTGTGTCTCCTTGGTTCGTGGCTTGTAGCGCTTGCGAAATGGCTTTGTGGCTAGGTCCATCTCGGGTTGTACTATCCATAGGTCATGTGTTCTGAGCTATGTGTTCCATTGGGAATAGCATTCCCTCACCCCCAAGTTGTAGCCCATGTGTGAGTGCTCATGGCGGCAGTCTACACGGCCTTGCATGCGTGGCGCTTCAATTGTACGATGTGTTTCAATTTTACGATGTTCCTTTTGCGGCTCGGGAACAAAGACGTTGATAGAGGTTGACTCAAATGAACGACAACACGGACCGGGTGTGAGAGTTGGGGAGCCCGTTCATGAAGTCACCGCGACGAAGCCCCGACCGCTAACTTCATGACTTTGGGGGTTGCATGCAAGGCCAAATTGCCTTACCCCACGGGCACATATCTCGACTTGCTCTCCGGTTGGCCCTTCCATGGTCACCAACTGCGGAACGAAGTTCAAGCTATAATAGTATGCGTGCACATATGCCATGATACGATGCCTTCTCCTACGATGTCTCAAACACGTGCCGCACTGCTTGGAGCCATCGGGGTGGTGTGGCCCAACAGCCACCAAGGTAGCATGGCGTGTTTAGTGAGTCAAACGTGCGGGTCCTTTGGATGCCTTGTTGAAGAGGCTTAGTACCTGTCTAGTGTGCGTCCGGTGCGGTGTGTTTCGTGCCTCGTTTAGGAGACCTTGCTTGTGTCTCCTTGGTTCGTGGCTTGTAGCGCTTGCGAAATGGCTTTGTGGCTAGGTCCATCTCGGGTTGTACTATCCATAGGTCATGTGTTCTGAGCTATGTGTTCCATTGGGAATAGCATTCCCTCACCCCCAAGTTGTAGCCCATGTGTGAGTGCTCATGGCGGCAGTCTACACGGCCTTGCATGCGTGGCGCTTCAATTGTACGATGTGTTTCAATTTTACGATGTTCCTTTTGCGGCTCGGGAACAAAGACGTTGATAGAGGTTGACTCAAATGAACGACAACACGGACCGGGTGTGAGAGTTGGGGAGCCCGTTCATGAAGTCACCGCGACGAAGCCCCGACCGCTAACTTCATGACTTTGGGGGTTGCATGCAAGGCCAATTTGCCTTACCCCACGGGCACATATCTCGACTTGCTCTCCGGTTGGCCCTTCCATGGTCACCAACTGCGGAACGAAGTTCAAGCTATACTAGTATGCGTGCACATATGCCATGATACAATGCCTTCTCCTACGATGTCTCACAACGGCGGATGGAAGGGGCACGAATAAACACGAGCAATGCAACAATACATTCTTTGCACCTTTCCATGGACCGCAATGTTCGGGTCCGGGTCCCCAATTTGCCCATTGTGGCTTGGCAAGGTCGCCATTCACCACTTGACGCACTTCACGCAACTTAATTACTAAAGGGAACACTTTGAAACTGTTGACGACAGTAGGAACCACGTCCACTGTGACTTCAGCCACACTGATCACTTCCGTGAGAAGAAAAAAAACGTCGTATGCGGATACTTTCTCGATTACCCCGTATCATCTTTGCGCAGGGACCCTGCTGATCTCCTCTTTATCGTTCAAATATTGACGCGTTGAGATGTTAACCTTCCGGTTTCCTTGACTCGCCCCCGTTTCGCGATTTCAGCGAAGGGCTGTTGTGTGGAAAATGTACAGGTCGAGTGCGAGCGTGAAAGTGTAGCCCGTTTGCAGGTTCTTCCTTGGGTTGAGTGTCGTTGATTGATCAGGGCGGGCTTGGGTTACCCATCCTGAACCATTGAGCCATGTTGCATTGTGAAGAGTGCCAAACAAAAAGCAACACCGAGCGCATGCCGTAGGACACCGAGAACTTGGCGCTGCACAACACATGGCGTGAGACATATGCCACCATAGTCCGTGAATGTCAGCAGATCGATCTAATTTATGTGGAACCCGGCTCATAGGGCATGGGTGAGTAGCTTGGGCCGCTGCCCGATCAATTGTAGCTTAGCCTTGATGAAACAATGCGTCAATGGCCTCACTTCCTTCGACCCTACGCTGTAAAAGACACGCCCGCCGGCGTGAGGACAAAGGAGGACAAGGGACAAGATACGACGATGCCGTTGGGTTACCGCGTAGAGAACATTGTTGTGATGCCGATCATGCACCGAGGAAAGACTTCAAATTGCCATTCCAGTTTCTTGGCGCGCTACGTAGGAAATGCTCTCTACGAGATGCACAAGGACCAAACGGCGGGGACCTTTGAAAAGTTGTCGTGCCGTGTCGAGGTCGAGGCGAAGAAAACAAAGCAAGACATGAACCTTCCGAAGGAGATTCCTGTGTTCATCATCATGCACAATAGCGGGCCTACCTAGTGAGCAAGGAAAAGATTTGTGACATAGAAAAAAAACAAAAAAACAGCGCTGCTATGTTTTGGGACGTCACCACTGGCACACTCGGGAATTTTTCTTCATAGAACGCAAGAAGACAAGGAACATCCCCAACGTCGGAAGCATCTTATTCATCTCTTAGTTGCATGTCTACATCCATTTGTGCATGAGTGAACGAGTAGTGCAATACAACATTGCGATGCACAAAAAGAGACTTGGTCCCAAGACTGCTGTGGACCTCGGTGTCAAAACTTTGAAAATGTACTTGTTGAAATGGGTGAACAGAGGATAATATAAGTAATTCAAACCCTGAAGACACCGAAGACCTTGAAGACCCGCACCTCCTTAACCCAAACAGCGGCGACCTTGGTTCCGAGGGACTTGCTGCACGTGGCAATGGACGTCTTCGTCCGTAGGTGTTGTAGGTCTTGTTGTAGCTAATGCACGTGCCTCACTTTGAACGGGACGAGTACACCTTTGCTGCGATGGTCACCACCAGCAAAAAAGAGTAGCTTTGCATTCGCTCAACTCTCTAATTAAAGCATCATTTTCCAAACTTCTTGAAAAAAAAGTTTGTAGAACACCTTTAATTACTTTTTTTTTCCGTCAAAATTAGTGCAGAGAGAAATTTTTATAGTGATTTCAACACTGTGTGTTTGTTGTGCCTCTCCTGCTGCTTGCTGCTGGTGTAGGGTTTCCTGCTGCTTGTTTTTGATGAGGAAAATGTTTTATTTACTGAAATACAACCAATCCAGGATAACCCAAGCCAGAGATAAGCAAGTAGAAGAGAATCAGGATCAAAGCATGAAGGGCTGCAGTGTAAACAGTGAAAGATGTAAGAATAATCACAGAAACTGCAACTCAGGGCAAATCGGATTGCATATTCACAAAGATAGTTGAAATGTTTTGGGAAAAGAGTTAGAAAACTGCCCCATGGTCACTCAATCTCCATAGTGCCATCTCAGGAGATGTGCACTCTTTGTTTTGGGTCCCATATGTGCTGAGGTGGCAGGGCATGTGGCGATGAGGTCACTGCCATGTCACATGGGATCTTCCTACTTAGCTAGGCTGACCGGGAATTGAACCCAGGACCTCTCAAAAAGAGGTGCCCAGCCCCCTAGGGTGCATACCACTAGGATAGCTAAGAATTCATGAGAAAACACAGATAAATTCATAGGCTCTGCGCTGGATATGTCAGTTCTCAGTCAACTCAGGAAAAGATGAATAGCCTCACATTGATAGGGGATTAAGGGGTCCACTCCATATCCTGATTTAGTGTTTGGTTCCATAAGTCAAAATGTGTTTTCACCCATTTTGGTTAGGCCAATACTAAGATAAAAATGCTAGAATGCTTAATGCATCTCTAATACAACTAGAGTATGCCTCAAGGCATTGGAAAAGCACTTTTTCTTACTCCCCCCTTGTGCTGTGGTGGCCACCACTGTCGCACTTTCAGGAAAAAGGGATTTTTTCTTGGCCTTTCCTTGGTTTCCACGTCTACTTTAAAATACTTATGGCTTCCCTCACACAGAAAAAAGGGCGCTCACCATGGCTGGCTCTTTTTTGCTGCTTTGTTCGTGACATTTCCTACAGAAAGCTCAGCGCTCATGGCGCTGCCGGGGTTCCTCTGGCTTGGTTGGGTTAGTTTGGGAGCATGCCAAAACATGTGCATGTGCATCCCTCCCTCCTTCAATGAATCAGGTATAAACCTCAAGTGTGCTCGTCTCGTATGCAGCATGCACATTGCTCGTCTCGTGTTTCCGTGATCGAGTCTTGTAGCAGCGCTAACAAACGATAGAGGGCTAGATTAGAAAGATTGCAGATGATTAGAGGTCAGATCAGGGTGATTACACATACACACAAGAGCATAGCGACGTTTTTCGCTTGCGCCTCGTTTTTCTCCTCACCTTGCTTCACTCTCCAGCGGTAGGTAAGGTAGGTAAGCCCAGGTGGGGCCACCCCCTGGTAGAGTTCGTGATCGTGGGTAAGTTTAGGCAGCAAGACAGTGATTGCAGAAGGTTGTTCGCAAACTCGTGCATGCTCGTGCATTCACACACGCATTAAAGGGTAGGCCACGCGAAATGCGGACGGTAAACCTTGTTTAGGTTACCCAGGGGCTCCTCGGTACGTTCTTTAAGATAACCTGAGGATTCTCTTAACGCTTGCTTGCTTGACAGGGGTGTTTGAGGACAGCGTATTATAGGTCACCCTGAGAAGCGTATAATACGTGGAGTGTGGCTTGGTTCCTCAGCCGTAAACACCCCTTCATTGGCCTTTGCTTTACAGGTGGGCAGGTAGGGTGATTGGTGCACGCAGCAGCTGCCTTCGGCGGCTATCCCATTTTTCTGCCCCAGCTAAACAGGGGCGCTGTTCACACAATCAATTAACTGCGCCTCAGCCAGGAGTGGCGAGGGCAGTTCGACTCCATCGACATACACGCTGTGCACGCAACAAGAGCACCCCTTCCCTCCAAGCCCTAGCAGGGAAACGCGTTGTGGCATCCTTGTTAGGCCACAGTTGCTTAGCAGCGCTGTGTTCTCTTGTCTTCTTCACAGGAGGGTCATTAGGACCCACGACTTTGTTCATCAACACCACCCAGTAGAGCATGAGTGTAGGAGTGGTAATCCTGAGTGGGGGCTTGAGCCAGTTGCAGTAGCGCTCGCCCACCAGGATGGTGCCACTGTAGGTAGGGTGTGTAGAGTAGTGGTGTCTCCTGTCCCGCGTGCTTTTCCTCGTGGGCAGGGGAGTGCGTTAGCTTTTGGCCTTTAGCAAAAATGGGCGTTTTGTATGCCCTTAGCACACTTGGCCACCCCTCCCCTCTAGTAGGTAGGGCTTTTGCCGTCTTCCCCCAAGGATAGGCGCCAGCACAGAAATTGGGCGCCATAGGAGTGGTAGTAGTAAGTCAGTGAAGCCCGTTGATTCGGGAGCCACGCCCGGGAGAGAAGTGAGACACACACAGACATACGTAGCACACTTAGGGGTAAGGTTCAGTCCCTAGCTTTAGTCTTGGAGGCGAGCGTCTCAGCGAGCCTCAGCAACTCACCAAGGTTTGTCTGGGACAAGTAGTCAACCAGAACTGAGTTTAGGCGTCCCTCAGGTAGAACTAACGCAGAGAAGGGCTCCGAGGTGGCCTCTTCGACTCCAAACCCTTCCCAGAGGGTGAGGAAGAGCCAACCCTGGCGATAGCGGTGGCGTAGGACAAACTTCACTAGGTAGAAGCCCTCCTTAGCCATCTCCTCGGCGTTCATGTCGGGGAGTTCCCCTTCAACTTCTATAGGGCTGGCAGCCCCTTGTAGGTCTAGGGTGGCGATCTCCTCGTCATTAAGCTCCCATTCTTCCCCACAGAGGTCTTCAGGATCATAGTAGCGCTTCAGATGTTGAGCAGCGCACACCAGGGTCCCCCCTAGACGGGGAGAACACCGCACGGTGATACAGTGTCCATCCACTGATAGAATCTTGTACGGCCCGAAGTATGGGTCATCGCTAGTAGAGCGTGGCCAGGCGGGTAGTCGGCTGTGGTGCACCAGCACCCAGTCCTTCTCTTGGTAGGTGGCCGGTACTCGGTGCTTGTTCTCCCTCACTCTCTGGAGCATAGCCTTGGCCTTGTCCACCTTCGCTTGTTGCTCTTCGACCCATTCACCCACAGAAGAATGGGTGTCCTCTGGATAGGGGGCATGTAGGAACCACGCCGGGCGCCCTAGGAATAGCTCATGGGGCGAGTAGCCAGTAGCTGAACTCTCTTGGGAGTTCATCATCAAGGATATGACAGGGAGTAGTCTCACCCAGTCTCTGGTGCGTTCAGTTTTGCACCATATCCTTACATTCTCCTTGAGGACACGGATCTGTCGCTCACGTAGGGGGTTGCTCGTGTGCGAGTAGGGGATCCCCGTAGACACCTGGACATTGAGGGATCTCAGGACCCTCTTGTACCAACCGGTATCTGAGCGTACTCGTACGTCATCATCGGAGTTGATCTCCTTGGGCGCCCCATAGACACAAAACCACTCCTCCAGGAGTATCTTGATAGTCTCCTCCCCGGTAATGTGCTTGGTACATGGGAACACCCTGGTAAACCTGGTCAACCCACAGGTTACAACGAGGGCGAAGTCATAGCCCCCGAACTTCGGCATCTCCGTGTAGTCCACGTATAGAACACTGTTAGCACAGTGAGGGATGGGCAGGGTCGAGTAGAGACCTCTGTCCCTGGTATCCCCTGGTTTGCAGGACCTGCACGGGCACTTGTCCACGATAGGCTGGAGGGTTTTCCGCAGTTGGTCGTCACTCCACGTAGTGTGGAACCACTGCTTGAACAGCCTCAGGGTACGGTCGGCACCCACATGACCGCTGGACTCATGGGTCCACTTCAGCAGCGCTGGGACTCTGTCACTAGGCACCACGATGCGGTCCTCGTGCCAGAGGTAGCTCTTGTCCCTCTTCCACTGATCTTCGTTGACCAGGAGGGGTTCAAGGCGTTTCTCCAGGCGCTTGTAGATATCCCCAAACTCCTTCAGGTACTCCGATTGTTGGAGTCCATCCAGGGGGCGTATCATCGTCATGTTGAGGTCCAAGGGGACGTCCATACGGCTGAACGCCTCCTTAGCCAGCGCTTCAGACCGGGCACCAATCAGGGCGTCGAAGTTGTTGCGGCTGATGTAGTCTGCACACTCGTTCTTCACTCCCTGGATATGGTGTACCGTCAGCCGTAGTTGACTGAGGTAGGTCCACCAGCGCCGTAGCTTGGCCTTCTCAGGTGGGGGGCCCTTCTGGAAAGTGCGGACCGGTTCTTGGTCGCACAGCCAGACCACAGGGTTACTCCCCAACAGTCGTGATTGTGAGGATAGCACTAGCATACCCGCGAGCAATTCCTGCTCATAGGTGGAGTAGTTCCCCCTGGCCTGGTTCCACTTCCAGTTCCAGTGGCCAAGAGGTACTAGGACCCACTTGTCGTCAGGGTAGCTGTGCTTGAGGGTTCCATCTCGGTTTGGGACCTTCCGTCCCCCATTGGGAAATGGCCGAGTCGAACTCCACCTTCTCTAGTGCTTGCCATCGGAACAACGTTCCACCACCGCCCACATTGCTGGCGTCGGTCACCAGGATAATCTCCCCTCGTGCCCTAGGCACGCCCAAGCACTTAGCGTTGGCCACCTTGTCTTTGAGCTCGTCAAACGCTTGTTGCTCTTGTGGGCCCCAGCGCCAAGTAGTACTCTTCTTGATCAAGTCCGTCAGAATGGCGCTGGTGTAGGTGAAGTTTTTGATATGGCGGCGATAGAAGTTGCACGCCCCAATGAAACTGCGTACATCATGAAGTCCTTTCTTGGGGTCTTCGTGCCGTACTGAAGCGGTACCCAGAACCCCATGGCTAGGGTAGGGCATACAACCGGCCTCCGGTCCACTAACCCCATGTACGGAAGGGAAGACCGGTCTCCGGTCCACCAACCCCATGTACGGAAGGCGCCCGTTGACGCCCGGTGCGAGCCCGGCGGGAGCGTGTTCCGTGCCGTAAAGCCCCGCATCGGCAACCGATGCACCGCCAGCGGAGATTTGTATATCAGAACATCAGGAATCAACAGGGTTTTATTTTCATATTGTTTCCGTCAAGTTTTATGCTTCCGTTCTGATATTCACTGTTTTGACTGCTGGCGGTTGGATCGCGATTTTACCGTAACCGCCAGTTTAACTGTTTATAATGGAAATTTTAACGCAATCCGTCACGAAGGCTCCAAAGCCTTCAGGAACTGCATGGACGCTTCCGCAATTTTCACATCTTACACTCGCAACCTTAATCCGAATTTTTCAGGATGTCGAAATCGGATTTTCGACTTCGACATCCCCGCACTTGATTTGACCTCTTTCGAGTGGACCTACGTGCTTCCCTATGCACGAATCAACTTCCCTTTTATCTTGCCCTCCATTTGACTCAGAGATATGGGCAAAACAAAGTTGATTCGTGAGGCCACTTGTAAGGGTCATATCTCGTGCCGCTTGCGAGGAATGACAATAAGGAAACGTGGGATGTATTCACAATACTCCCGACGTAATTTAGGAAGCTTTATATGCCTTGCGTTTCCACACGTGCGCGCTAGTGTAATGGATCATGGTCAAGAGGGTAGAGTTTGCGTTATAACTCTTTGGCCATGACATTGCGTGCGTTAAGATTACTTTTGAGTGTAGCGCGCAAGTGTTGGTGTTGCATAGGAACTCTCCTTGAGTTCCTATGAGCCAATTGACACAAAGTTATGCCCTTGGAGGGGCACGACATATCGTGGGGGGAGCTACCTTTTTGGGCAATATGTGGTATGTGCCATGTGTTGTGTTGCGTGCCCATTTGGCGGTTCCATCGCTCCAAGCCGAACCCGCCAATGGACCTCATATTGTGTAAGCCCCTTCTCCATACTCCCCACGATCAATTGCAAGCCTAACCTTCGTGAAGGGAAGCTTGTGTGGTGATCCCGAAGCGATGCGTTGGGAGCAAGGTGTGTGTTTTGCAATTTTCCATATTTTCATGTGCCCACTTGGGAAGTAGCGCTCGTAACCTTTCAAGGCGCCCCAAGTGGAGCACATATGTGGAATCGAAGGTTATTGGTGTCAAGTCATTGTGTGTAGAAGGATTAGTTGATTGCACGATCCAAGCCGAAGATATTATAATATAATTGTGCACCTTCCAAGGCACTTTTGTGTGTCTTTGTACCAATTTTGCCGTTTTTGGCCCGTCATGATGTCAAGTGGCGACCGTATATCTCAACGTTGCGCTCAATTGACATCATGACCCAAGTATGTTATGAGGGTACATACTTCGGTGCCCAACTGAAAGTGCTGCCCTGGGTCGATGTTTGTGCCGGAGGGCTCGGGGCCGGCAAGACCAGTGGGGCAGGCACGCGAGGAGTCTCCCTGGATGTTGTTATTGGGGGTAGAACCGGATACTCGGACACCAACGGAGGCGAGAGCAGCAACAACTGAAGCAAGGTCCATGCTGATTGTGGTCCGGCAGAAAATCCCAGTCTATGAAGAAAATTGATGCGAATTATTCTAAATACATCTGAGTGTCCAAAACTGTCTGAAAAGATTTAAATAATCCAATTATGTAAAAATGTTTGGCCGATCTGGCCCGCGAGCGCGCGTCAGCGGCAAATGGCGATTCCAGCTAAAGTAGCGGAACGCGGCGGATTTACGGGAAATGGACCGCGGAATCAAATCCGGCATATCAGAAATATATAGGAAATATTCTGAGACTGAGCTGCGAGGCGGCGATTCCGCCGAAGCAAAGAAAATGACCAAAATGTAGCCAATCTGGGCAGAATGTCTGAAAATCTGAGCAGATGGGGCTAGCCGCACTTACACTCCCCCTCCAAAAACACACTGGGGTGTGTCGCTACGTCAACGAAGAACGTAGTGCGGGTAAGTCCCAGAAAAAAATAGAAATGTAGCCTCGATGGGGCGAAATCTGCTTGATCTGACCTGATTTGGGCTGAATTGGCACTGAATCAGGATGGATGAACCTGAAATGAGACAGAATGAGAAGTGACGAACAGTCCTCCGTGCAGTACAACATTAGGTTAAGGGGTAAAAAGCATGTAAACGTATCAAGAATCGATACCAAACCATGCATTGGTTGAGAATGAGGTAGATTATTGGTGGATTGAGTGGGGGGATCAAGAATTGGAGTGACATCTCAGCGCTCTGGCACAGTTTTGCTGTCGCGGGCACGCTACGGTGTCCTCGCCGAACTCTACATCGTGTTAATCCCGCTTTTCTCGTTCTGAAAAGTGCAGCATGTGCTTCAGATTTGGCGCATCTGGTGGATGATCACAAGATTCAGTAAGATTGGGAGTTAAATTGAGCAGAGATGAAGGAGATGAAGCAATCACAGAGAGGGAAAACAAATACACATGTAGTCTACAGACCCTAAGTGAATCACGGAAGGTTAGGGTGTTTTTCTGTGCACCTAGATCTAAACAGATCTTCGAGGAATGAGAGGAGAAGACAAGGAAATCAAACTAAATTGTCCTAAAATCAACAAATTCCCTAAGATGAAAGTGAAATGCAGCGGAATGTCTAGAACTGAAACTACTAACACTTTCGTTTAGACTAAAGTTAATATATATTGTCGTTTATTCAGCTCAATTGTGCTTTCCGGCACGTTGGTTCGCGAGCATCTAACAGATTCTATGAAAATGTGGATCATGTGATGATGCATCATGATGGGACATGCTGGCCCTGGATCCTTGGCATGTAACGCGCCGAAGGTTCGCTGAAGGCGCTTTACTGACAGTATATAACTGAGAGACACCGAATTTACAGTGGCGGTGGTGTCAATCGACTTGGACAAGGCCAATCTTTCGATGGAGTCCCACAAGACACTTGGATTCACCATTTTCGACAGTTTCAGGTCGGATTGAGCTCACATTGGCGTGTGCCAAAAATACAACGAAGCTTACGGACTTCAGAGGTTGCTTTTCGAAGTCCCTAGAGCTCCTATCTGAAGGTTGTCTGAACAATTGACGTCTGGGTTTCGTACAACAGTGGCAGAATGATGGACAAACCTGAGAAATTCAAGGCAAATTTGAGGATCCTGGATCTGAATCTGGACTTTGGCGTCAGCATCACAGCAAATGAAGGTGAGATCTGAGTTCCTGGCGTCGCATCTGGTGCAGCCAGTACTACAGGGGGTGCCTGTAGGGGTGAATGTCACCGGCCGGTGTTTTGATTATGTACATTTGCTTCCATCTGCACGAGTAGCCAAATTCCAAAGATGCACAGACCAACAGAGACAAGATTACCCCGAATCTGCCTGAATTAAGCCTGAGTTTGGTTTTTTCTGAACACGGCAGCACACTCCGTGGCCTTCGGCTTTCGACTTTCGATACGTTACCGAACGGAGACCAAAGAAAAATGGATTGATTGACGTCAAATTATCAAACATTCGCAGTTCTCCACATCATGACATAAACAGAAAGAATGAACAGTGGATTGAGCAGAATGTGGTAGGATGGCTTCCTCAATTCGGCCAAGCACGAATACATGTGACCACCAACCTGTCTGGCCTGGCCCTCGTACGGCTTGGGCGCTGCAAATCAGCGGCCGAACTTGAAGCTTGGTCCTCATTTGGCTCCTGGGCTGGCCTGACCGCAGAAGGGGGGATCGACGGATCAGCCCTGGAATGTGGCTGCTGAGGGCCGTAAAAGGCTGGATCTCGATTCACCACAGGTCGTTTTCCGTCGCTCTCCACTTGTCTGTCTGGTTTCGACAAACAATCTGTCAGGAGTACGCCAATTTCGGGGTGCTTCTTCAGGAAGTCGATGAACCCCTTGGTGTATCCATGGACAAAAGATTGGGCTGGTTCCCAGTTGTTGTGACTGGAATCAAAGCCCCTCCACTCACACAGAAATTCCCATTCGCCCTTGGCGTCACGTCTTGCTTCAACAATCCTCTTGAGTTCGTACTTTCCCCCTTCGATGACCCGATCAGACAAAATTTTCGAAGTCCAAAAAAGGGGTTTAACCCGATCCTTGGGGGAGGGGATCTCTCTCTTGAGGCGATCGCCCGAAACGTCAATTTCCCTGCTGACATCCACACGAATCCTCCACCTGTTCTCACCAAGACGCGCTGTAACAGCGAATGGCCCCTCCCACAAGGGAAGAAGCTTGTCATCTCCGTCCAGGGTGGTTTCGGATTTTCGAAGCCAAACTCGATCATCGACTTCAAAATTGTGGGGGTTTTTTCGACCTTGATTTTGAACCCAAAGCCAGTCAGCTTGATGCTTCTCGATTAATTTCGACACAGTTTTATCTGCTCGTTGGACTTCGTCCAAAAACAGCGAAGCATCTTTACAGGGGCGAGGATTATTCAACGGCATGTTCCACCAACACTTCTTTCGTCCAAAGACAATTTCATTTGGAGAAAGGCCATGATACAAAGGCGTGTTGTGGTAACGGCGAAGCATGGCGAAAAGAATCTCAAGCCAATGGAAATCCTTTTCACTCGCGAGCTCCTTACGAAGCATATTTATAAGTGAGCGGCCGGCTCTTTCGCCAGGCAGCGCTCGATGCGAGTGGATTTCACATCGGAGGTGGTGGATTCCAAGGCGAGCACATAATTCTCTCCACCATTCGGAGGTGTACTCTTTGCCTGAATCCGTCACCACCTCGGATGGGACGTCCCAGCCTCCCATCCAGGTCTGCGCGCACCATTTGGCGGCAGCCTTGCCAGTCATCGACTCAATGTTGCAAGGCAACACTTGAATGTAGCCGGAATGACGGCACTGAATAAGGAGCACACCATTGACTTTTTTATTCGTCCAATGGCACTCTTCGTCATCGAGCTCACCGAGATAGAAGAAATCACTGGTGACTCTGTTAAAGAGGCGCTCCGGAATAGGATGAGGCCTCAGATGGCCGTGCTTCTTCGCGCTGGGGGGCGTCGAGACAGCACATTGGGCACATCCGGCGGCTACTTTCATGCAGTGAGTATATAGCCGTGAGCCAAACAACCTATGTTTAATCATCGACCACAGTCGACGGCCATGTGCGTGGGGGGACTCCCATTTATGCCACCAGTTTAACACTCGGGGGGCCAGGGCGTCTGGTACGCACAATTTACCCTCCATCCACAGCTTCCCCCCATCCAACGAGTACTCAGCAAAAATCCCATCCTTGTGAGCATTTTTGGATTGGAGATTTCCAAAGACCTCTTTAAACATGGGATCCTGCAGATAATCGGACGTCCAGTCACGGATGATCAGGGAATCTTTAGGCAGGGGTGGAGTTTTGGCCGGATCTCGACGCTTAATGCCCTGGATCAACCGAAATCGACTTACTTGTCGGGTATAGTCAAACCGTTTCACACTCCCTGAGGAGGGATCGGTGACTTTTTCCACGACTTTCAGTGTTTTGGTGCAGATCTCATGAGCATGCGCCGGATCTGTGATGGCCGTGATGTCATGGCACGGTAATGCGTGCTGTTTAACAGCGCATTGCATGCATGCACGTCGAATGAGTTTCTTTTCTTCCTGATCCCATTCGATGATTACATGGCGGTCCTGCTCCGTACCATGGATGTTGGTATTTTGCAGCCCCTCTGAGGCGGGGTAAGCCCATCGGCTCAGAGCATCCGCTACCGTGTTGTGTTTTCCAGGCAAATACGACACATGGAGGTCAAACAGAGAGAGAAATTCGTGCCATCTGGCCCGTCGACCAGCTGGGCTCGCGACAGTATCAATGTGTTCGGTGGCCCAATACTCCAGAGATCGATGATCCGTCAGGACCTCGACTCGATTGGTGCCAACCCACGATTGGTACTTTTTTAAAGCACAGATGATGGCATATGTTTCTTGCTCACGCGGCGACCATTGCATTTGGCGTGGGGCTAGCTTCCGAGACCAAAATGCAAGAGGGTAATGATCGCCGGTGGCTTCATCAACCTGTTCAAGGACAGCTCCGATCGCGTACCTAGAAGCGTCGGTTCTAATGTAGAAGGGTCGGTCAAATTGGGGCACATGCAACGTGGCGACTTCACAGAGGGCCGCCTTCAAGTGATGGAAGGCCTCCTCGCACTCGTCAGTCCACTTGACACGAACCTTTGAACCTGCCTTGCCCGCATCTCTCCCTACCTTCAATAATTCAGTGAGGGGGGCAGCAAATTTGGCATAATTCGGCACAAAAGTGTGGTAAAAATTGCAACAACCCAGGAATCCTCTCAACTCCGTGATCGTCTCAGGGCGCTTCCACTTCTGAATAGCGACGAGCTTCCCTGGACTGGGTCGTCGGGTGCCATTCTCTAGGAGAGAACCACAAAATTCGACTGATTTTAAAAATAATTTTCCCTTCTTTGGCCCACAAATCAGCTGATTAGCGTCAAGAATGTCCAAAACTTGGTTCAGCTGCTTCTCATGTAGGGCCACCAGCTCGGCTTCGGTCAGTCCCTCCCCCTCCGTCGCGATGATTATGTCATCTATGTACACACTCACGAAGGCACGAAGCTCAGGATGGGCTGTAAAAAGCACATCCTCCATCATTCTTTGAAAAAATGAGGGGGCATTCTTCAGGCCCATGGGCATGACGGTCCACTGGACTGGGCCACATGGCGTGCACATACAGGTGAGAGGTCGGCTGTCCTTCCTCAACGGCATTTGGTGAAAGCCGTGACGGAGATCCAGCACAGAAAACAAACGACCTCTTGCCCTCTTGGCGATTTCCTCCTCAATGAGGGGCAGGGGGTGTGAATCCGCCTTGGTTTCGGCGTTGAGATTGCGAAAATCAACAACCATTCACCAACCATCAATGGTGTTCTGGTCTGCAGGTCGTGGCTTCGGGACTGTGAAGGCTGCACAGCACCATTCGCTGGTCATACAACCCTCAAGCCAACCAAATTCCCTGAGATTTCTCTCGATGATTTTTCTGAGTATCTCATGTTTGTGTCCATGATTTTCATAAGGGCGCTGTTTCTTCGCCTTGTACCCTTCACGAAGCTCGATGAAGGCTTCACCGAACTGCCCACGGACAGGGGGGTCTTTGATCAACTTTCCCGAAAGGGTTGTGTCCTTCCGTTCCTCAAAAATCTTTTCTCTTGACTTGGAACACAATTCAGTGTCCACCTGATCGCCAGGAATTACTGTCGAAAAAACTTTGGCGACTTCTTCGGCTTTGGCAGGAAGAATCTTCTTACGGATGTCCCTAAACAGGTCCGTATCAACTGCCTCTTGAAGATAGGTGGGTCGTGTGTTGAAATCCCAGAGATTCTCTTCGTGATCCAGCTCCTCGAAAGGATCCATGAAAGCTTCCACAGGGGGTTTTTCATAAAAAACTCTGAATTTGCGGCGCGATTTGGAATTTTTCTTCGCCCGTGCACTGAAGATTCTTTTCGATGTCGATCGTATTGGGGAAGAGGGAGACGAGGCGGATCCATTGGACGTTGGATCACCTTGGGTATCTGACGGACAAAAATCAGAAAAAATAGATTCATCATCAGTACCACGCTCAACCTCAGATTCAGACCCAACACAAGAATCAGTACCAGAATCAGCAGAATTAGAGTCAGAAAGCTTTCCATCCACCAGGAATGCAAGCGAACTCCAGGACCGCTGTGGCAGGGGACCTGTGTCGTCCCTGGCATACAGCTTAATCTTCCTGGGAAGTTCGATGTAATCTACACAAATGTCTTGTAATTCCTGAAACCAAGGCTTGTCGTCCCACAAGGGCACAACTAAAATTGCCTGGGTTTTATCTTGCTTGATTTTGTGGATGACCTGCTGGATTAAGTGAAACGGAGGATTAATCCACAACTTCTTGTCCCATTTATGGGTCCAAGCGTCGGTAAAGTGCTTGTCAAAGCGCTTGTTCATACGGTTAGCAAAGGCATCATACTGGGGCCAAAAGGAATGGTGTTCATGAAAATATTCACAAATTGCATCGCGCCATTTGTCGACAACTCTGTAGGATGAAGAGTGCCAGCGCGAAGGGCGTCGTGGCTGGGAGTCCCTACGAAGACATTCTAACTCTTGGGAGTAATCGGCACTCCCATTCACCTCTGCAATGGTGACATCTTCACCAAATTTTGGTGTCACCTTTTGCTTCAAAAATTCTTCTGCACTTTTAAACCCTGCGTGCAAAAAACGAAATTCAGGACGCTCCAAGGGACCTGACTCCAGCAAAAAACAACGACGATGACCTACGGGCGCTACCCTGTTGTTGCGAAGCCAAGGATGGCCCAAATAAAGGTCATACTTTATGTCGGCACGATAGAAGTAGTCATCCTTAAGGACAACTTCTTCCACATTTTGCTCTTCCCAAAGGTCTTGAGCGACCAAATGAGTTGATATATAACAACCGCGTTGCCCACCTGCGAGAGAATGTCCAGAAACTCCCTCGAGGGTAACAGGATGAGGCGACTCAAACACGCAGTCGTCGGGTAAGAATGAATTGGATTGGAGATTTACCTCTGATCCATTGTCACACAAACAAGTGACGAGATGGAAATTTCCCTTGCAATCAGAGACCCACAGCTTTGTGACAAACTGACGGGCCCTGTGCTTGGACTGTACACCAACCTCGTCCACTACAACAGAAGGATCCGCTGCCGGATCCAGGGGAGAGGAGACAAGCGACCCTACATCAAGTAATGGTCGATCTGGAATCTGAGGATCATGCCTGAAATCGCCTGGGGAGGGGCGATTTTCGTGGCTCCCCTAGGCGTTCTGACCTCCAGTGGCTGCGTTAACATTATGAACACAGCCTGATTCGTCGATCCACTCATCTTGGAACGGATCATCTGCTGGATTCAGGGCATTTTCGGCATAATCTCGATCCGCATCGGACACCTGATCTGCACCTGAGACCTGATCCACACGATGATTGCCCTTTCCACGTCCACGGCCACGGCCGCCGGATGATGGACCACCACCGTCGCCACGCCCTCTGCCCTTACCAGAGAAAGGGGTTCCTGAAGGATTTCCCTTACCTTTACCCTGTGATCCTGGAGCATTTCCTTTGTTTGTACCGGATTGAGGGGTTTGGCCTGGATTTCGATTTCCGCCTCCGGCGTTGCCATTGGGACTTGTCTGGCCGTTTGGCTGCCCACCGAAGCCGGATGGAGTCCGATTTCCTTTGCCTTGGGACCCGCCAGGGACTCCGGTATTTTTGTTTCCGCCGGAGGGGGTCGGATTACCCTTTCCCCCCTTTGCACCATGCACCTGTCTGTCATTCCTGTCTGAATTCTGCGAATTACTGACATTTTCACCAATCACCTTGTGATCGTAAGCAGACCATCGGTGATTACCAGTAGAATGCGTCTTAGCTCGGTTCGTAGAACCTAAAAGAAGGCAGATGCTACAATGATCCTGAACATTCCGGGTGTCATTCACCTTTTTGTTGCCCTTTTGGGCCCCATTTTGGGTGTTTTGCTGGGTATTATTGTTTCCCCCAAGACCCTCATGGAAATTTTGATTGGCGGCGTCAGCGAGCCGCTCAACCTCTTCCCACAGTTCCTGCGGGGTGAACGAAAACACCCAGTTCCTGGCCTTCAGGCGATTGCCATGGTAGCTTACTCCCCTGTTGAGGACTTGGACAAACAAGTCCCGATCCTCGTGTTCATTAAACTTGATTTTCCACGTGTTTTCAGTGAATTTCACCTTGGTAAACGACGTGGGGGAACACTTTTGAAGTGCTTCGCTAACGGTGAACCTGTTGGCCGAGGCATCGAAGCCATCGACCTCCGCCCACCAGGTCTTAACCTTTTCTTCGGATTGTTTATTCCGAAGGGTGGCGGCAGTTTCGGAGGGGATCTTGTCAAAAATCAGATTTTTCAGCTCGGCACTAGAAAATTTTTCGCCTGAATGTTCAGATTCTTCCACTAAGTTCCAGAAGCGCTGTCTCTTGTCTTGCACTTCGTGCAAGATTAATCGCGAGAATGAAGGAAAATTCTTCAACATCTGGTGGTAATGGTCCTCTGGCAGTCGGGATCCACGTACCTCCAACTGTTCCCACACCTCATCAAAGGTAAGGGGGGAACTTGAATCCTCACGATCACTCCAGGTCCTGAGCCAAGTGTTGGCCGGCGCTCCCTCAAGGCAGTCCAAGAGGGCCATCAGGAACTGATCATCTTGGAGTTTTTGAGTCTTAACCCACAGTTTAAATTCCCGTTGGAACTGAGGCCAACGTCTGGGGTTTCCATTATACTTCGGTTGCTTGGCAACCTGACGAAGTCGCAATGAAGTAGGATTTAGAAGTGAATCCAGCCCAACACCGGCCGTAATGGCAGACACCTTGGCGGCATCATTAGCCACACCAGCTCCGGCGAGGGTCTGGGCGAGCAACATCTGGGCTAATGCATTGGAATCAGCAGCAGGAAGGGCAGTACGGGAGGCAGTTCGCTTGGCATTCTGAGCCTCAGTCCTAGCCTTCGCCGACCTACTCTGAGATCGAGAGATTGTAACCCTTTCCTTTAGCTTAGTCCTGCTGATCCTTGCATCGGTGGTCTTAGAGTCCACCGAAGGAGCAATCGAAAAAATTTCTGTCGCCTCCTCCGACGGTTCTGTTGTTTGTTCCACCGATGATGCGCCCTCAGACCGCATGTGTGTCTTCAAAAGATCTTTAATTCCCAGCGTCTGAATGATGAGTTGCATTTGATCTTTGAGCAATTGGAGCTCAGTATCTCGCTGTAATCTGCAAGAGCAGTCGGCAGGACAGTACATACCGTGTCCTGAAGGGCCTGAGCAGGCTGTCGGACCGCTAATCTCAGTGGTTCGCAGCCAAGAGTCCACTTGGGGAGCTCCTTCAGCCCTAATTTCTAGGCTTGCCTGCCTGGCTGCCTCTAAAATTCCTTCCTCAACCGCGGCGGCTAGATCGTCGCGGATGGAAACAGAGGGATGAGGGGCGGAGGGCCCGGCAACAGGTGCCTTGGTCTTCTCCTTCGGGAAGGGGCTTGCCTCCCAGATCTGCAAAAAAATGGCAAAAGATTCATCTTCTTGAGAACACCACCACATCCTGGTATTAATTTCTTCTTGAAGGAGGAAAAAATATTCGAATAAAGAATCAGAGGCGATTCTTTCTTGTCCTATCAGCTTAGACGTGGCTAATAGACAAAGGGCCTCAAGCGCCTCAAGGTTACGGGTCACTTCTGAAGACAAATGGTTGTCCCATTGTGCCCAAGAGGCTGGTCGATTATAGGTAGGTACCTCACCTGGACCACCCATCTCAATGTCGTCAATATCGGCGTCGATGGTCTCAAAATGTGGACATTGGTAAGGAGTATTAGTACCTGCCAGGTCCGTAAGCTCCACCGGAGCGTTGCCATTAGCGTAGGCTGGGAGATTCCAGCTACTTGATGGCCAATTTCGACTGGGATCTTGATTGTAATCTGGGCCTCCACAGCTGCTGATTTGTGCCCTTCTTGGGCAATTTGGGCTTGCGCAAGGCATTCCTCTCAAGGCCTCGTTCGCACAGCACCACGGCAGCGTAATCGTTACGTCTCCGGAGGTGGCGGAGTCTACGGGGCCGTACTGGGGAGCTAGCTGTGGTTGGGACACCAAAGGAACAACATTCAGGTAGCCTCTGCTACCATGAAAGTGCTGCCCTGGGTCGATGTTTGTGCCGGAGGGCTCGGGGCCGGCAAGACCAGTGGGGCAGGCACGCGAGGAGTCTCCCTGGATGTTGTTATTGGGGGTAGAACCGGATACTCGGACACCAACGGAGGCGAGAGCAGCAACAACTGAAGCAAGGTCCATGCTGATTGTGGTCCGGCAGAAAATCCCAGTCTATGAAGAAAATTAATGCGAATTATTCTAAATACATCTGAGTGTCCAAAACTGTCTGAAAAGATTTAAATAATCCAATTATGTAAAAATGTTTGGCCGATCTGGCCTGCGAGCGCGCGTCAGCGGCAAATGGCGATTCCAGCTAAAGTAGCGGAACGCGGCGGATTTACGGGAAATGGACCGCGGAATCAAATCCGGCATATCAGAAATATATAGGAAATATCCTGAGACTGAGCTGCGAGGCGGCGATTCCGCCGAAGCAAAGAAAATGACCAAAATGTAGCCAATCTGGGCAGAATGTCTGAAAATCTGAGCAGATGGGGCTAGCCGCACTTACACCAACATATCTTGGACCCGGCGAATAACTCCTCTTAGGCTTGGCATACCGTGGCCGCCATGTTGGCGATTTGGGACTATCCCAAATCATGGGCTCACTTGGTGACCCTGCCATTCCCAATACCGGAGGAGTTGGGCGACGCCAAAAAGATATGTTGGACACATATGACTTGATACCAATCCTATGGCACACTCCGGTCCGAGTCGGGCATGTGCCTCATTTGCCCTAACCATGAGTGTGCGCATTTTTGGCCATTTTGAGCATTTTTCCACTTTTGCTGCCCGCCGTGTACTATGTTGAGCCCACCCGTGCACACCGGACGCATGGACCAATGGACCATATATGACATGGGTGTTATGTATATTGGTCCCCATGGTTCACACACCACGTGGGCGAAGCGGAGCAACCTTCGTTAAGGCGCTAGCCCAAAGTGAGTGTGGGCAATTTTGCCATTTTGGCATTTGTGGACCCAATTGGGATCGTCACCACGCCGAGTGGCAGAGAGATCTTTGAGAGCCAAGGGCATGGGTGTCTCCGTTGGACTCCGGGTGGATCGCGTAGGGAATGGCGGATCCGATCTCCAAGCCGGCGTGGAGATATACTATTGGAAGCACCCCGAATTTTGGCTCATTTCGAGCAGCCAAAATGACCCCATTTTGGGACCCCAATTTCCCCCTTCCGTGTGGTCAATTGGCGGCCCCATTTCTCTATGCCCATAAGGAGCCCGGACCTAATTTCAAGTTGTACACTCAGATACAAGTCCTAGGTCCTGTCTCCTACCCTGTAAGCCATTGGCGTTGCCCTGGCCGGGCGAGCCACGCGTGGGAATGACGCCAATTTTGGTGATTTTGGCATCATGACCCCACTTGACGAATCCGTGTTGCCCTGATGCCGGGACCTCAGAGGGAACCAGGTTGGGTGAGGGCTCCAGGGAGTTCGTACTCGAAGGGCATAGGGTCAGTTGCCTCGTTCCCACCTCTGGCGGGTCCGGACGAGGGGTCAATTTAGGAGTTTTTCAAGCTAACTTCAGTTTGGGCTGAAACAGCCCATTTTCAGCTACCAACTCCTGGGTGATAATGGCGGGGCCATATCTCTGGCTCAGAGAGGAGTTGGGACCTGCCGTTAAGGGAGCATAGGGAGCCACTGTCGGTTGGCCTTGGAGCCCCTTGGTTCCCAGGAACCGGCCTGTGGCTGGGCGGGAAAAATCTCCCATTGGCAGGGTTTCAGGGTCCGGACTGAGCAGGGCATGGGTTGTGTTTGAGCCCCCGCCCCCACCAGCCACTGAGAGGGTCGGACCTGGGATTGGGATGCAAGTTGGGATACAGTGTCTATTGTCCTGTGATGCCCTTACCCCAGTCCAGTCTTAACCCCATGTGTACATATCCTGATGTGTTGCTGTACATACATTCGTTCCCTTGTTGCAGAGTGGCAAGGATCCTGAAACGCTTTGTCACATGACACGAGCGTATTGATGCCCTTGTGAGCGTAGTGCCTTGCCTGCCTGCTCACCTGTGCGTGTCACCGCAGCGTCCCGTGGCCGGCCCCCCACGGGAACGCGTCAAAAGCGTTTCACCGCCGCGGGGTTACCCAACCCTCGCGTGCCACTCGGGGCCACCGACCCCGAGCAGCGCGGCGCAGCTCGCAGCTCGCAGTGCAGCGCAGCGGCTCGCAGCGCAGCGCAGCGGCTCGCAGCGCCACCCAGCGACAGCGCCGAGTTCGTCACGGAGCCAGCAGCGCCGTCCGGAGCATCGCCCTGACCGCGCCGCGACCGTGAAGGAAGTGGACAGACCAGACCCATCGGCCGACCAGCAAGGCCGCGTCAACCACTTCCACAACCACCGGCTGACCAGCACCAGCCGCACGCCCAGTCCAGTGCTGCAGCACCCGCCTCAACAACCACCACCAGTTCGTTGAGTGGAACGAGTGCACACCAAGGACCTCAAGACCAACTACGCCCCCGCTGCCATGGTGAATTGGCAAGAAGCGGGTAGGAGGTGGCCGCAGCCCCACCCCCATGCGGCGCGCCTACTGCGCGGGTTGCTGTGGGACCAGCACTACCGCCACAGCAATCCCCAGTGCGAAGGCGGCATGCCCGGGAGCTTCGAGCTCCGCGAGGACATGGGGGAGGACCGCCTGCGGGCAGTGGAGGAGTGGCTGCGGGCGGAAGGGTACGAGTACCGCTTCCGCCGCAAGCGCTGGAGGACGTGGTCCCGGCCGGACAGGCCCGGCGAAGGGCTGCGCCCCGACGGGATCGAGGAGGACGAGACCCCCAACGAGTACCCGTCGGGGGCCTCGATCAATGTCTCCCTGTGGGACATGATCGAGAAGAGCTTCCCGGAACCGGGGAGCGAGCGCAGGCTGCAGGGCAGCAGCAGCGCGTCTCCGGGGAAGGAGAGGCGGTCCGCCGGGGACAGGAAGCGGGAGCGGAAGTGGCGGGAGTACCAGGAGTCCCTGGCCGCCGAAGCCGCCCAAGGCGCCAAGGGCGGAACCCCAGCCCCCAGTCCCCAACGGGCCAATGGTGGTCATCACCCCGGCCACGCCACCCTTGGTGACTTCATGGAAGTCGCCAAGCAGACCCAGGCCAAGCCCCGTCGGCTGCTCCTGAGGCCCCAGCAGGCCCCAGCAGGCCCCAGCAGCGACGTGGAGTCGGCCCACCGCGGGAGGATGCCGGCCGACCAGGCCAGCTCCAGCAGCAGCGCCGCTCCCGCCCAAAGGGACGTGGCGCGCGCCTGTGAGCGCGTCTGTGGGGTGCCCTGCAACCTTCGGGTTGCCCGGCAACGGGCCACGCAGCGGAACGCTGCCGTGGAGGGCGCCGTGGGCATCGCCCATGAGGAGGCCACCGAGTGGGGCAGAGGCATGGACTACCACGCCTCGAAGGTGGCAGCCATCGCGGCCGGTCTCACGGCTGCGGCCGCCCATGAGGCAGTGGCTGCCCGGATCAGGGCAACCGACGAGGAAGCCCGCCGGACGCAGGAGGCCATTGCCTGCAAGGACGCCGAGGTGAAGGCGCTGGAAGAGGCGCTTGCCCAAGGGAGGGCAAAGAAGGAGGCGGAGGAAAGGGCCCACGCCGAAGCAACGGCTAAGGCCCAGGAGGACGCCGCCAAGAAGGAAGCCATTGAGGCCGCGCGACGGAAGGTCGCTGAGGAGAAGGCCAAGACGGAGGCGGAGCTGGCAGCGTTGGAAGCGCAGAAGGCGCGGCTGCAACAGGCCCGGGAAGCCGAGGCGGCTCGTGCTCGGGAGGAAACCGAAGCGCGAGCTGCCGCAGCCACCGCCGCTGCAATGGAGGAGGCAGAGGCCAAACTCCGCCGCGAGACTCCCCCGGGAGGATCACGAGTGGAGACCCTTCGAAAGCTTTTCGAAGGGGACGCCTCCTCCAGGATGACGCTGGATGAGGCGGACACGGGCAGCAGTGGGAGCAGTGGCCCCACCGCCCATCGACGGAGGAAGGGCAAGGGGAAGACCCCCGAAAGGCCGCGGAGGCCAGCGGGTGGGCACCCCCACGACAGTGACCCCTTCTTCACCGCCAGTGACGGGAATGAACGAGGCCGCCGACATCGCCAAGTGGTGGCTTGGACGGGCGGAGGAGGCGGAGACGTCCCCATGGAACCGGAAGGTGAGGATGAGGATCTCCCTCCTCCCTACCGGAGCTCGGAGTCTTCCGTGACCGAGACGCCCAGGTGGGGCGACATGGACGAGGATGACGACATGGACTTCGGCATCACGAAGAGGCGCCCATCCTCGGACCCACCGAGGCGACCCGGCGGAGACCCACCGGGACCCCCTGGCGGA
This sequence comes from Eutreptiella sp. 'Long Island Sound 2002', assembly GCA_964036045.1. Lineage (NCBI taxonomy): Eukaryota > Euglenozoa > Euglenophyceae > Eutreptiales > Eutreptiaceae > Eutreptiella > Eutreptiella sp. 'Long Island Sound 2002'. The sequence goes on from OZ038382.1 coordinate 31,987,168, forward strand.
GGACCATCTGGACCCCCTGGAGGACGCCCACCGAGTGGACCCCCTGGAGGCGGACCACCGGGCGGGGGAGGACCCCCTGGACCGGGCGGACCCGGCGGAGGCCCTCCTGGAGGACCCCCTGGGGACCCCGACGACCCACCAGGGAACGGCGACCCGGATACCACCTGGCGGTGGATTGTCTACCTCCGCAGGAGAGTCCAGTTGCTCGAGCTGGAGGTAGACACGGGCAAGGGCGAGATGGCTCGCATCTCCAGGGTCGCCGCGCGCGCGCAGAAGGAGCTGGACATCGCCAGGGCCGAGACCAAGTCGCTGACCAACGTCGTCAGCGGCCTGCAGCAGAGGCTGGACGCGCTGGAGGCCCGTGGGAGCGTCGGCAGCGACCACCCACCCCTGGAGTCTGGCTCGTCGGACGACGGCTGGGGACCCGGACCAGGTCCAGGCAGACCCCACGCCCCCGGCGGAGCCCCCAGGAGTCGCCCCAGCGCCAGTGCCCCCTCTCTCACCGCCCCCTCTCACCACAGCGCGGGCCGCCGCAACGAGCGCGTGCCGCCCGGCAGTGGCAGTGAGGATTGGCGTGATGAGTGGCTCAGCGCGGAGTACTGCAACCGCCGTGCTCCACTGCGGACACCGGTACGCCCCCGGCGCCCTGCACCAGCCCTGGAGCCAATCCCAATGGCTGGTGGACGTTATGGTGGACTCAGGGATGAGGTCCCCAGAGGAGACGTGGAGTGGGATGTCGGTGAAGGTGAGGACCTGGATCTGGACCTGGAGGAGTTCGACATCAGCCCGCCGCGTGGTGTACGACGGGAGGCCGCTGAACTCAGCCGCCGGCGCCGTGATGAGGATGCGTACATGGAAGCAGTACGGCGTGAACATTTTGGTTCAGCGTACATAGAGGAACCGCGGCGTAGCCACAGGGGTTCCATGGAGGAGATGGACGTGGCGGCCGTGGGAGTCCGTGGGCGAGGCCGATGGGAACCTCGGTCGACCTCGCGGCCGGCGTTCATGGTCTCTAAGGCCGCGGATGCCGCCGTGTGGGAAGACTTGAAGGACATCAAGCCCCCCATGTACGATGGCAACCCCCTCAACCTCGACCGCTTCTTGGAGAAGCTGGACGATTGGGGGCTGACCGTCACTGAAGACATGCCTCACGCGGATGCGGAGAGATATGTCTTCAGACGGTTCAGGTACCGCCTGCCGGAAGTGCTCGGAGAGCTATACTTCTTGGCGACCAAGGAGGGGAAAATCAAGACCCTCAAGGAAGCCAAGAAGTGGCTCAACGAGCAGGAGCGGGTGGACGCTCCGCAGGTGGCTGCCAAGCGGTGGAAGTCCATCAAGCTGGAGCATGATGGACGGGAGATCCGCCTGCGGGATTGGCGGGACTTCCGAGGGAAATACACCCTCCACCGCCGCAACGTGGAGGATTGGAACGAGGGTGACGAGCAGGCTCGCCTGCTCTCCATGCTGCCGGAAGCATGGATCAAGAGGGTCACCAAGGAGGAATCCAAGCGGGCCAAGTCCAACCACACGGTCAAGATGATGCTCCCCAAGGAGTATCATACGAACGTGGTGGCTTGGGCGAAGAAGAACGTGGCCCGGGATGTCAAACGGCACTCCCTGCGGAACGCTCTTCTCATCACCATCTCGGGCGATCGCGAGAAGACCGCGATGTGGCGCCTTGACGATTGTGAGTTGAGCGGCCAGACCATCCGTCTACAGCCCATCCCGGCGCGGATGAGCTGCGACGAGATCCTGGAGTGGGTTGGCGAGGAAGTACTCAAGGAGTACCGAAACCTCCACCACACCCGCGGGTTGAGGCCCGGCGACCGCGATGTCAACTACGTTGGCGAGGGACCTGGCGGGGAAGATGCCATGGACCCAGCGGGAGCCGGCGGCGATGAGGCTCTCGTCGACGATGACGACGACGATGAGCCCGCCGAGGTGGCCGTTTGTGCCTTTGTGGCCAAGAACCTGAGCGCGGGGAGCAAGCCGGGAAACTGGAAGCCCCTGCAGCAGGGTTGGAGGAAGCAGGAGAAGAGGGACCCTCGCCGCATTGGCGACCCTCCGCTGTCCTTTGGGGAGTTCATACGAGCTCACCCTCAGGGCTGTTTCGTTTGTTATGGGAGGAAGCGAGGCTTCAACCATGACCACCGAACATGCCCCGTCCACAAGGCCGACACGGAGGCTTACAAGAAGGCGCACGGGTCGAAGAAGCGTGCGCCCGCGGGTATCCGGGAAGCCAAGGTGGAGGTGGACAGGGACGAGCTCTCCAAGCTGGTGTCGCAGGGGACCGAGTTGGCCAAGGAGATCCAGGAGATCAAGAGGAACTGGGTCCCCAGGTCGGACAACAAGAACAAGGAGAACAACCAGAACAACCAGAACAAGGACAAGGACAAGAAGCCTACTCGTAGTGAGAGGAGGAAGAAGGGCGTCAACGACGTTGAGGCCGAGGAGAACACCCCCTCTTCCACAACCGACGCCCCCTAGCGGAGCCCCTGCAGCCAAGGGCCCCAGCTAGGGCGGTCGCAGGATGGTGACGTGGGAAGCGCCGAACCATCCCAGTCGGGAGTCGATAAGCACAAGGGGACTGCCGCGGGCGGAAGGCCCGGTCCGGCGCCCAGTCGCGGAGGCGGGGTGAGGGCAAGTGAAGGCACGAACCCTTGCACCCGTCCGTCCTTCGCGACCAAGAATGTGTTTGATGTACTACAGGATCTATCCGAGAGTATCGGAGGATCACCCGGACCGCAGCTGGATGCTGCAGATGGGCAGCCTGAGCCCATTGTCCACGACCTGCACCAGTCGCTTGTGGAGCTTCTGGAACGGCCGGAGATCCTGAGTTTGCACGCCGTGCGCCGTGTCGGTCGCGAGCGGCAGTTGCATCTTAAGGTCCATGCCCTATGCGGGGAAGTGGAAAAGGTTTTCGACGTGTTGGTCGACACGGGAGCTCAAGTCAGCTTGGTCAAGGCTGGCCTACTTCCACCAGAGTGTCTGACCGACAGTCGGAAGCCTGTCAGGCTGAAGGTGGCGAACGGCCAGTACATGGTGGGAGGCACGAAGGAAGCGGCCATCGGGCTGCAGTTCGTGAACCATCGTGAGCTGAGCCGCCCAGACCTCGGCAAGGAAATCCTCGTGCACGGTCGCTTCTACGAGGCCGAGATGGACTGGGACATGATCGTCGGGTACGACTTCATGATGGAGACGGACTCCGGCGTCCTCCCGGCCCAGGCCTCCATGACCCTGTACCAGGACGACCAGCTCTCGTGGCTTTCGTCACCTGAGCACCATGTGGAATGCCAATGGATCCACCCCGAACGCAATCAGCTCAAAGTGGCCGCGCTGGACACTGAGCCAACTGGTCCTGCAAACCAGGAGTACGGCGTAAGGCCGGAAGTGGCGAGCCGAGTTGTCGCGGATTTGGGAGCTTCGGATCTGGCCCTGGATGCGTTCTCTTCAGGAACCTCCGCCCATCTGCGGGTATACGAGAAGTACTGGAGCGCACAGGACTCCGCGTGGAAGAAGCACTGGGGTCCGCATCAGGGATTGATGTGGATCCATTGCCCCCGTTGGGACATTCCAAGAGCGATAGCGAAGATTCGCAAGGACCGCTCCAAGGCAGTGCCGGTTGTTCCTATGGGATGCACCGAGGAGGAAAGTACCCGACATTGGGTAGCCTCATTGACCAACATGACCTTGAACAAGGTCGTCCTACCGGCTGGAGAGAGTGTCTATCAGGACGCTAAGGGACAGCCCATGCCACCCCAGAGATGGCCAACGGAATTCCACTATGTGGATGGGGGCCTTGATCAGGCCGACACCACGGACTTCGTGTGTGTCAACCGCATCATAGCGGAGCCTTGGAGGCAATGCTTTGCGGTTCCCCCTGTTGACATCGAAGAATCGGAATCGGAAGAGCCCCTCACTGAAGAGGAGTGGGATCTGGTTCAGGGGTATATGGATCAGCCCTTTCACGACTGGGGAAACCAGCGTGAGGGCAAGGGCCAGGACAAAGCCTGGTCGGAAGTGGACTCGATCGTCTCTGGTTCCTATGATGGAGATACCTTCGTAAGGAGGGTACTGGACCACCTGTCCAGCCAGGACGAGCCAATCGGGGGTAACCCACCCACCTACGGCGATCTATTCCGAGGCAAGACCAGAGATGGCCCTTTGGGCCACCTGGGAAGACCGCCTGAGCCGAAGACGAGCGGGGTCGCTACCCCTCAAGTAAGCTCCATGGTTCAAGTGCCCGGAAAAGCCAAGGCGGAGTCCGATGACTGCCCCAAGATCCAGGCATTGAGGGCCAGGCTGAAGCAGAAGTATGGTGATACCTTCTTCAGCGGTAAGCCTGTGTTTCCCCCACCGGTGCGTGGACCGTATGGCGAGGCCAAGATACGACTGAAGCAGGACCCCCGTGTGTATCGGCACCGGGAGTTTGCCCTGAGGGGCGAGAGGAAAGAGGCCATGGAGAAGATCCTCCGTGACTTCATCCAGAGAGGCTGGCTCGAGCCGTGCCACTCCGAATGGGCCTCTCCGTGCTTCGTCGTCCCCAAGAAGGTTGCCGGTGAGTGGCGGCTCGTGGTCGACTACCGCGGCCTGAACGCCCAAGCGCAGCATGACAGCTATACGCTGCCCCTCATTGAGGACATGCTGCAAAAGCAACACCGGCGGAGGATCTTCACGGTGATTGACCTGAAACATGGTTATCATCAGATGCCTCTCGCCGAGGAGTCCCGTGCCTGTACAGCCATGAGCACCCCCCTTGGACCTCTCCAGTGGAAGGTGATGCCCATGGGCGTTACCAACGGCAATGCGGCTTTTCAGCGGATGCTGGAGAACCTGCTTGAGCCGGTGCGCGACTGTGCGGACCCCTTCGTGGACGACGTGATCATCGCGTCCGGGGACCCCAGCATGAGCTACGAGGAGCTCCTGGAGGCACACGAGAGGGACGTCACTCGAGTGCTGGACCTTCTGGTTCGGCACGAACTCACGGGCAGCAGTGACAAGGCCACCATTGCGGTAAGCGAGGTGGTCTTCGCTGGCCACGTAGTCGGGAACGGGCAGCGAAAGCCCATGCCTGGCAAGGTGGCTGCGATTGAGCACTGGGAAAGGCCCAAGACGGTCTCTGAGCTACGGGCGTATCTGGGGTTCTGCAACTACTACTCGGGGTATATCAAAATGTATGCCGAGTATGCAGCCCCCATGACGACCATGCTCAAGGGCAACCGAGAGGAGACCAAGAAGGGGTCCAAGAAGGCTCTGGTCTGGACTGAAGAGTCCGACCGTGCCTTTGAGGGGATGAAGCAGGCGCTGCTATCCGCAGTGGGTCTGCACCTCGTGGATCCCGACCGAGGGTTCGTCCTGCGCACCGACGCTTCCGACTACGCCATTGGCGCTGTGTTGGAGCAAGTGCTTGACGACGGGAGGCACGTGCCCGTGGCCTTCTGGAGCCGAGTCCTGGCGGAAGGCCAGAGACGGACGTGGACGCCCCGTGAAAAGGAGGCGTATGCCATCGTCATGGCTCTCAGGAAATGGGCTGGGTACATAGCCCTCCATCCCGTCACCGTCTGCACCGACCATCAGAGTCTGCAGTCGTGGCACAAGGAGCACGTGGACACCCCCTCAGGTCCCGCCTCCCGACGGGCAAGGTGGCATGAGACCTTGGCCAAGTTCGACCTCACGGTTGTGTATATTCCTGGAAAGGATAACACCGTGGCGGACTGTCTCAGTAGGTGGGCCTATCCCGCCAGCAAGGGCATGCAGGATATCTCTGCCCATGGCGATGAGGCTGAGACCGCTGAAGCCAAGAGGATCATTGAAATGGAGCGCCTGATGGAGGAGGAGGGTGCTAAATGCTTCGTCGTCATGGCCGCGGATGCCCCCCTCGCAACGAGGGTGAGCAGAGCGGTCAGAGTACTCGCCCCTGAGGGAGCTGAGTCCGACAAGCACCTCTTCCCGGAGTCTTGCCTCCAGGACGACTGGACCAACGATTACGCCAAGTCTGAGGCCTTTGCGGCCGAGTATAGGGCTGTGACTGACCCTGACGACGGGCAGAAGTGGCCAAAGGGGCTGACCGAGGAAGATGGCAAGCTCTACCGGAATGGTAAGCTGCTAGTACCGGAGTCCCGGGTGCTCGAGCTTTGTGAAGCTTGGCACCACCACATGCTGCACCCAGGGGTCAAGAAGCAAGCCCTTGACATGCAGCGCCGGTTCGAGATCGACCACATCGTTCTCTACACCGCCATCAAGAAGGTTAGGAAGGGTTGTTCGGTCTGTCAGGCCTGCAATCCCGATAACCGGAACGTCAAGGGGGAACCCCAATGGACGCCGGTTCCTGACCAGCCCATGGAGAGCGTGGCCATGGACGTCTTCTCCATGCCCGAAGTGCACATTGGCAAGGGAACCTTTGACTGTGTGGTTCTCTGTGTGGACCGCCACAGCGGCTACGTTGTAGCCGTTCCGGCACGCAAAAAGGGGTTGCTTGCCAAGGAAGTGGCAGTCATGATGATTCGTCATTGGCTGACCGTCTTTGACATCCCCCGCACCATTTGCAGTGACCGAGGGCCCCAGTTTACTGGTGGCTGGTTCAAGGCTATGTGTTCCCTCATGGGAATACGTCACGCCAAGAGCGTCGCCTATCTCAGTCGGTCTAACGGCCGTGCTGAAGTGGCTGGACGGCAGCTGTTTGAGAAGCTGCGCAAGATCCACATCACCAATCCACGTCGGAACTGGTTTGAGGAGATGTGGCCTGCTCTGAAGGCTCATCATGACACCCCCACTCCGGGCGGTTTGTCCCCTCACCAGATTCTGTTCGGCAGGGACCCCCTGGGCAGGGGACTTCCCTTGTCTGGTGATGGCATGGCTATGGATGCCAAGGAATTCTTCGCGCGGCAAGAGCAAACGGCGCGGGACATCCGCCAGCAGCTCGAGAAGGAGCATGCTGAGCGTCAGAATTCCGCCCCGAGCTCGACAGCGCAGAAGTTCAGGGTGGGAGACCCGGTGTGGGTGATCAGGCCCCGCCCTATGGGCACCCACCGCACCAAGACCTGTTTCACACCGGCGAGGTGGTCCGCAGGATTGGTGAGGACACCTACCGCATCAACGTGGGTCACGGACAGTTCCGGGAGCGCCACGAGAGTCAACTCCGTGTGCGGGAACCCGACCTCCGTGGCCAGCATGTGTCCCTGGGCTATGCCGCACATGAGGCCGACTCGGACGACGATTATGCGGAGCAGGACGACTATACAGTCGAGAAGATCCTGGCTCAGCGTCCGAAAGCCTCGGCACCAGGAGGTCTGGAGTTCAAGGTTCGTTGGCGAGGCTATGGGCCGTCCCACGATACCTGGGAATCCGTCTCCTCGTTCGTGCCGCGGGTCAATACTCCCTTCATGGAGTACATCCGCAAGCACAAGACCAAGATCCATGTTTCGGACTTGGCAGCACTCACCCGGGCGATTGCAGCCAGGGGTGCCTGATCAGCGCCCTGAGCTCTCCCCTGATGCGTTTTGAGCGCTTGTGAGGCCGACGAATCGTCCCTTACTTGCTTGCTCTCTTCCATCTTTCGGTGACAGAGTGGCCATATACCCCCCCCCTGCTGAATCCAGAGGAGGATGGCCCCTCTCTTCAATTCTATTCGTCACTCCCCACCTGCTGAATCCTTGGGAAACCAGGTAGGGCGACTGGCCTTCATTTTTCTGAGCTCTTGGGGCCTTGAAGCCCATACGACGTTGCGCAACGGATGCCGCTGTCATCGGCATTGCGATTTTTGGTGTGTGGTCTGGTCCCATGGCATTTGCGGGATCCAGACCAGTCGACGTGTGTCTCGAGACTATATATGGCCTGAACTCAGGCGTTATCCTGTCCACCCTCCTGCATTTGCCTTCTCCTGACCGTGGCGTGGTTTGGCACTCTGTCCAGAGTGTGTTTACACGCCTATTTACCCCGCTTGTTGTGCTTTTCTGCCCTCCAGGATATGTGCATCTGTATGTTACGTGTCATCAGCCCATCGCTGAGGGATGGACTGTTTTTCACCACGAATCGGGATACGGAGGCGCCCTGAGTCGCCGTTTACATGTTTTTACATATGGTCCAGCCTGGACCAGTACCGCAGAACATATTCTACTGTTTGAGTGCCCGTGATACCGTGTTGCCCTATTCGCTGTGATGTGGAGATCCTGATGGCGCCAGGCGGGAAGCCCAGTTGCCTGACTACACTCCCAGCGGTCCGCCACTGTCAGTCCCAGTGTGAGCCTACCGACGCACTTGGATTCGGATGGCGGCCTCCGGTGCTCCTGACCTCGGTCAGTCTGCCTGGGAAACTGGTGGTTTGAGGAGTCGACGCCTCCGCCCACACTGCATGAGGACTCCCTCATGTACGGCCTTCGTGGTAATAGGGCGAGGGAAAAGACGGCCTTGATGCCCGATCCCTTAAGGAGGAGTTCCCTTAAGATCTCTTAAGGAGTTCGGCTGTGGCACTCTGGACTCGCGTCGTATGGATATGGACATGGTGCGCCCGAGGAAGGACCCGTGGGGACTCTCCCCAGTCGGCGGGCCTTGGGAAGCTTGGGGTAGCCTGATGGATCTTTGTGGTCGCTCTCGACCTGTGGGACCACCTCGGTCGTCGTGTGTCGCCTATGTTGGCCGTGTATGCCACTGCCACTGTGGTGGTGACCGTAGCAGCCGGCACCCGGTGCGCCTGGTATGGGTTAACGGGTCCTTTGGATGCCGAACAATCGCCGCCAGGACCCGGGACTTGATACTTGATACTTGATACTATACATGTGCTACGAGCTTATACAACATCATACCTATCTTACTGTGACTTACTGAAGTGAGGATGTGACACCCCCCCCCCCCTTTCAGGACGTGGTCCTGGGTACCCGCTGCCATGCGTCGGTGTTATCGAGCCCCCCCCAGGGTTTGCTCTAAGGAGGGGGGTGAAGCGGTACCCAGAACCCCATGGCTAGGGTAGGGCATACAACCGGCCTCCGGTCCACTAACCCCATGTACGGAAGGGAAGACCGGTCTCCGGTCCACCAACCCCATGTACGGAAGGCGCCCGTTGACGCCCGGTGCGAGCCCGGCGGGAGCGTGTTCCGTGCCGTAAAGCCCCGCATCGGCAACCGATGCACCGCCAGCAGAGATTTGTATATCAGAACATCAGGAATCAACAGGGTTTTATTTTCATATTGTTTCCGTCAAGTTTTATGCTTCCGTTCTGATATTCACTGTTTTGACTGCTGGCGGTTGGATCGCGATTTTACCGTAACCGCCAGTTTAACTGTTTATAATGGAAATTTTAACGCAATCCGTCACGAAGGCTCCAAAGCCTTCGGGAACTGCATGGACGCTTCCGCAATTTTCACATCTTACACTCGCAACCTTAATCCGAATTTTTCAGGATGTCGAAATCGGATTTTCGACTTCGACATCCCCGCACTTGATTTGACCTCTTTCGAGTGGACCTACGTGCTTCCCTATGCACGAATCAACTTCCCTTTTATCTTGCCCTCCATTTGACTCAGAGATATGGGCAAAACAAAGTTGATTCGTGAGGCCACTTGTAAGGGTCATATCTCGTGCCGCTTGCGAGGAATGACAATAAGGAAACGTGGGATGTATCCACAATACTCCCGACGTAATTTAGGAAGCTTTATATGCCTTGCGTTTCCACACGTGCGCGCTAGTGTAATGGATCATGGTCAAGAGGGTAGAGTTTGCGTTATAACTCTTTGGCCATGACATTGCGTGCGTTAAGATAACTTTCGAGTGTAGCGCGCAAGTGTTGGTGTTGCATAGGAACTCTCCTTGAGTTCCTATGAGCGATTGACACAAAGGTATGCCCTTGGAGGGGCATGACATATCGTGGGGGGAGCTACCTTTTTGGGCAATATGTGGTATGTGCCATGTGTTGTGTTGCGTGCCCATTTGGCGGTTCCATCGCTCCAAGCCGAACCCGCCAATGGACCTCATATTGTGTAAGCCCCTTCTCCATACTCCCCACGATCAATTGCAAGCCTAACCTTCGTGGAGGGAAGCTTGTGTGGTGATCCCGAAGCGATGCGTTGGGAGCAAGGTGTGTGTTTTGCAATTTTCCATATTTTCATGTGCCCACTTGGGAAGTAGCGCTCGTAACCTTTCAAGGCGCCCCAAGTGGAGCACATATGTGGAATCGAAGGTTATTGGTGTCAAGTCATTGTGTGTAGAAGGATTAGTTGATCGCACGATCCAAGCCGAAGATATTATAAAATAATTGTGCACCTTCCAAGGCACTTTTGTGTGTCTTTGTACCAATTTTGCCGTTTTTCGCCCGTCATGATGTCAAGTGGCGACCGTATATCTCAACGTTGCGCTCAATTGACATCATGACCCAAGTATCTTATGAGGGTACATACTTCGGTGCCCAACATATCTTGAACCCGGCGAATAACTCCTCTTAGGCTTGGCATACCGTGGCCGCCATGTTGGCGATTTGGGACTATCCCAAATCATGGGCTCACTTGGCGACCCTGCCATTCCCAATACCGGAGGAGTTGGGCGACGCCCAAAAGATATGTTGGACACATATGACTTGATACCAATCCTATGGCACACTCAGGTCCGAGTCGGGCATGTGCCTCATTTGTCCTAACCATGAGTGTGCGCATTTTTGGCCATTTTGAGCATTTTTCCACTTTTGCTGCCCGCCGTGTACTATGTTGAGCCCACCCGTGCACGCCGGACGCATGGACCAATGGACCATATATGACATGGGTGTTATGTATATTGGTCCCCATGGTTCACACACCACGTGGGCGAAGCGGAGCAACCTTCGTTAAGGCGCTAGCCCAAAGTGAGTGTGGGCAATTTTGCCATTTTGGCATTTGTGGACCCAATTGGGATCGTCACCACGCCGAGTGGCATGGAGATCTTAGCATCCATCAGGGGTTTGGCCTTAGAGGCCGCTGGGGTCCACCACCCATAGCCAACGTCAAACCCCAGGTACTGCATGGTCTCCTGCATGAACTCACACTTCCCCAGCTTGAGTCGTGTGTGGTTCTCCTGGCAGACCGCAAGGAACTCACCCAAGAGGATTAGGGGGTCCTCCTGGGTTTTGGTCCCGAGGCATACATCGTCGATGTGTGCTTCGATCTGCGCCCCACGGGATATAACTTCCTGCACCTTAGGTCTCCTTCGTAGGATGGACAAGATCTTGTTCATCAGCTCTTGGAATAGAGCGGGTGCGTTGGCCACGCCAAATGGCATGACCTTCCACTTGAACACCCTCCCCTGAGGGGTGATGAAGGCCAGTAGCTCCTGAGCGTTGGGCGTCAGGTCCACTTGCCAGAATCTGCTCCTCTTGTCAATCTTGGTCTTGTAGCGACAGGAGGCTATCTTCTCAAGGGTAGACTCCATATTAGGAATGGACCCTGAGTGGTTCAGCGTTTTCTTGTTCAGCTCTCCGTAGTCCACTACCAGCCGCTTGGCTGTAGACCCAGGTTTAGCCACCAGGAAACAGGGGCTACAGTGTTGGGGGTAGTCCCCGTCCTTGTATTCCAGGACTAGGCCAGCGTCGATACATTCTTGTATCTGTCGCTCAATCTCGTCGGCCTGCTCTTTAGGAGCTGGATAGGGTCTCCTCCCGATCTTGTGACCCACGAACTCGGGTTTCAGCTTGACGTCCATCTGTACCAGCTTGTCACAGGAGGCTGGAGGGGGTAGTTCTCCGAACACCTCCAGATAGGTTCTTATAAGCTTCTGCACCCGCGGGTCCAATAGCTTGATCTTGTCCTCCATGTCCTCCTCAGAGTGTAAGTTGCTTGCCCCCTGAGTAATAGACGTCGGGAGGTGATCCTCCACCGACTCTTCGCCCTTGGTAGTGTCCTTCAACCCTTGGTAGGCATATAGGAGATCTTGTTCAACCATCTCCGATGGACGATGGCAACATAGGCACGCTCGAGGGGGTTCACATACACATTCCTCCGAGAGGTTGTCCTCCTCTGGGGTCCTCACATGGGCACCCCACACGCTCTTCATGAGCTCAAGATCTACCTCCCTTTGCCAGGTGGTGATCTTCTGTTCGAGGTCCTCCTTCAATTGGGATAGATCTCCCATACATCCTTGCTTCAGTGGCCATGAGCTGCGGGTAGGCTTAGCGTAGCATAGCTTTTTCGCCACCAACTTCTTCTTGGAGTCCACATACTCCCTTAGCCTGAATCGAGGGTCCAGCTCTTCGTCCACGGGGTCTTCCACCCTCATGGAGAGTAGGGGTTTCAGTGGGGCGACGTACTCGGCGTTCTCCACTTCCTCCACACAGGTCTGCACGAAGAAGGCGTCGTGCTCAGTTTCGTCATCTGAGTGGATAGAGCTAGGTAGCTCGGATAGTCCACACTCAGAGACTCCATCAGGAACAGGTACATGGCAGGGAGAGTTGGGGGCGTTGGTCTTAGTCACGACGTATTCATCTCCTCCGGGTGTAGTCTCAAAAGCATCTTGAGGTCGTAGTCGATCCTTCAAGTCACCCAAGGCGAGTCCATCGCTTTCTCGTTGTATATCCTGGACCAGAGTCGGGTCCAGATCCTCCCAGGGGATGGAGGTAAGACCTCCGTCCACCACGCTGAGTATACTCCCCCATCTGGGCACGTAGATGGCCTCATCAGGTAAACGAACAGAGTTGATAGTCAGCCTGTCAAGGAGGTTTCGCCAGTACTCGTTGCCCCCATGGGCTCCCCAATCGGGGAAACACAGGACCATACGGGAACGTTCCAAGGCCACCTTGGTCAGGACCTTCCCCAGTTCACTGAACCTGGGGTTCCCGTAGGCCATCCCGAAAGAGGGCCAGTAAAATTTGTAGCTGCAGTTCTTCCCCTTGCTGCAGTAAAGGTCCAGTACATGCTGCTTGTCGCTGGCAAACAACTCCACACTCAGGTCTTCTCTAGAGTAACCCAACTCCTTCAGACCTTGGTCTAGGACTTCCCCCAATAGTTGATAGTCCTCAGTTTTGGAGGCCGCCATCATGTTCGAGGGCTCCTCCTTCGATATCCTCAGGTAGCTCGAGGTATGTTCCGACTGCTCCAGTGGCACAGACTCTCTGCCACTGCCGTGGTCCACGTAGAGGAGGTAGGGCGCTTGCAGCGTCGGGGATTGTATCTGGGAGTGCTGCACGAAGAAGTCAGTCCCCAATACAAAGTCGAAGGCCTCAGTGTCCATCACATAGAACCGATGGGCGATAGTCCGGGAGCCCATAGCTACCTCCACTTCACAGTCCCCGCAGCTGTGCACCACATGTCAATCCCCCATTCGTATAGCCGCGGTGGTCATGGTGTTCTTCAGGCTCCCACAAGGTAAAATTTTCTTGGCCAGTATAGATATGGTGGCGCCAGTGTCCAATACCCCACAGGTATTCACGTCCCCCTAGTCGGATACGTACCCAAAACACCAGGTCTTGGGCGCCACCGGAGCGTCCCCGTCGGGAACTCCGCGGGACAGGTCACCTCGAACCCCTTGTTCCGCAGCTTGCGGGCCATCCTCATGAAACGGCTTCTCTTCTTAGCGTTGACGTCATCACCGCCTTCATGCTCACGCTTAGCCCCTTGTCCTTGCTGGGCCTGCGCTTGTGAGCGTGTGGTCGGACCAGACTGCCCTCCAGAGGGTTCGGAGTTCCCCCCTGGATTAGGGTTGGGGTTGCCTCCGTTCTTGTCCGTGTTCTTGTTGTCTTTGTCTGGCTGGCGGTTAGCGCCTCCTCCTCGTCCACCTTGACTCTTGTCTTGCCCTTGTCAACGTCCTTTCGACTTGCCCTTGCCGGAGTCGTTGCCTTTGCCTTTGCCTCCACCTTTGCCAGAGCCTTTGCCAGGATCTTCCCCCTTCAGCTTCGCCGACAGGCGTTGCTTGTGGTAGCACTCATCCTCGTAGTGCTTCCTCTTCCCACAGAAGGCACAGGTGATGGTACACCTGTAGTGATCCGGCAGCTGCTTCTTGGCGCCGGTGTTGGTCTCCTGCTGCTTCCCTTTGACTACAAAGCAGTCTAGCTGCTCGCAGTCATGGGCGTGCTGCAGGTGGCCCTGCTCGTCTCTGGCATCACACCAGAAGAGCTCCTTGACGTTTTCCATGATACGGGCGTGTTTGGGGGTAGTCCCCTGCCCAGGTCTGGATCCTTGGTACCCTTTGCCATGGCCTCCAGAGCCTCCACCTCCAGGACGGTAGTTGTTCAGGTGCTGGTCGCTTTCCTTCTCCAGCGCCAGCTCCAGGAGTAGTACACATAGATCCTCGTAGCGGAGGGATCTAGCCTTGCGCTCTGCCGTTGAACAGCACTCGTCCCACAGCTCTCGAGGGAGCTTAGCCACCAACCAGAAAAGCAGGTCGTCGCTGCTGTAGGAACCGGGCGTCAATCGTCCAGCCCAGTGATCCAGGTCAGCCAACAGCTCAGAGACCCTGCCAGGTTTGGGGTTGTTGGGCAGCGCGGCCAGGTTCTGGATCTCGGCCCTGATGGAGAGGTCGGTTTCATAGGTCGGGTACTGCCTCTCCAAGGCAACCAACACATCGGCAAAGGTGGCGGAATTAGTCACGATCTGTCTGACCTGCTTCTCCAGGTACTTGGTCTTGCAGCACTGCAGGAGCAGATCGCACTTGACCCGTCCACTAGCGTGGGTTTGGCCGGTCAATCGGAGAAACCGGCCAAAATTCTCAGCGAACTCGCTGGGGTCCTTGCCTGTGAACTCACGCAGGTTCACCACGATCTTGGAGGTGGCAATAGCCTTAGCCTCCTGAGACCTGCGTCCCTCAGGGCGACGGGTCCTCCTCCTCTTCTTCTTCTTCCTCCCACTTGGGTTCTCGGGGTCCTCCGGGTCGTCGTCCTCCGAGGGCGAAGCAGAAGTCATCGACGGCGGCTCATCATCGGAGGGGTCTCCGCCTAGATCACTAGAGCCATAGGGCTCCACGTCAACCATTGCCCTCAAGGCTGTCAGCCCCAGCCGGTCCAGCTCGGCTCTCGTAGAATTCGCCACATGGCTGTGTAACCGCTGCATAGTGGCGGATCTTTCTTGTAATTGCGAAGCCTGTAGCCTTGATGCCCCAGGGGTCGTAACGCCCGACACTGCCCCTGATATCTCCGAAGCCAACTGACCCTCTTCAGACCCATATCCAGCCTCGGGGAGCGACATATGCGAAGCACTTGTAAGTCCATTGAACTCCATGGTGGAATATGAATAGTCAGAAAACCCGGTCTACAAAAATGGAGCAGACATAGAATCTCATTGTGCATCCATCGCACATAATGACACAACGTGAAATCATTCGAAATAATTTAAATAAATCCGATTGGGAAATCACGAAAGACAAATGCGACTCGACGCGCGCTCACAGGCGACATCTGGCGGCGAACGGAAAACATGAAAACAAGCGGAAAATTTACTGCACTAATGTACATCTGAGAATCATTGAAATTCTGATCACATTGATGTATAAATTGAGTGCTGTCACTGCTGCCGTTACACTCCCCCTCTGAAAACATACGCCAGTATGTCAGGCTGGTTCAAGTGAAGTGAACGGAACGGAGAAAGTGACCAAAAACCGACTAATCTAAGGCAAAATGTGAGAAAATGAGCTGAATTGAGCAAAATTGTGCTGAGATCTGTGTTTCGCGATGGCCATCGACTTGATTGAAACGCATAGGTACCTTAGGGCACACAGAAATAGCCTCGATCAAGCTCGAAAAATTGAAAATTGAAAGTCTGAGTGAAGAATGTACATGCATGTTCAAGATCCATGATCCATGATGAAATCAGGATCTGACATCCCACTGCCAGAAAACAGAAAACGAGTGTCCCCATGTCGTCGAGCGTCCAAAAAATAGGGTATCCCTTCATGGAGTCCAAGATATGTGAAACTGGTCGGTGTCACTTGTAGTCATGAGACCAGATGCCAGATTATGGTACAAAATGTGACTGAATTGAGATCAAAATCAGTGAATCGCACACAGATTGAAGACGGCGAAGTTCACAGCAAGCCAATATAGGTCCAATTCATTGTCGATAGGCACTGTGTGTTGTGCTGAACGGAAATCCAGTTCTCATTCATAGCCAATCCAGGTCAAATCCTCATGATGATGATGAATCCCATGATGGAAATCCAATCATGCAAGAGTAATGATAGCCAAGAAAACCCAGTGCGTGCACCACACTGTCAGTACGTCTCCAGGGCTTCATGTTTAATCCAGTATGAGCCAGAAGGGGTAATTGACTCATTATAGTCCCAGCATGTATAAGCATCCAGTACTTGGTACCAGGAATTTGCCAAAATTGAGCTGATTCTGAGGGGGATTCCAACACAATGCACAGATGAACAGCGAGTCGACACAAGCAAGAACACCATCGTCGTTACTTGGTCTATATAAGCCCTTTGACAGTGGTCGATTGGAAAACAAACCAACAGTCTCAATGTAAGAGCTGATTGAAATCACATTCTCAGCAGATCCGTCAAACACATGAAATGCATCAGACTCAGTCATGTGCCAGAATCTCTGTAATGAGCACGAACTCGAACGAGACCTTCCCAAGGCGAGTAGAGGGGCCCAGTCGACAGCAAAACACGAGAGTGTCGTGGTGGTTAAGGATGAAGGCCTTTCGGATCTTCGGATTGGAATCATCTACAATGAAGCACATGATTCACATGATGACCATGATGAGAATGATGGACATGATGACCAGGATGATCCCAGAATGTCCCATCATCTGTTCATCGAGCCACATAGACGATGCGCCAGGACTCTTTTGTCCCAATGCCAAGGGTATATGTAGACCGTAAACCTTTTCGAAAGTTTCGGCGATTCAAATTCTGATCAGATCTTGTCTCGAATGGATTCTGCCACGATTGGAGCTTCTTCTTGTGCTTGTAAGTCTTCCTTGGTGACACAATCTTTGATCAGCGAGAGCTCACGGTCAATCTCAGGGTGCTTCTTCAGGAACTTGATGAAAGTGTCCGTATACCCATGGATAAAGCTTGAAGCTGGCTCCCATTTGTCTTCTTCTGGACCGAATCCTTTCCATCTGCACAGAAAGTACCACTTGTTTCGAGCATTTTTCTTGTAATCAAGGATCTTCTCCAACTCGAAACTGCTGGTGACCATCTTCCTGTCGCTCAGGTACTTCGAAGTCCAATAGAGAGGCTTGAACCTTCCTTTGGGGCAGGGTACTTCGGCCTTCAAACGGTCACAATGTACTTCTTGATGCCTGCCTGGCTCAATTTCAATGTTGAATGTAGTCTCACTTAGTTGACCACTGACTTGGAATGGGCCTTCCCACAAAGGTAACAATTTGTTGTCGTCCCTCAGGGTCTCATCTGACTTACGAAGCCAAAGTTGCTGGCCTTTCTCGAAGGGTTTTCCTTGTGTTCTCGACTGATTTTTGAATTTCAACCAATCTGCTTGACTCTCCACTTTGGCTTGGATCCACTTGGACTCTAAATCCTTGATCCTCTGAAATCATTGTGAGGCGTCGTAGCACTGCCTTGGATGATACATCACTGGTCCTGGACCCATCTTCTCACGACCAAAAACAAGCTCATTTGGACTTAATCCAGTGTAATTCTTGGTGCGATGGTATCTCCTCAAGACACAGTAAATTGTCTCCAGCCAATTGTAGTCTTTTTCAGTCGCCAGGAATTTTCTCAGAATGTTGATAAGAATTCTTCCAGTGCGTTCAGCAGGGAGGGCTCGATGGTCGTAAACTCGGGCACGAAGATGATGAACTCCCAATAGAGCACACATGTTCTCCCACCAAGTCCCAATGAATTCCTTCCCGCTGTCCGTCAGAATTTCACTGGAAACATCCCAGTTACTCATCCACTGACTTGCAGTCCACTTGGCAGCCATTTCAGAGGTGAGATGCTTCGTGTTGCAAGGGAGGACCTGGATGTAGCCACTGTGGCGGTCTTGAATTAACAAAACCCCATCGATTGGCTTCCTCGTGTAGAGACATTCCTCTTGCATTTGTCCCAACTCGAAGACATCCGCCGTCACCTTGTCGAACAGCCTCTCAGGAATTGGTAATCCCTTCAGTAATCCTTCTGCCTTTTGATTCTTGGGGATGGTCGCCTGACATTGCTTGCATCCTTTGGCAACTCGTTCACAGGCACTCTTGAGGTCCCGTGTGTACACTCTGTGTCGTAGCTCCTGCTCCAGAACACGAGAATGTGTGTGGGCTGTCTCATTCCGATGCCAATGTTTGACATATTGGTCAATTAGACAATCAGGAACACAAATCCGTCCTTGCCAAAATAACTTGTCGCCTTGGATTTTGAAATCAGACGTCTCTTCAGAGTCGTAAGGCTTGTCCCCTTTCAACTTGTGGTATACAGACCCAAAGAACCTGTCCTCCTTGTACATCTTCGTCCAATCCACATAGAGGAAGGAAGTTTCCTTGTCCTTTTGTTGTGGAGGGAGCGTGGATTTCGCCTTGGATCTTGTCACTGGAAACACATTAAGGAGTGGCAGCGCCAACTCAGAGTCAGAGTTAACTCCTGCAGTCTGATCTGCCTTGGTAATCTCCTTGCATCTGACCAATTCCACCTTCATCCGATTTTTAATCGAACATTGGAGACAATGTTTCTTGATCAGTGCTTGTTCCTCCTTATCAAACTCCATCACTTCGGCTTTATCCGTCGCTGTCCCATGAAAACTCACTTCAGAGTAAGCCTCTGAGGCTGGGTAGGCCCAGCAACTCAGGGCGTCCGCCACTGTATTGTAGCCACCCGGAATGTAAGTCACATGGAGGTCAAATCTGCTGAGAGTTTCATGCCAACGGCCTCTCCTCCCAGCTGGTCCACCAGGGGTATCCACATGTTCTGTCCTCCAGCTCTCCAGTGACTTGTGGTCAGTCAGTACCTCAACGCGATGGCCGAACATCCAACCTTCATAACGCCGTAAGGCACAAAGGATTGCGTAGGCTTCTTTTTCCCTTGGACTCCAATTTCGCTGCCTTGTTGTAAGCTTGCGAGACCAGAAAGCCAGAGGATGATGGTGACCTTCGTCATCGACTTGTTCGATCGTAGCACCAATGGCGTAACGACTGGCGTCTGTACGAATATAAAAAGGTCTTCCATCCAACCACGGAGTCTTTAATGTAACCACATTTGCCAGTGCTTCCTTGAGACCAGTAAAGGCCTCTTCACATTCTGGCGTCCACTTGAGCTTGACTTGAGATCCCTTCTTTCCTTCTATTTTGCCAACCTTGAGTAACTCTGTCAATGGACCAGAGAACTTGGCGTAGAGAGGAAGGAACTCGTGGTAATAATTGCAGCAGCCTAAAAAGGCACGAAGCTGCGTGATGGTTTTAGGCCTTTCCCATAGCTGCAGGGCAGCCATTTTCCCTGGGGCCGGTCTTCTTGTCCCATCTTCCAAGACAGAGCCACAAAATTCAACGCTCTGGAGGAACATTTTGCCCTTCTTGGGTCCACACACGAGCTTCTCTTGTCGAAGGACCTCAAAAACTTTGCGAACTTGTTCTTCGTGCAACTTCAGGCACTCATCAAAGTTTTTTCCCAACGGCGTGGCAATCAGAAGGTTGTCAATGTAGATGCTGCAGAATTCTTGTAAATCCAGAGACTTGTGCTTCTGAAATAAAATAGTCTCCATCATCTTCTGGAACATCGACGGCGCCTTCTTCAGACCCATCGGCAGTACAGTCCACTGCACAGTGCCACAGGGCGTGCACATTGCCGTCAAATGCCTATCCTCCTTTCGAAGTGGCATTTGGTGAAAGCCATGGCGCAAATCCAACACAGTAAAGAGCTTACCTTTGGCTCTCGCGGCGATCTCCTTCTCGATTAAAGGAAGGGGATGCGCGTCAGGTACCGTGGCGGCATTCAGAGCTCTGTAATCCACCACTAGACGCCAAGCATCTATGCTGGATTGGTCAGCAGGTGGGGGTTTTGGCACAGTAAATGGTGCTGAACACCACTCACAACTCATGCAGCCCTCCAACCAACCGAACTCATAGAGATTGCGCTCAATAATCTTTCGCAGGGCATCTGCTTTGGTGCCGTGTAGGTAGAATGGACGTTGTTTGTGCACCTTTGAGCCTTGGATTATCTCAATCTTGGCTTCTCCATTTTCACATCGAATTGGGGGGTTTTTCCACAACTTCCCACTCAGCACGTCATCTTTATAATCTTCGAACACTGCGTCCCTTCTTGCAGATATCTTGTCTCCGTCGACCTGATTCCCACATTTAATCACCGACATTATGTCCACCAATTTGCGAATTGTTGGTCGTGGTCTCATATTCTTGGCCACTTCATTCCAAACTTCTTCGTCACATTGTTGGCGGATGAAGCTCAACTGAGCTCGCTCCTCCGTGGGATCCCACCAATGAAGGGGG
This sequence comes from Eutreptiella sp. 'Long Island Sound 2002', assembly GCA_964036045.1. Lineage (NCBI taxonomy): Eukaryota > Euglenozoa > Euglenophyceae > Eutreptiales > Eutreptiaceae > Eutreptiella > Eutreptiella sp. 'Long Island Sound 2002'. Next base: position 32,007,513 of record OZ038382.1, read on the forward strand.
TCCACGAATGTCTTGAAGGGATGGTCGGACGAATTCAGCTGCATTCCTGTCAATTCAGGTGAAAATCTTGGAAATTTGTCTTCATTCTTGCTTGAAATCTTGACATTTTTGGCTTGATTCTTGTCTGATGGGGACGAATTGGAATGGATCGAGGCGTTCTCTTGAAGGAGCCGATTGTCCTTCCCTCCTTCCGCGACGATACGTCGGGATTCCGCTCTCGATCGTCTTCATCCACCTCAATTTCGTCGATTCTTGAGGAATTTGAGATGACCTCTTCTGTTCCCATTTCACTGTCATCTTGCCAATAATCTCCCAGATTCCCGTCAACTAAGCACGCCAACGTGTCCCACGAACGCTGTGGCAAAGGCTTGCCATTGTCTTCGCAATACAGCTTCACTCCCTTGTGAGGTAGCTCGACAATGTCGATTGAAATGTCCATAATGTCCTTGAACCAAGATTGTTTTGGCCAGTTGGGGACAATTAAAATCGCCTTTGCGCCGGATTGCTTCAGCTTCTGCACCACACGAGGAAAAACGTCGAAGGGCGGATTGATCCATAAAGGTTCAGACCAGTCTTCACTCCAGGCATCGTCGTAGAACTTCGGAAATCTTTTGTTCTTCTTGTTTGCAAAGGCATCAACTTGAGGACGAAAATTGTGGTTCCTTTCGAAATAATCCACCAGAATGTCCCGCCATTTGTCGACTACACGATAGCAAACTGACTTCCACCTTTTGCAGTTCAATGATTCCACCTTTCCTTCGTCAAATTCTTCTTGATTCCCTGTCCATTCCTGCCCATCTTGCTGAATATGCAGCTTATTTCGCTCATTGAATTGGTGTATACTCTTTGTATATGGGTGCAGATAATACAGGTCTGACGGGTTGCTGGTCGACGGATCCTGGAGGAAGCATGTCCTGTGTCCCATGGGCGACACACGGTGAGCGTGAAGCCATGGTTGACCCAAGAATAAATCATACTTTATGGTGGCTTCATAGAAATTTCCAGAAAACCACTCCTCCCTGACCGTCTCCTCCACGCTCCACACAGATTGTTTCACCAATCTGACCGCCAATTCTGCCTCTCTGTCGCCACCTTCAAGGCGATGTCCGCTCACTCCCTCCAGCTGGACAGGTGTCGAGGACATCTTCGCCTCGTCCTCCTGCAGAAAGCCTTTCCTCTCCAGATTGACCTCTGAACCATTGTCAATCAGACATTTGCCAAGTTTGTCCTTACCATCTGTCGTCCTGACCTGGATCCAGCAGACAAACTGGCGCTGCTTGCCTCGCCGGACAGCGCTGAGGACCCAGGCAGGGTACAGGAGGCCGGAGGAACGCGCCAGCCGGTCCCAGCAGCGTCCATCCACCGCCCGAACTACCCTGATGGGCTTTGTCTCCTGCCACTCAACCCCAGTGTTGGGATTTGGGTCAAGTTGGCTTCCCTATTGCCATTCTTCTTCGACGTTCGGCTGCACGTCCTGTACTTGTCCTTCGTCAAACCATTCATCTCCTGCTTCAACGGCATTGACTCCTTTTCCACGTTCACGACCACCAAATGACTTTCCACCACCACCTTTCTTACCTCCTTGGCCTTTGTTGTTGGAGGTGTTGGAATTGGGGTTGGATTCGTTGGATCTGCCCTTGCCTCGACCTCCAGTATCCTTGTTGTTGCCGAAGGTCTTGTTCGCTGGTGTCTCCGTATACAGGGGGTTGCCATTCACCTTGGAATCATCTTGATTCCCGGACTTTCCTTGTCCCTTTCCACCCTTTTCGCCAGATTTTCCACCAGATTTTCCACCAGCATCGGTCCATCTTGAGTCGCTTGGATCTCCGCCTTGCTGCGAGTAATCTTTTGGTGTACACTCTCTGTTCTTTCCTTTGGACTGCCCTTTACCCTTTCCCCTTGCATGCTGGTCAGCATCTCGTGCTCCATCCTGCCGGGGATTTTTGGGAGAATTTCCCTTTCCATCCATTTTGGACTGAATTGCCTTGAGATCTGAGGGCGTCCACCTGTGATCTGCGGTCGTGTGAGTCGCCGCTCGACCTTCCTTTCCAAGGGCAATGCACACGGAGCATCCCTTCTCACCAACGGCACTGACCTTGCCTCCGAAGCCTTGTGCATCCTGTGACTTCTGGCGTTCTAAGTTTGCATACTTTTCAAGTTGGTCCCAGATCTGCTCGACTCCATACGAGAAGATCCACGGCCATACCTTCAAAACTGTTCCCTTATACTTCACTTTTCCATCCACCATGCTACAGAAAAACTCCGACTGTTCAGAATCATGGAAACCAACTCTCCATCTGCCCTCACGAATAGTGATGTCTTTCAATCCAGTAGCACTGATAGAGTGTAGCAACTCACGAACTGCCATTTTTCCCATAGTCTCCGGCAATCCTCGGACTTCAACCCAGTTGCCCAGGACTTTTTGGTCTGCCTGGGAGTCCCTGATCTTCTGCTTGGTCTCCGGCGTGAGCTTGCTCAGGAGGATCTTCTTCATCTCGCCTTCAGAAAGGCCTTCTCCAGAGTTCTCCGCCTCTTGCACCAAAAACTCCCAATCTTGCCTTGCTATTTGGACCTCTTCAAGAAACAATTTCTTGATCGCCCTGAAGTTCTCCAGACGGTTCCTGTAATGATCTTCAGGAAGTCAAGAGCCTTTCTTCTTGAGACTTCGATACAGTTCTTCATAAGTCAGGGGATCTCCTTGATTCTGCCTTTCCACATAAAGATTATATGTACTTTCCCTGAGTTTGCCAGTAAAACAGTCCATCAACCCGAGAATCCAGAGTTCCTTGTCCAGTTTTTCTGTCTGCAGCCAAGCCATGAACTGCCTCTCGAAGGACGCCCAGTAATTTGGGTGCCCTGAGAACTTCGGCTGCTTCATTACTGAACCTCTGAGCCTCATGTGCAAAGGGTTGAGCAGGTGGTTCAGGTTGAAACCTGTGGATGTGCCAACCGGATTGACAAAAACTGGGTTGACGGCGGCGCCTCCCATTGCCTGTGCTTGAGCAATTGCGGCCGCCAGCAACGCCTGGTCCACAGTAGGCTGCACAAACGGCGTTGGTTGTGCTTGATGCAGCCTCATCTCCTTCAATTTCTTCTGCTTTTCCTTCGTTTTGGCCTCATTTCCCTTCTCTTCCTTGCCTCTTTTCTTCAAGGCTATCGATCTCTCCTTCACGGTGGTCCTTGCTTCTCCATCAATATCGTCAACAGTACCAACAGACAGTATAGACCTCTCCGACGAAGATTCTCCTCTTTCAGTACCCAGATTGAACCCAATAGGACTTGTAAATCCATCAGGGGGAATACCAGAAATTCCAGTAAAAGCTGGGTGTGAACCAGTAAAAGCTGGGGGTGCCGGAGAATGTGGAACGCCGTAAGGCGTGGATGCAGGTGCAGCTGAGGAGGTAGGTGCTGGGTGACTTGCCATTGTAGGCGCTGGTCCAGTGAGCCCAGTAGTGCTCAGATTTTGTACCAGATTGGTCAACTTCTCCAGCTTCTCCTCCATCTCCTTCCACTTGCTGTCGTCATCCCTCTTTTTCTCCTTGGCGGCCTTCTTCAGCTCCTTCACCCTGTCTTCCAGCGACGAAATCTGGCGTCGACAGGAGCAGTCCTTGGCACACTTGCCACAGGACGGGCATCTTTTCCCTTTTCCCTTGCTTCTTACCTCGTCGACCCAAGTGTCAACACTGGAGGTAGAGCTGTGGAGTTTGGACAATTGCTCCCTGGAGAGGTGAGAATTTGTCGAATCACACCTCATTTCGTCGACCTCTTCGTCGTTCGGACCCCAGGCGCCCGACGGACCAGCGTGCTGACGCACATTCTGGCGTCCTTCCTCGGCAATGATGGCCATCTGCACCATCACGGCAGCCTGGTGGTCGAACTGGTCCATCAGCTCTTCCCAATCCTCTTGTTCCTGCAATGTGGCGTCGAATCGCAGGCGGCCACTGTCCCTGATGAACTGGCACGACGCCCTGAACCAGTCCCTCAAGCGGCCTCGATACCTCGCCTCCGCCAGTAGCCAATTCTGGCGGTTCAGGAACTCCTGATTCCAGATTTCCTGGATGTGGTTTTCCCAGCAATCACCACTAATTCCAGTATTAGACTGCTCTCCTTCGCTGCTGCTGTCTTCAAAATCAGGCAAAGCGTGAGAGCTCGAACCAGATTCACTCGAGGAGGGAGATTCTCGACCGGGTTTAAGGTTGGGTGGGGCGTTCATACAACAATCAGCACAGGTATGAACTCCAGGCCAATGTCTATGGCCACAGTAAGGACACTCAGAAGGGTGATCTTCGGTTCGCTGGGGAGATGCCACGAATGTAACCTCAGGGGGAACACGCAGTGACTCAGAACGAGTGATAGCCCCGCTAAAGTCCGATGATCTCAGGGTGTCCGTGGTGATTCCAGAAGCAGAGTCATGATTTCCTCTGCTACCATGTAACCGCTGCATAGTGGCGGATCTTTCTTGTAATTGCGAAGCCTGTAGCCTTGATGCCCCAGGGGTCGTAACGCCCGACACTGCCCCTGATATCTCCGAACCCAACTGACCCTCTTCAGACCCATATCCAGCCTCGGGGAGCGACATATGCGAAGCACTTGTAAGTCCATTGAACTCCATGGTGGAATATGAATAGTCAGAAAACCCGGTCTACAAAAATGGAGCAGACATAGAATCTCATTGTGCATCCATCGCACATAATGACACAACGTGAAATCATTCGAAATAATTTAAATAAATCCGATTGGGAAATCACGAAAGACAAATGCGACTCGACGCGCGCTCACAGGCGACATCTGGCGGCGAACGGAAAACATGAAAACAGACGGAAAATTTACTGCACTAATGTACATCTGAGAATCATTGAAATTCTGATCACATTGATGTATAAATTGAGTGCTGTCACTGCTGCCGTTACAGGCTGTAGGGCGGCTGGGCCGTTCTCGGTACAAAAGGGCATCTCGGTATTGCTGCAGGGGTCGGCATCGGTCGGCTCCTCAGGCTCCCCAGGGTGTTTGTCAGCCCTGCCACCAGGTGGTTGGCCTGTATTCGATGGGGTGACATTCCCACAGTGGTAGGTGACGCTTGGGGCGGTATCATCAGGGGCTCCAGTTTATCTCGAATCTCTTGAGTGAGGTCGCCCACAATTTTAGAGGTGGCTCCTCGGAGCACCTCGTTGATCTCCGACCGCGTCAGGGACCTGTTGGAGGATCTCCACGATCCTCTACTCCTGCCCCCGCATGACTCAGGTCCTCCCCTCAACCCACTCAAGGTTGCATACCCAGGAACATCCACATAGGCTCCCGTAGCGGCTAGAGGATGGTGATAGTCAGCCGCATACCATCGCGGCGCATAACCGGCTCACTGGTAGTAGTTGCCTCTGGAAACGCAGTGGTAGGTGGGTTCACGTCATAGGCAGGGTAGGTAGGCATTCCAGTAAAGCCTGTGCCCTCAGCCATAGGCGGGTTAGTTATGGGTGTGGATGTTGCAGCGGCTGGTTCTGGAGTTGGGAGTGTGGTGGTTTTTTTTTTTTTTTTAGGCATGGCGGTCCCCCGCCGAAAAAACCCAATCACTGCTCACACTGCGAGGTTCCTCGAAGGACGGCCGCTATGTACATTTCCTAATGTTTGATATAAAACCCTGAGGTGCTGAGCACTAACTGAAAGAAACCAAAGGCTCAGGTTTTTATTGTACACGAGCGTACACAAAAGGAAACTTAAAAAGTGGCTGGTACACGCTGTGGTCACTGCAGGGTGTGTGGATGTTCACTGAAGTTGTTTCAGTGAAATGTTGTGTGAAAAGTTGTGTGAAAACTTTTTTTTTTGTAGTGAAAAGAGAGAACAAGAAAAGGAACCTCCTAGTCCTCCCTGAGAAAGGCACAAACTGGACCACTCATTGCATTGTTTTGAGTACCCTTAGGAAGTATTCAGCACTGTCAGCAGAGAAAGGGCGGTCAGCAAAGTGAGATAAAGTCCTGCTCCATGACTGCTGCAGGAGATACGTATCAGAAGTCCTCAAGCATCTCTCAAGTTTAGCAGCAAGGCGTTTGTCTCTTAGGCCAATCCATTCAGCAGCGCTGGGTATATCAGGAAATGAGGAAGCGTTTGAGCTTGCAGAAGATTCACTGCCTGATTGAAGGCTTGGCATTCGCTGATCACTGCTGGCAGAAGAGTGGTTTGAATCAGGTGCTTCATGTACTTCACGTGAGTTCTCACTTGACGCTGAGCTACCAGAGTAGTCAGGTTGCCTTGAATTGCGGCGTTCAGGGCTGCCTTCTCTTGATCCTGGACTTGAATCATCGTTGGCGTTGTTCGTGGGCATTCGCTGATCACTGCTTTCGCTTGTCTGTGGGTTGGCAAGAGAATGGTTTGAATCAGGTGCTTCATGTACTTCACATGGGCTCTCATTTGACGCTGAGCGACCAGAGTTGTCAGGTTGGCTGGATTTGCGGCGTCCAGGGCTGCCTTCTCTTGATTCTGGACTTGAATCATCGTTGGTGTTATTCGTGGGTAAGTCGCGAATAAGAGCTGCTTCCGCTCTCTGTGCTGCTTCATCGATTTCTTTGCGTGACGCCGTTGTCGACTTGGACTCGAGCTTGTCATTTGAACATATGTTATTTGAGGGATGAATAGAGCTCCTTGCGGTTGAGCGTTGAGCGGCAGGATTGGACCATGCTGTTTGAGAAGAGCGGATATTTTGAGGATACACGACCACTTTCGGAGGTGACGGGTGTCGTTCATCTTGTTGAGCTTTGGCTTTTCTTTCATGGCGACATGAGGAACAGCGTACTGGTAAATGGAGTTGTCGCTCGATGAACCAGGTCTTTGTGTCTTCTGAGAGGACGAATTTGGATGAACAGTCACGACATATCTGAGCGTAATCTTGGGTCTCGTCGTTGATCTTGGGTTGGAAGCGACGCTTTTTACGCCTGACCGAGGTCCATGATCTGCTGCTGTTGTCGTCTTCTTGGCTGCCTCCTTCACTATTCGCACTCGGCGTCTCGTTTCCTCCACTTCCATCTGATTTGTAAATGGATTCGTCGGGATTAAGTATAGCAAATTGATTGTAATTAGCAACGAGTGGTCCAGTTGGCTTTTCTACAGGAGAGGAAGGCAAACCTGCTGGTTGGCATTTTGGCGACTTAGGTCGCTCTGGACAAGGTTGGCATTGAGTAGTCTCTGTTGCCTTGTGGTCAAAGGACGAGGTCACCACTCTATCGTTAGTGCGACGCTGTCTCTGTGAATAAGAGGGTGCCAGTTCGTAAGGGTTGTGAGCGATGGGTGCTCTGTTGAGTTGAGGGTGGAGAAACCAGCAGTCATCGCCGAAACGGCAATTCGGGTGGTGGTGGCATGTTGTATCTTTGGCCAAGGTGCGTGTGACCGTTTTTGTTAAGTGCAGTAAAACTGACAATTGCGATGCCTGCGGAAGCAAGCGAATGACAGCCGAAAATGCGATTTCTGCTGCCGATTTATCGTTCTGCTCCATTTTAATTCGCTGATTGCGATTCTTCTGCTCTTAGATACATTCATCTTCAGAGTTTGCGAGGAATTGTTGTCCTTGTCTTGAATTTGTTGTGACCATTGTTGTGCGCGCGAGACTTTTTGTTTGCTTTAATTGGGAGTGTGGTGGTTATAGGAGAGGGTGATGCGTGGAGGCCAGAAGCGCTTGGTGCGCCTTCGAAGGTAGGATCATTCGTCGGGTCGTGCCCTTGATCTGCTCCTTCGTCTGCTATGCTTTCTCCGGCATCCTTCTCTCTCTCTCTCTTTGTCTTCACAGGTTGGGTGTCCACCTCTTCGACTGAGAGGGCCCGGAAGGCCGACTGAAGTCCTTCCATCGAATCCTCCGCCACGTCCACTGGCCCATGTAAGGGCTCCGAAGGTACAGCGCTAGGTCCAGGTCCAGGTTCACCAGGTGCTGGCATTGCTGGTGCCTCAGGTGCCGTCTTCACGTCGGTGTCCTCTTTCTTGGTGTCCATATTCGTTCGCCCTTCTTGCTTATATATGACTGATCTCGGCGCACTGGATGTACGGCACGGGGTTGCTGCCGGTACGCAGAGACAGTCTGCCTCTTGCTACCAGAACGTTTTGTAGTGATTTGCACACTGTGTGTTTGTTGTGCCTCTCCTGCTGCTTGCTGCTGGTGTAGGGTTTCCTGCTGCTTGTTTTTGATGAGGAAAATGTTTTATTTACTGAAATACACCCAATCCAGGATAACCCAAGCCAGAGATAAGCAAGTAGAAGAGAATCAGGATCAAAGCATGAAGGGCTGCAGTGTAAACAGTGAAAGATGTAAGAATAATCACAGAAACTGCAACTCAGGGCAAATCGGATTGCATATTCACAAAGATAGTTGAAATGTTTTGGGAAAAGAGTTGGAAAACTGCCCCATGGTCACTCAATCTCCATAGTGCCATCTCAGGAGATGTGCACTCTTTGTTTTGGGTCCCATATGTGCTGAGGTGGCAGGGCATCTGGCGATGAGGTCACTGCCATGTCACATGGGATCTTCCTACTTAGCTAGGCTGACCGGGAATTGAACCCAGGACCTCTCAAAAAGAGCTGCCCAGCCCCCTAGGGTGCATACCACTAGGATAGCTAAGAATTCATGAGAAAACATAGATAAATTCATAGGCTCTGCCCTGGATATGTCAGTTCTCAGTCCACTCAGGAAAAGATGAATAGCCTCACATTGATAGGGGATTAAGGGGTCCACTCCATATCCTGATTTAGTGTTTGGTTCCATAAGTCAAAATGTGTTTTCACCCATTTTGGTTAGGCTAAGATAAAAATGTTAGAGTGCTTAATGCATCTCTAATACAACTAGAGTATGCCTCAAGGCATTGGAAAAGCACTTTTTCTTACTCCCCCCTTGTGCTGTGGTGGCCACCACTGTCGCACTTTCAGGAAAAAGGGATTTTTTCTTGGCCTTTCCTTGGTTTCCACGTCCAACGGTAAAATACATATGGCTTCCCTCACACAGAAAAAAGGGCGCTCACCATGGCTGGCGCTTTTTTGCTGCTTTGTTCGTGACATTTCCTACAGAAAGCTCAGCGCTCATGGCGCTGCCGGGGTTCCTCTGGCTTGGTTGGGTTAGTTTGGGAGCATGCCAAAACATGTGCATGTGCATCCCTCCCTCCTTCAATGAATCAGGTATAAACCTCAAGTGTGCTCGTCTCGTATGCAGCATGCACATTGCTCGTCTCGTGTTTCCGTGAACGAGTCTTGTAGCAGCGCTAACAAACGATAGAGGGCTAGATTAGAAAGATTGCAGATGATTAGAGGTCAGATCAGGGTGATTAGACATACACACAAGAGCATAGCGACGTTTTTCGCTTGCGCCTCGTTTTTCTCCTCACCTTGCTTCACTCTCCAGCGGTAGGTAAGGTAGGTAAGCCCAGGTGGGGCCACCCCCTGGTAGAGTTCGTGATCGTGGGTAGGATTCGATTTTATGGGACACAAAATGGCAAAAACTATGAACGTCTAGCCGCTTGGACCTTAGAATGGATGAACGTCTAGCCGTTTTGCAACCGATTGTGACATCCTAATCATTCACCCTACCGTTTTTCGAGCCACATGTCGGACTATTACGAAAACATGAAATGTGTATTTTCCCCAGGAAAATGCACTAAAACAAGTGTTGCACCAATTGGTGCGCCTATCGTCGCACCGATCGTCACACCAATCGGTGCACCGTTTCTTCCCTGCATTTGTTTGTTGGAAAGCCTTGTCCTTTTTTGAAAAAAAACCTTGGAATGAGGCATACTACGCATTATGTGAGGCCCAAACCGCAAATGTACATCATTGCACGGATCATGCTGTGATGATTTCTGCAATGTACATATCGTCACACTGATCGGTTCACCGATCAAGCTGATCTCAGAGCCCAGGCACAATGTGACTCAGATGTTGGTCTGACTGTTTAAACAATATGTTGTCCGAACAATCTTAGGTTATGCGAGCCAAGCCAGCTTATTTTTGTCCGTGGTTACACCACTGTTCATTCTTCATGGATATGGGGTCGCGCGATCGCAGCAGAAGAATAATACAAAACTAAGAAAACGACGCACCGCCAGCAAAAATAAAGCGAAAAATCGTCATTTCCGACCTCAGAAACCCCCCCAAAAATTTTACGCCGCTGTTTGGCGAGGTCGCAAAATTTAGGACACTCACAAAACAAAGACGAACAATAGAGTCGCGACGGCGAAGAAGCTGAGCGTTGCTTGCTCCAAAACACCTAGCAAAGTGCGTGTCCTAGGCGCTAGGGACTTGTGCGCGCTCCACCAACGAAGAAGAAGAAAAGAGGCGAACACCAAAAACAAGCGAGCCACGACGACGAAGACAAGAACAAAGCGAGCTCCGAACCACCTAGCAACGTGCGTGCCATAGGAGCTAGGCGACTTGTGCGCGTCAAAAAAAAAAAAAAAAAAAGAGAGAGAAGGAAACGCAACAAAAGGAGAAACACCAAACCACAAACAAAAAAGACGCGACCACGGACCACGGGAAAACAAGGTATGACAACCAAGTATGTTACGGCCCCATGCGTCCTACATATCGTATCCACCGCTACACATGCTTAGATGAGAAAACCAAGTCTGTTGTGAAGGAGGGCGCCCAAGGGACAACACCGCACACAAAAAAGAACGACGAACCGCCACGCACGTCAAGAGGCATGCCCGCAAACACAAACCACAACCATATATCCCCCACATTATCTATTCCTCCATAGGCTCCGACCACCGCGAGATACACGACGAAAAAAAAAAAAATCAACAAAAGCGCAAAAGGTATGGGGCGGCCACGGACAAAGGGGAAACAATGAAAAGGCGAACAAGCGAAGCCCACCAACCACGGGGAAACAATGGTATGGCGGGCAAGTATGTTAACAATGCGAGGGAGGGCGCCAAAGGGACGGACCACGCACACACGCACACAAATAAACAAGACCGCAAGGTGCGAGAAGACGGAGACAAGAGCAAGGAGAAACAAGGTAGGAAACCCCACACCGCCCCGCCCGCAAACACGCACACGCTCTCGCTATAGGGGATGGCCACGTACCACGGGGAAACAATGGTATGGAGGTATGACGAACAAGTATGTTAAAAATGCGAGGGAAGGCGCCAAGGGGACGGACCGCACACGAAAACACAAACGTACACAAAGCCGCAAGATGCAAGAAGACGGAGACAAGACAAAGGAAAAACATGGTATGCAACCCCACCCCCGCCCCACCCACAAACAAGCACACGCTTTCTCTATAGGGAACGGCAACAAGAAGCGGCACAAGGTATGACAAGTATGTTACAAAAAAAAAACACGAAAGCGCCTTCCACGCCCTCTCTATAGGGGGAACGCAACGCGGAGAGGTATGTTATCGAAGACGCAACGAAAAAAAAAAAAAAGGGAGGAGACACAAAACAAAAAAAAAAAAAAAAAAAAAAAAAGGACCTGCGCACGCTCTTTCTCTACAGGGGAAGAAAACATGGTGGGACAAAAGGAAAGGTACGTGCTACGCATCACGCATGCCACGCATTTCTGCTACGCATCTACAGGACCTCTTCTTCTCTGCTTTTTGAACCATGCCGACGACCGACGACGAGAACCAGCCAAGGTATGACACACCCCACCCCACCAACCACACACCGCAAGCACACACACGCGCACGCACGGCAGCCACACCGCGCACGACCCCCCCCCCCCCCCCACGCCACCCACACCAACACGAAGGGCCACACAGCGCACACACACACACCAGGACCAAGGAGAAGGGCACCCGGAAGACACGCCCACCGCACCGCCACACCACACCACCAAAAACACAGACACAACAAACACGCAACACACAACACAACACGGCCACCGCGCACACCCACACACACCACAAACACACACCACAAAGGACACCCCCGCCCGCGAAACACACCACCACAACCGGCGGGCCCCAGCCAGGAGTGGCGGGGAGCCCCACACCACCACCGGCAGCGAAACCCAGCCAGGAGTGGCGGGGAGTAACACACAGGAACCTCCGCCAGGAGTGGCGAGGGACCAACCACACCACACACCAGCCACAAACCCACCACACACGCCACCGCCGCACGCCACACGCCACACACCACACACCACACACCACACACCACCGCCGACAGCGAAACCCAGCCAGGAGTGGCGGGGAACCGCGCCCGGGACCCTCCGCCAGGAGTGGCGAGGAACGCCCACCACCGCCGGCAGCGAAACCCAGCCAGGAGTGGCGGGGAGTAGCACACAGGAACCTCCGCCGGGAGTGGCGAGGAACCAACCACACCACACACCAGCCGCAACCCCACCAGCACACCACCGCCGCACACCACACACCACACACCACACACCACACACCACACACCACACACCACACACCACCGCCGCCAGCAGACCCCAGCCAGGAGAGGCGGGGGACCACACACCACCACCGGCACCGAAACCCAGCCAGGAGTGGCGGGGAGTAGCACGCAGGAACCTCCGCCAGGAGTGGCGAGGGACCGACCACGCCACACACCGCCGCCAACGGACCCCAGCCAGGAGTGGCGTGGAACCGCGCCCGGGACCCTCAGCCAGGAGTGGCGAGGACCGCCCATCACCACCGGCAGCGAAACCCAGCCAGGAGTGGCGGGGAGTAGCACACAGGAACCTCCGCCAGGAGTGGCGAGGGACCAACCACACAACACACCAGCCACAACCCCGGCAACACACCACCGCCGCACACCACACACCACACACCACACACCACACACCACACACCACGCACCACCGCCGCCAGCAGACCCCAGCCAGGAGTGGCGGGGAACCGCACACCACCACCGGCAGCGAAACCCAGCCAGGAGTGGCGGGGAGTAGCACACAGGAACCTCCGCCAGGAGTGGCGAGGGACCAACCACACCACACACCAGCCACAACCCCACCAACATACCACCGCCGCACACCACACACCACACACAACACACCACACACCACGCACTACCGCCGCCAGCAGGCCCCAGCCAGGACTGGCGGGAAACCGCACAGCACCACCGCCAGCGAAACCGAGCCAGGAGTGGCGGGGAGTAGCACACAGGAACCTCCGCCAGGAGTGGCGAGGGACCAACCACACCACACACCAGCCACAACCCCACCACACACCACCGCCGCCAGCGGACCCCAGCCAGGAGTGGCGGGGAACCGCGCCCGGGGCCCTCAGCCAGGAGTGGCGAGGACCGCCCACCACCACCGGCAGCGAAACCCAGCCAGGAGTGGCGGGGAGTAGCACACAGGAACCTCCGCCAGGAGTGGCGAGGGACCAACCACACCACACACCAGCCACAACCCCACCAACACACCACCGCCGCACACCACACACCACACACCACACACCACACACCACGCACCACCGCCGCCAGCAGGCCCCAGCCAGGACTGGCGGGGAACCCCACAGCACCACCGCCAGCGAAACCCAGCCAGGAGTGGCGGGGAGTAGCACACAGGAACCTCCGCCAGGAGTGGCGAGGGACCAACCACACCACACACCAGCCACAACCCCACCACACACCACCGCCGCCCGGAGACCACAGCCAGGAGTGGCGAGGACCGCCCACCACCACCGGCAGCGAAACCCAACCAGGAGTGGCGGGGAGTAGCGCACGGGAACCTCTGCCAGGAGTGGCGAGGGACCAACCACACCACACACCAGCCACAACCCCACCAACACACCACCGCCGCACACCACACACCACACACCACACACCACACACCACATGCCACTCCCGGCAGCGGAACCCCAGCCAGGAGTGGCGGGGAACCGCACACCACCACAGGCAGCGAAACCCAGCCAGGAGTGGCGGGGAGTAGCAAACAGGAACCTCCGCCAGGAGTGGCGAGGGACCAACCACACCACACACCAGCCACAACCCCACCACACACCACCGCCGCCCGGAGACCTCAGCCAGGAGTGGCGAGGACCGCCCACCACCACCGGCAGCGAAACCCAACCAGGAGTGGCGGGGAGTAGCACACGGGAACCTCCGCCAGGAGTGGCGAGGGACCAACCACACCACACACCAGCCACAACCCCACCAACACACCACCGCCGCTCACCACACACCACACACCACACACCACACACCACACGCCACTGCCGGCAGCGGAACCCCAGCCAGGAGTGGCGGGGAACCGCACACCACCACAGGCAGCGAAACCCAGCCAGGAGTGGCGGGGAGTAGCACACAGGAACCTCCGCCAGGAGTGGCGAGGGACCAACCACACCACACACCAGCCACAACCCCACCAACACACCACCGCCGCACACCACACACCACACACCACGCACCACACACCAACACAGACACCACGCGCGCACGCACCGCGCCACAAACACACAGACCGACGGCGAACCACGACCAGAGGAGGGGCCGACACGCACACAAGCAACACGGCCAGGAACAGCGAAACCCCCCCCCCCCCCCACCACCACCACCCCACCCCGGAGAGACGGGACACCAACCACCGCAAACCGCACAGCGAAATGGGTGGCGGGACGAAAAGGGCCCACGGGAGACGCAGGCGAGGGACCCAACCTCAGGGGTTTGGGGGCCCCCCCGGTGACCGTATCGGCCCCACCTGAGAACACGCAATAAGGTGGGATACACCCGGGACCGTTGGTCAGCGGCCCGCAATGGCACCGGCCTGGGGGGGTGACCAATGGGCCTGACCAAGAGCACTCCCCACGGCACGTACTGCGGTTCGGGCCCAGCGAGGGGCTGCGGGTAGGGCACACCGTCCATCGGGGCAGGCAAGAGACACGCCTATCCCGCAAGGACTCCCCAGCGACCCACAGTGTACCCGACCCCGGTGTGGGGAACGGCTGGAGTACCTGGCTACGGAGCAGGTCCATTTGTACCGAGCGAGTACAAATGGACGGCCCGTACAACAGAGTTACACCCTGACGGGGAGTGCAAGCATCGGCCCCCGCACGGGGAAACACCAGGGGAAGGGACCCGAGCCGGCGACAAGGACCCCCCCCACCCACCACAGCCGGGAAGGCCCGGGCACCAAACCAGAGAAACACCGCCCCAAGCGACACGGAAAAGAGACAGAAGGAGGAGGGCACGCAAAGGGGACGGCAGGGGGACACACCACCAACAGACCCCAGCCAGGGGGGGCGGGGAACCACACAGCCGAGACAGGGGGGGGGCCACGACACACAGCCCCCACACCAAACAGGGCCGCCAAATCACGCCCAGAAAGGCGAGGACAGGCACCCAAACGCACTACCAACACACCGCACACACGCCCGAGCGTGCACACAACACACACCCCCACAACCGCCACCGACACGAGCCCCACAAACGCACACCACACACCAAAGCGCAGGCGCCGCCCGCACCACACACGCAACACACACAAACCCAAACAACAGGAACCCAGCAACCCCCCCCGCCAGGGGGGCTGCAGGGCCGCCAGAAACCGCTAGGACACAAAGGAGGACCCACCAAGCCCGCAGCCAGGAGTGGCGAACGGCCACACCCAGTAACACCCGAACGGCCACGCCCAACACCAGGACCAGGCACTACGACACCCACACCAGCACCGCCACCAACGCCCAAACCGGACGCCACAACACCCTCACCAGCGGACACACCCGAAACCAACGGGGGCACCATCGGCAACACCAGCGACCCCAGCACCCACCAAAACACTAGGACATAGGACACCCTCACCAACAACAGACCAACACAAAAAGCCACCCAACACTGACCAACGACCGCACCCAGCCGATCCGGTCCCCCACCAACCCGCACCCAGAACCACCGCCACCAGCATCCACGCCATCGGAAACACCAACACCACCAAAAATCAAGCCAGCACAACACCCTCACCAACACCGTCACCGCCGGCACCATCGCCTACGAAACCTACGCACACCACCGCCGATTCCAGCACCTACATCACCCAAGCCAACGGCATCAAGCACACCATCGCCGGCAACACCCCACCATCAGCGTCGCCACCAGCAACCTCCGCCACCGGAAGACACCAAAGCCACCACAGCCGGTGAGCCAACAAACCACCAAGCCCCGGCCAGGGGAAGCGAGGGCACACGCCCGGAACCATCCACAGCAACACCCTCGCCACCAAAGCGACCGCAGGGCGCCATCCACCATGCAATCCCCGGCGGCACCCACACCACCGGCGCCACCAACACCACCCTCACCCACGACGCCACCCGGAGCATCGCCTGCACCACCTACACCAACAGCATCACCAGCAGACCACACCACCTACTGCACACCATCCCAGACAGAGCCACAGAAACCGGCCACCGCCCTGAACACAAGCCGCTGACCACCCACACACAGACCCACGCCAACCACCAGCAGCATCAGCAACGTCCGAGACGCCGTGAACCATAGCGGCGCCCACAACGACCTCACCACCGACATCACCGACACCGACACCGGCAGTGCGGCCTCAGCAACAACAAACCAGAGCGTCAACGGCAACCGCCACGGCGACACCGCCCGGTACAACACCATCGGCATCAACGACACCAAGGGAGCCAACACGCGGGCCAGCGACACCCATAGGTACCTCCACCAGGAGTGGCGAGGTCCCACCCCCGCTGTCAGAACACCACCATCCACCAGGGCAACACCTGCAGCGCCCTCGCCTTCGACATCGCCCACAGCTCCGCCGGCGGCGCCCTCGCCAGCACCGTCACCAACACCGCGACGACCAGCCACGAGTGGCACGCCCGGAACCGCCGACCACCCAAACGCAGGCCGCGCCCAGCACCAACACCAACAACACCCACGCCAACAGACCACCACGACACACGCCAACCAGCAAGTAACACCTATGGCACCCTCGCCATCGGCAACACCAACGCCACCAACACCCACGGCACTATCCACACCACCACCAACCCCACCAACGACGGGCCGAGGTGCCGTCACCTACAGCGCCCCCACCCCTACCGCCACCACCACAGCCCCGCCACCTAGGGCGCCCCCACCATCCGCGTCACCAAGGACGCCAGCACGGCTGGCGAACGAACGCCACCGAGCCCTCAGCCACGAGTGGCGAACGCCCACACCCAGCAACACCCAAACGGCCACGCCCAGACCCAGGGCCAGGAACTGCGACACCCACACCTGCACCGCCGCCAACACCCAAACCGAAAACCACAACACCCTCACCAGCGGAGACACCCGGAACCAACGGGGACGCCGTCGGCAACACCAGCAACCCCGGCACCCAGCACGACGCCTGAGACACCCTCGCCAACAACGGACCAACACAAGAAACCACCCAACGGCCAAGTTACACCCAAGGCGTTCCAACCGCGCCACCCACCGACCCGCACCCAGAAGCACCACCAGCAGCAGCAGCAGCCACTGACAACCCACACACAGACCCACACCAACCACCAGCGGCATCAACAACATCAGAGACACCGTGAACCATAGCAACGCCCGCAACGACCTCACCACCGGCATCACCGACGGCACCACCGGCAGTGCGACCTCACCGACAGCAACCCGGAGCATCCCGCATCCCGCATCCCGGTAAGACGCCATCGGCAGCAAGGACACCAAGGGGGCCAAGGCCAACCCACCAGCCAACGACGCGCATGGGAACCTCCGCCAGGAGTGGCGAGGTCCCCCCCTCCGCCGTCAGAACACCGCCAGGGCACCACCTACAACACCCTACAACGCCAACACACACAGCTCCCCCGGCGGCGCCCCCACCAACACCAACACCGGCACCACCGACAGCGGCAGCACGGCGACACCGCCACCCAACCGCAGCATTGACACCCTAAACCGCAACCGAAGCAACACCTGTCACTACAGACCCAAGGACAGCCGAAGGGAATATCCCAACACCAGGGACAACCGACACCACCAGGACCACAAGCCGGCCAAACACCAGCCACGAATGGCACGCCTGGAACCACCGAACACCAACACGCAGGCCACCCAGCACCAACACCAAAAACACCCACGCCACCAGACCACCACGAGACACACCACCGCCAACCCCACCAACGACGAACCGAGGTACCGTCACCCACAACACCCCTATCACCACCACCACGACCCCGGCACAGAGTAACACCTAGGGCGCCCCCATCGACGACAACACCCAGGACGCCACCACGGCTGGCGAACATATGCCACCAGCGCCACCCACCAGGCCCCCAGCCAAGGGTAGAAGCAGCAACGCCACACACCATCACACCCACCGCATCAAAATCACCCGGAGCATCGTCAACATCAACCAGGGGCCCCCACCACCCACCCAAGCAGCACAAAACACCACAGCAACACCACCACACCCTCGCCACCAGCGACACCGGCAGCACCCTCCGCCAGGAATGGCGAGGAGAAGGCCCAACAACGCGGACCCACCCAACGTCCCCGGCACCCTCACCATCGGACCGCCACCACCGGCGCCGACCCCCAACACACCACCGTCACCAACGCCACCGACCCCTGACGCAAAAACCACACAGCCCGCACAAACGGCACCAGTCAGAGCATCGCCGACAACACTCCCGGCCAACTCACAAGAACACCACCGAAAGCACCACCGTCGACCGAACGCCACGACAACCCCAGGGTACGAGTCCCCCTACCCACCCCCCACCATCTGCACAACCAGCGACACCATCACCAGCACCAACCGGAACCGACAACCACAGCCTCACCAACAACCGACACTCCCCTACCGCTGCCACCCACCAATGCCGCACCCCGAACCACACTTACACCCAAAACCGGCACCAGCACGCCCGGCCGAGCCGTCAATGGCACCGCCGCACATGGCGCCGCCTACACTCACCACCGCCACCACCACCCCGCGCGAGGCCAGGAACCCCCGGCGTCGCCAACGGCCTCAACGAGCACCGACACCACCAGAACCACCACCGCCGGACGGGGACTACCCACAATCCAGAAACATCTCCACCACCAACAACCAATACACCACCCGCGGCACCCCACCATCGCCAACACCACCACGGCACCCATCACACCTCCACCACCGGAGGCGACGTGGGCCACACCACCCGTCAACTACAGCACCCTCGCCACCACCGCCACATCCGGCCCACAAACGTTACGCCCCAACGACCAGAAACAACACCCTCACTATCGACACTACCGACAACACCACATACGCCCATACGTCACCCGCGCCATGCTCTCCAACCATCACCTCGTCATCAGAGGCACCAACACAACCGGCGACGACGACAGCGACAACAGCTGACCCACCAGCTAACCACCATCAACCATAGCCCAGCACCAACTTCATCTACGCTAACGCCCATACCACCCTCGCCAACAGCGCCGCCACCGACACAATCATCCACCCCGGCGCCCACACCACCCTCACCACGAACATCACCACCACCACCCCAGGGTCAGGACCCGCGGGAAACAGAACGGCAGAGCGAGCACGCCACCACCCGCACGCGTCGCCCACCCTATCGTACACCGCTCCGCAACACGCCCCCCCCCCCGCTTCCCCTGACAGGGCGTGCGCTCCAGCCCACTGCTGGGAAGACGACTACGACATCCTCCCGGCCATCCGACACCTACTGGCAGCCACGGCCCCGCGCCCACAAGCCCACCAGCAACCCACGGAACCGCAGGAGCCCGACCACCCCATTCCACCACGCTCCATATCCCCCGCGTCCACCGCAGACCGGAACGCGGAACACCAGCGAGAGGAGCCCGACCCCGGCCACGCCGCCACGCCCCCACCGCCCCCCCCCCCAAAGGACATCTACGCCACGCTGGCCAGCACCCTAGCCCCCATGGACGCCGAGCAGTACTACCAGTCCGTCCAACGAGACCTCCCTGAGGACCACGCGACCCTCCAGGGGTGGAAGCAGGAGAAAAGGGACGACAACGAGTGGGGCACAGAGGAAGACCTTCTCTGGGAAGACACCTGGAAAGGCACCGCGGACACCTTCCTGGAGGCAGCAGCCGAAACCTACCCCCGCCCGCCCGGGGAAACTAGACACGGCCTCCACGCCCTCCTAGCGTTCCACAGCTGGAAACACCGACACACCGTCACCCTCCACCCCCTCGACCACAATCCACACCGATGGACACCTGAAGACGACGCCACAGCCGCCATCACCGTACAGCAAAGC
The DNA here is from genome assembly GCA_964036045.1 of Eutreptiella sp. 'Long Island Sound 2002'. Lineage (NCBI taxonomy): Eukaryota > Euglenozoa > Euglenophyceae > Eutreptiales > Eutreptiaceae > Eutreptiella > Eutreptiella sp. 'Long Island Sound 2002'. The sequence goes on from OZ038382.1 coordinate 32,027,674, forward strand.
CCCGAGAACCCGGAGGAATACCACATCACCTGGAACGATCCGGCACCCCACCCCCCCGCCTCCCCCACCCTCCGAGATGTCTTCGCCACCATCAGTGCAGAGCTCCAGGAGGCGAAAGCCCCACAGCAACTGGACGAAGAGATGCCCCAGGCACCATCACCATCAACCACACAAGACCAACCCCGCACAGAGCCCCTCACCCACCCCATCACCACAATGGAGCTCCCCCCACAACACCGCACCACCCCAGACCGAAACGGGTTTCGAGACCTGCCGCGGGAATGGGCGGTCCACAACGGCACACTCCGATGGGACGAAATCACACCGGGCCTCCAGGCCATCCGCCTCCACTCGATCACAGAGCCCACCACCACCTGGGCACTACCGACGGACCGCCACCACCTCCTCCTCACCGTCCAAGGCGATGCCACGATCACACCCACGGAAGGAGACCCCGTAACAGCAGCCCCCGCCCACGCCGTCCACATACCCCCGCAAGCATCGTCGGCACCTATGACGGTGCATCCAGGCCCCACCCCATGGCAAGCCATCGTCATCACCTACCCCGCCCCCAATGACCACACACAAACCTGGCAGCAACGGTGGGAGGACATCCGGGGGGACCTCCTCCAAGAACACCTAGGGCTCACACGCACCCACCACACCCTACACCCGATACGAGGAGTAGGCCAAGCACCACACGGCATACACGCCCCGGGAGTATGGGCGTACGCCACACCCATAAACCCACAAGCAGCGGAGGACATCAAGACCGCCCCATCCATCCAGCAAGCCCAGACCCAAACCCCGCACCGCAACACCCAACGAGGCTACACCATTCGGTGGGCATACCAAGACCATGACACCCTCACCCCCCAACCGGGGGCCCCCCCTCTAGACACCAACACCACCGCCCTCCTCCAAGCCGCAACAGCGGCAGCCACACAGGTAGGGGCCCCGGAAACCTGGAGCCCACAATACCTGGTCGAAACCAAAGTGGCGCCCCACGCGAAGGGCCAAGACAAGCCCCCAACACCGAAGCCGCTCCACCCCCCACTCAAGCTAGACCCGACGGAACACACCCCCCAGGACGAATGGGCGACCCACTACATCATCCCCCACACCACCACCCGCAAAAACGACGCCGCCAAGATCACCGTCACCCGCCACCTCCCCCACACCACACAGGTGTATGAGCTGACGGCCCCCAACGTCCTCGTCACCCGTCGCCGACACGACGAGCGATACACCATACAGGCGGAAGGGGCCGCCGCGACCACCCTGTACACATGGGCAACACGGGGGGACCTCCCACACCCCACCCTCCACCACGCCCCCTCCTGGCCCACCCCCTTCCACACAGCGGACCGCCCCAACAAGAAGCCCAAACACACGGGTGTGCACACCCCCACCCAGGAGGCCCGGCACCGACACGATGCGAGGCGCAAGGCCCGCGCCCTCCACGACGACCACACCATCCCCCGCATCGGCGCCCTCCCCGCCAGGGTATCAGATACAACCCACAACCGCACGATCACAGGCATCACCACGGACTGCCTGAACCCAGCGGCGTCGCGGGCAGACGCCGTGTGGATCAGCGAAGGGCGCTCCCACACACGGGCGGTGGCGCGCCTCCACAACATCCAACCCCACAAACTCCAGCGCACCGTTGGACCCTTCGCCGTACACGTCACCCCGTACGGCATCGACCACCCCCGGTGTGAGCACCATGACCCGCCCTGCTCCACCTCATGCACCTCGCCCCTGCGCCAACCGCTGCCGGCCCCCACCATCACGGGCAACATGTACCTGGGCACCGTACCGGGAGACCCGGGCATATACATCCTGCCCAACAGGTCCAGGGAACACGCCATCCCCCTCCACGGTGTAGAATCCCTCGCCCTGGGACCACCCCCACCAAAACACCAACACCAGCACATCCCGGGGGACAAACGGACACAGGCGCCAGACGGGGGAAAAAAGGCCCACCAACGCGCCCTGGCCCACATCACCGTCCACCCCGCAGCCCACCTGCCAAAGGACTTCGGCACGGAGCGCCACATCGTCCTGGAGGGGCAAGCCCACCACATCATCACCGCCGCCCTGTACACCCTCGCCGCCCACGAACGCCACTGGGACCCCACAACCATCCCAGCAATGCCCCCACCACCCCAAGGCCCCAAAGATCCCGTCACCCCCTTCCACATCGATCAACTCCTAAGCCGCAAGGCCCCCTCACACCTCCACCCGTCCAGGATACCACTAGCCATCGCATCGTGGGACACCCTAGACACGCCCCCCCAACAACCCGCCATCCACATCCTCAAAGCGGACGCCCAATGGTGGGTCCTCCACTGGGCACACGGAGTCCTCATGGCGGCCCAGGCCTATACCCCGGAAATAGACCCGGAAGACCCCCCACGGGGCCAGCAGCGACTCCTCCAAGCCGCCACCCTCACAGGCCGCGAAGGCGCCCCCTGGGAAGCCCTCCACACAGCACTCTACTGGGCTCAAGGCTCCCCCAACGGCCCGGACACACCGGAACCCACAGACGCCTGGGTCATGCAGGCCAAGGCCATGAGGAACTACCACCTACACCACCCCTTCGACGACAGCCCCGCCGCACTGCCATGGCCAACAGATCCCCCGGAGACCGTGCGCAAGCTCGCCGACATCATACGCAGCCACGCGAAAGCGAAAATGCAAACACCGGCAGAACCCCCACTGAGGGATCCAGACCAGCAAGCAACCAACCCCCTCTTCAAACCCCATGGCCCCCCAGCCCCGCTACCTCCAGTCCCACCCAAGCGAACGAGACGACAAAGGGGCGCACCCGCCCCCAGCCAAGCCGGAAAAGAAGCGACCTCCCGACCCCCCGCATCCCACCCGACCCACCCGGCGAACCCAGACCAAGCATCCTCGTCATCCTCCCTCCCACCAATACCACCGCCCTACCCGGACCAAGCATCCTCGTCATCCTCCCTCCCACCACTACCACCGCCCCACCCGGACCAGGCATCCTCATCATCCTCCCTCCCGCCACCAGCACAGCCCCCGCCCAAAGCGTACCCAGGATTTGAAAAAGGTGCGAAGGTCCAACAGCCCTTCCGCAACGACCACACAGGCGACTGGATCTGGTGTGAGGGCACGATCCAGTATCACCTCAAGGAACCGGGGGACAACGGGGGGCCACAGATCCGGGTGATCTGGCACCGCCAAAAGGAGCTAGACCAAGGCAGCAGCGCCCCGGACAAACCAGTCGGCTACACCCTGGAGCTCACCAGCGCCCACCCCATCCGGCTCCGCACCGAAGAGAACAAGGCCCACACAGGCACCAAATACACTGGGGAGCTCCCCCCGGAGTGGAGCCACGGCCTGCCCCGCGCCGCGCCTACCCAAACGCCCACAAACCGGCAAAAAGTCCCCGAGCCCCAGTCTTCCTCCCTGACGGGGCAAGGGCCGAGGGCACAAGCCTCCACAGCCCCGGCCCGCCCCCACCGAGGCCACCGTCAACCTCCTCGACCTCAACCACCCGGCCGTCACATACTCCAAGGACGCCACAACCGCCCTCCAAGAGCTCCCGATGGCACAGGGGCCGGGGTGGGTTCCCCACCTCCTCACCTTCCAGGAACAAGGCCTACAGCGCGACGACCCCCCAGAAACCACCCCCATATATATCCCGGACCAGAAAGCGTACAAATGCTACTGGCACAAGGGGACCCCCCTATACGCCCAAACCGGCATCCACGTCCACCTCGTCCACCACCTCAGCGTCCCAGGGAGGCTAGGTGTCTATGAGGTCGTCGGGGACGGATGGCAACTCAACGTCATCAACACCCACGTCCCCTTCGGCGAAGCCACGGAACCCTTCCTCCAAGCCCTGGCCGAGGCATACCGCCAGACGGCCATGCTCGCCCCCACAGTCATCATTGGCGACATGAACGCCGCCCCCACCCCAGTGGACCGAGGGGGACAGGCCACACCCCAGGACCAAGCAGTCCGCGACACCATCGAAATGCTGGGGCTCGTGGACCTGACAGCCAACCTCGAAGGCCAACCATCCCACTTCCCCCACCAAACGGATGCCGCCCCATCCCGCATCGACGTATGCTATGGCGACCCCACCACCATCATCCGAGCGGAGGCCCGATATGGACCCCTCCCGCTGGGACCCACAGGCCATAGCCCCCTGCACATCCGCCTCACCATCCCCAACCTTCCCCCCAGCCCCCCAGAGGATGCGGACCAAGGCCTACCACCCCCCCTGAAGATGCCCCCGCTGCATGACAAGCATGCCTGGTCCCAATATCACAGGGCCATAGACCGCGCCCGGCGCATCCAACCAGACCCCACCGACCTACTCACAGCCATGCGCACGGCCGCCGTCGCCTGCGGCTTCCAGGAACACCCCCACACAGACGACGACCAACCACCCACGGCCCTGGGGGACATGCTCCATGACCTCTGGCATGCGAAGCAACAACTGGCGACCCTCCTCAACACCGACACCCCCCAAACCCGCCGCCAGATACACCACTGCAGGACACGGATAGCCCACATCAGGGCGGACCTGCAGCGGTGGCACATCCACAGGCAACAGCGCATCGCCCAGGAACACAAACGGTATGCGCAACATGAACTCCCCTACAAGGCCATCCGCCACCTCAACGACGCCATGACCGACACCGGCCACCGCACCATCACCACGGTCCGGCAGGAGGACGGCTCCCTCACCAACGACCCAGCCACAGTGCTCCAAGCCACCCAAGACAGCTTCCTCCGGCAACACACCCCCACCCAAGACACACTGGACCCAGACACCCAGGCCAAAATCGACCGCCTCCCTCGGGTCCTCGACCACGCCCAGAGGAGGCACCTGGAAAAACGCCCCTTCACCATCCACGAAGTCCGGAAGGCCATCCACAATCTCCGGCAACACAAAACCCCAGGCTACGACGGCCTCCCTGCAGAGGCATACTACCACCTCCCCGCCCACCTCCTCCGCGTCCTCGCCCACCGCCTCTGGGACATCGTCACGGGGCGGACCCCCCTGCCACCAGACTGGGCAAACGTTGTCCGCCCCCTCTACAAAAAAGGGGACTGGGCAAACCCGGACAACTGGCGCCCCATAGTCTGTGCGGTCACGGAGGTCAAAATCGTCTGGACCATCCTCCTGCGCCGCATCCGCCCCCACCTGGACCCCCACATACCAGCGAGCCTCTGGGGGGCCATCCCAGGCCGGTCCCCACACGAGGCCATCTTCCTCCAGGACACCATCGCGGACATGGACCCGGTGGACCTCATCATCGCCTCCCTCGACGTCAAGGGAGCCTTCCCGAACACCCCCTGGCTCCTTCTAGAAGCGGTGTGGAAACGCCTAGGCCTCCCCTTCTACAACTTCACCTCCGACTACATCCGCACCCGCAAATACACGGTCCGCACAGGAGCAGGCCTCACCCCCTTCCTCGAGCCAGGCAGCGGGGTCCCCCAAGGGGGAGCAGAGGGCCCCTTCCTGTACCTTCTAGTGACGCTCCCCCTGGCCCTCGCAATCGAGCAGGATTACCCGGCCTACGCACCCTACCCCCTCCTCTCCCCCCTGGTCGGCTTCGCGGACGACACCAACCTCACCGTCGCGCACACCCCACACGACCCCCATGCCCCGGACCCTGGGCCAACGGTCACCCAACAGGCCAACGACTTACTGGATGTGACCGTCTCCTACCTCTCCCACAACAACCTCATCGTCCACCCCACAAAGTCAGTGGCCATGATCAAGGGGTCTGCCACACCTCCCACCCTAGGGCCACAAGGGCCCCCCATGCACGTCGTGACAACCACCACCCACCTGGGGGTAGTCCAGGCCGCCAACCCTGAGGACGCCACCCTCCCTCCCAAGTTGCAATCACACCTCGCCCATCTCCCCAGATATGCGTCCCCGACCACCAAGGCCCTCTCCCTGTCCCACCAGAGCCTGGCGTACTACCTCACCGGGGTCTTGAACGCCTCCATAGGCTTCCAAGCACTCCACCTGACACACCCCACCACCGCCCTCCAGCCGGCCACACGCGCCGTGACCAAGGCATGGGCAGCACACGGGGGCTGGCCCACCTCCATACCCACCCGCGCCATCCGAGCGGCATGGCCCCACTATGGAGACGCCATAGGGGACGAGGTGAAAGCGGCCTACACCAGACACACCGCCCTCCTCCTTCACCGCATGACCCACAACCACTCACCGGAGGTCCGCGAGGTCACCGCCATTCGCCTCCAAGCCGCACAACGGGCCCGCAACACATGCCCGCGCTGGGTACTCCACCAGACGGGCATGCCCACCAACATGAACACGCGCCTGTGGAACCACCTGCAGCTTCTCCTCCCATCCCCACACCACGCCATACTCACCAACCACACGTGCCCAGAGGAAGGGCCACTAGCGGTCCTCTGCGGGGACCTCCACCATCACCCCAAGGGCACCATCCACACCATAGACCTTGTCGGGGCCTCCATCACCGTATTATACGTCACCGTCCCCCAAATGCGGGTCCTGCACCACAGCGGGGCACACCACACCCCCTTTCTACAGCTTCCCGAATGGCCACAATACCGCCTCTTCCACCAGTACCTCACGCAGACGGCACGAGCAGCGGGACACACTCTACCGGGCAGCAAAGACATGCGCACAGCCTACCGAGAATTCACAAAGCAACACCCGCGACCCATCCCAGCGACACCGCCCTACGCACCCACCGGATCGAAACACGAACCCTTCCCCCCGGTGACGGGCCCAGTCCCACCACTAACCCTACTACTGGCCCCGAATGAAGTCAAACCCACGCAGACCACCGTCATCCACCACGGGGCAAAATGGCGCATACCGAAACACCACATGACCGCCCGAGACCTACCAAAGGTCCCCCAAGATTCCCAGAGCATGCCACGCACATGTTGGGCCTGTGACCCCGAGGCACCAACCACACCATGGCCCGTACTACACCTCATAGCACGCCACCACACCCACCCCACAACCCACCTACCACCACAGGCCTACGCATGGATAGCCCCATGGTTCCACCGCACCGACACTAACCCCACGGTAGCATGGAACCCCGACCACGCGCCCAAATGGCTCTTCACCACTACACCCACATGCCCCCGCCCCGACCCGGCAGGGGTCGCCATCCGTTACAGCATGTACGAGCCAGGCAGAACGGGCAAGCACGAGCACCCCTACTATCCGCTCCACCACTCCTGCCACACACCGGAGCACCGAACACAAACCCTCACATGCCACGACCTAAACCCCGACACAGCCTACATCCTCCACTACATCTACTCCTACCTCACACAAGGACAGCCGGAGCAGGGACTCATAGCCCTGTCCCCCCAAGCGAAGCAAATCATCTCCAAAGGAATAGGGGTGTACGCCACCCCCATCCTGCAGCCCACAACCCCAGTAGCCCACCTCGCCACGGGCCTTGCCATATACGCCTACCTGCCCATGAACCCATGCCGCCTCCCACAACCATCACCGGCGGACCGGCTCTTCTTCACCGACGCCTCAGGCGAATCCGCCCTCAAGCCCATCACCGGGGGGGCCACCCTGCAGCTAACCCACACCGGGGGACACTACCACATGGACCACCACACGGGCCACACCACCTATGGGGCCTCTTCCCACGGGGAGCTAGGGGCCATGGCCGACGCCATCACCGAGGTCGCGGCCCACCTACCCGCCCACTCCCCGCACATCGTCCGGGTCTGGTTCGTGGTAGACGCCACTGTCGACACACACCTGCTCCTCCGCATAGCAAGGCAACCACTTCACAAAGCAACCGCGACGAGCCTCGGCACCCAGGCACTGCTACTCTGGAAAGCCCTACGCAGCCTTCCCCCCTACGTCCAGCTCCACATCGTGAAACAAGAATCCCACAGACACCAATACGGAAATGGTAAGGTCGACAACCAGGCAGTACACCAGCGCACAACACACCTACCAGCCCTCCAGATCCCTGACCTCGGCCGCAACCACACACACCTCCAACACGTGCCCCCTGTACCCGAACCCCATCAGACCCCGGACTGGGTACCAGAGGACGCCCCCTATTCCTCCCACGACAGGGCATACCACTACCCCAACCCCATCCAACATCTCGCCCGCGTGCTCGGCGACGCAGACAGCCGGGCGCACATCCAGGAGCTCCAGGACAGACTGCAAGTCCCCCTCTACCACTCAGCACTCCGCCCAGCAAACGTCCCCGCCCACCTCCAAAAATGACGCATCCAGCTCCTCAGGGAGCAACTGCCATTCCTCACCAGGGTCGCCAGATGGCTCGCCCGCAAGCACATCCTGTAAGTGCGGCTAGCCCCATCTGCTCAGATTTTCAGACATTCTGCCCAGATTGGCTACATTTTGGTCATTTTCTTTGCTTCGGCGGAATCGCCGCCTCGCAGCTCAGTCTCAGGATATTTCCTATATATTTCTGATATGCCGGATTTGATTCCGCGGTTCATTTCCCGTAAATCCGCCGCGTTCCGCTATTTTAGCTGGAATCGCCATTTGCCGCTGACGCGCGCTCGCGGGCCAGATCGGCCAAACATTTTTACATAATTGGATTATTTAAATCTTTTCAGACAGTTTTGGACACTCAGATGTATCTAGAATAATCCGCATCAATTTTCTTCATAGACTGGGATTTTCTGCCGGACCACAATCAGCATGGACCTTGCTTCAGTTGTTGCTGCTCTCGCCTCCGTTGGTGTCCGAGTATCCGGTTCTACCCCCAATAACAACGTTCAGGGAGACTCCTCGCGTGCCTGCCCCACTGGTCTTGCCGGCCCCGAGCCCTCCGGCACCATCAACGACCCAGGGCAGCACTTTCATGGTAGCAGAGGCTACCTGAATGTTGTTCCTTTGGTGTCCCAACCACAGCTAGCTCCCCAGTACGGCCCCGTAGACCCCGCCACCTCCGGAGAAGTAACGATTACGCTTCCGTGGTGCTGTGCGAACGAGGCCTTGAGAGGAATGCCTTGCGCAAGCCCAAATTGCCCAAGAAGGGCACAAATCAGCAGCTGTGGAGGCCCAGATTACCATCAAGATCCCAGTCGAAATTGGCCATCAAGCAGCTGGAATCTCCCAGCCTACGCCGATGGCAACGCTCCGGTGGAGCTTACGGACCTGGCAGGTACTAATACTCCTTACCAATGTCCACATTTTGAGACCATCGACGCCGACATTGACGACATTGAGATGGGTGGTCCAGGTGAGGTACCTACCTATAACCGACCAGCCTCTTGGGCACAATGGGACAACCATTTGTCTTCAGAAGTGACCCGTAACCTTGAGGCGCTTGAGGCCCTTTGTCTATTAGCCACGTCTAAGCTGATAGGACAAGAAAGAATCGCCTCTGATTTTTTATTCGAATATTTTTTCCTCCTTCAAGAAGAAATTAATACCAGGATGTGGTGGCGTTCTCAAGAAGATGACTCTTTTGCCATTTTTTTGCAGATCTGGGAAGCAAGTCCCTTCCCGAAGGAGAAGACCAAGGCACCTGTTGCCGGGCCCTCCGCCCCTCATCCCTCTGTTTCCATCCGCGACGATCTAGCCGCCGCGTTTGAGGAAGGAATTCTAGAGGCAGCTAGGCAGGCAAGTCTGGAAATTAGGGCTGAAGGAGCTCCCCAAGTGGACTCCTGGCTGCGAACCACCGAGATTAGCGGTCCGACAGCCTGCTCAGGCCCTTCAGGACACGGTATGTACTGTCCTGCCGACTGCTCTTGCAGATTACAGCGAGATACTGAGCTCCAATTGCTCAAAGATCAAATGCAACTCATCATTCAGACGCTGGGAATTAAAGATCTTTTCAAGACACACATGCGGTCTGAGGGCGCATCATCGGTGGAACAAACAACAGAACCGTCGGAGGAGGCGACAGAAATTTTTTCAATTGCTCCTTCGGTGGACTCTAAGACCACCGATGCAAGGATCAGCAAGACTAAGCTAAAGGAAAGGGTTACAATCTCTCGATCTCAGAGTAGGTCGGCGAAGGCTAGGACTGAGGCTCAGAATGCCAAGCGAACTGCCTCTCGTACTGCCCTTCCTGCTGCTGATTCCAATGCATTAGCCCAGATGTTGCTCGCCCAGACCCTCGCCGGAGCTGGTGTGGCTAATGATGCCGCCAAGGTGTCTGCCATTACGGCCGGTGTTGGGCTGGATTCACTTCTAAATCCTACTTCATTGCGACTTTGTCAGGTTGCCAAGCAACCGAAGTATAATGGGAACCCCAGACGTTGGCCTCAGTTCCAACGGGAATTTAAATTGTGGGTTAAGACTCAAAAGCTCCAGGATGATCAGTTCCTGATGGCCCTCTTGGACTGCCTTGAGGGAGCGCCGGCCAACACTTGGCTCAGGACCTGGAGTGATCGTGAGGATTCAAGTTCCCCCCTTACCTTTGATGAGGTGTGGGAACAGTTGGAGGTACGTGGATCCCGGCTGCCAGAGGACCATTACCACCAGATGTTGAAGAATTTTCCTTCATTCTCGCGATTAATCTTGCACGAAGTGCAAGACAAGAGACAGCGCTTCTGGAATCTAGTGGAAGAGTCTGAACATTCAGGCGAAAAATTTTCTAGTGCCGAGCTGAAAAATTTGATTTTTGACAAGATCCCCTCCGAAACTGCCGCCACCCTTCGGAATAAACAGTCCGAAGAAAAGGTCAAGACCTGGTGGGCAGAGGTCGAAGGCTTTGATGCCTCGGCCAACAGGTTTACGGTCAGGGAGGCACTTCAAAAGTGCTCCCCCACGTCGTTTTCCAAGGTGAAATTCACTGAAAACACGTGGAAAATCAAATTTAATGAACACGAGGATCGGGACTTGTTTGTCCAAGTCCTCAACAAGGGAGTAAGTTTCCACGGCCATCGCCTGAAGGCCAGGAACTGGGTGTTTTCGTTCACCCCGCAGGAACTGTGGGAAGAGGTTGAGCGGCTCGCTGACGCCGCCAATCAAAATTTCCATGAGGGTCTTGGGGGAAACAAGAATACCCAGCAAAACACCCAAAATGGGGCCCAAAAGGGCAACAAAAAGGTGAATGACACCCGGAATGTTCAGGATCATTGTAGCATCTGCCTTCTTTTAGGTTCTACGAACCGAGCTAAGACGCATTCTACTGGTAATCACCGATGGTCTGCTTACGATCACAAGGTGATTGGCGAAAATGTCAGTAATCCTCAGAATTCAGACAAGAATGACAGACAGGTGCATGGTGGAAAGGGGGGAAAGGGTAATTCGACCCCCTCCGGTGGAGACAAAAATACTGGAGGTCCTGGCGGGTCCCAAGGCAAAGGAAATCGGACTCCATCCGGCTCCGGTGGGCAGCCAAACGGCCAGACAAGTCCCAATGGCAACGCCGGAGGCGGAAATCGAAATCCAGGCCAAACCCCTCAATCCGGTACAAACAAAGGAAATGCTCCAGGATCACAGGGTAAAGGTAAGGGAAATCCTTCGGGAACCCCTTTCTCTGGTAAGAGCAGAGGGCGTGGCGACGGTGGTGGCCCATCATCCGGCGGCCGTGGCCGTGGACGCGGAAAGGGCAATCATCGTGTGGATCAGGTCTCAGGTGCAGACCAGGTGTCCGATGCGGATCGAGATTACGTTGAAAATGCCTTGAATCCAGCAGATGATCCGTTCCAAGACGAGTGGGTCGACGAATCAGGCTGTGTTCACAATGTTAACGCAGCCGCTGGAGGTCAGAACGCCTAGGGGAGCCACGAAAATCGCCCCTCCCCAGGCGATTTCAGGCATGATCCCCAGATTCCTGATCGACCATTACTTGATGTAGGGTCGCTTGTCTCCTCTCCCCTGGATCCGGCAGCGGATCCTTCTGTTGTAGTGGACGAGGTTGGTGTACAGTCCAAGCACAGGGCCCGTCAGTTTGTCACAAAGCTGTGGGTCTCTGATTGCAAGGGAAATTTCCACCTCGCCACTTGTTTGTGTGACAATGGATCAGAGGTAAATCTCCAATCCAATTCATTCTTACCCGACGACTGTGTGTTTGAATCGCCTCATCCTGTTACCCTCGAGGGAGTTTCTGGACATTCTCTCGCAGGTGGGCAACGCGGTTGTTATATATCAACTCATTTGGTCGCTCAAGACCTTTGGGAAGAGCAAAATGTGGAAGAAGTTGTCCTTAAGGATGACTACTTCTATCGTGCCGACATAAAGTATGACCTTTATTTGGGCCATCCTTGGCTTCGCAAGAACAGGGTAGCGCCCGTAGGTCATCGTCGTTGTTTTTTGCTGGAGTCAGGTCCCTTGGAGCGTCCTGAATTTCGTTTTTTGCACGCAGGGTTTAAAAGTGCAGAAGAATTTTTGAAGCAAAAGGTGACACCAAAATTTGGTGAAGATGTCACCATTGCAGAGGTGAATGGGAGTGCCGATTACTCCCAAGAGTTAGAATGTCTTTGTAGGGACTCCCAGCCACGACGCCCTTCGCCCTGGCACTCTTCATCCTACAGAGTTGTCGACAAATGGCGCGATGCAATTTGTGAATATTTTCATGAGCACCATTCCTTTTGGCCACAGTATGATGCCTTTGCTAACCGTAAGAACAAGCGCTTTGACAAGCACTTTAACGACGCTTGGACCCATAAATGGGACAAGAAGTTGTGGATTAATCCTCCGTTTCACTTAATCCAGCAGGTCATCCACAAAATCAAGCAAGATAAAACCCAGGCAATTTTAGTTGTGCCCTTGTGGGACGACAAGCCTTGGTTTCAGGAATTACAATACATTTGTGTAGATTACATCGAACTTCCCAGGAAGATTAAGCTGTATGCCAGGGACGACACAGGTCCCCTGCCACAGCGGTCCTGGAGTTCGCTTGCATTCCTGGTGGATGGAAAGCTTTCTGACTCTAATTCTGCTGATTCTGGTACTGATTCTTGTGTTGGGTCTGAATCTGAGGTTGAGCGTGGTACTGATGATGAATCTATTTTTTCTGATTTTTGTCCGTCAGATACCCAAGGTGATTCAACGTCCAATGGATCCGCCTCGTCTCCCTCTTCCCCAATACGATCGACATCGAAAAGAATCTTCAGTACACGGGCGAAGAAAAATTCGAAATCGCGCCGCAAATTCAGAGTTTTTTATGAAAAACCCCCTGTGGAAGCTTTCATGGATCCTTTCGAGGAGCTGGATCACGAAGAGAATCTCTGGGATTTCAACACACGACCCACCTATCTTCAAGAGGCAGTTGATACGGACCTGTTTAGGGACATCCGTAAGAAGATTCTTCCTGCCAAAGCCGAAGAAGTCGCCAAAGTTTTTTCGACAGTAATTCCTGGCGATCAGGTGGACACTGAATTGTGTTCCAAGTCAAGAGAAAAGATTTTTGAGGAACGGAAGGACACAACCCTTTCAGGGAAGTTGATCAAAGACCCCCCTGTCCGTGGACAGTTCGGTGAAGCCTTCATCGAGCTTCGTGAGTGGTACAAGGCAAAAAAACAGCGCCCTTATGAAAATCATGGACACAAACATGAGATACTCAGAAAAATCATCGAGAGAAATCTCAGGGAATTTGGTTGGCTTGAGGGTTGTATGACCAGCGAATCGTGCTGTGCACCCTTCACAGTCCCGAAGCCACCGCCTGCAGACCAGAACACTATTGATGGTTGGCGAATGGTGGTTGATTTTCGCAACCTCAACGCCGAAACCAAGGCGGATTCACACCCCCTGCCCCTCATTGAGGAGGAAATCGCCAAGAGGGCAAGAGGTCGTTTGTTTTCTGTGCTGGATCTCCGTCACGGCTTTCACCAAATGCCGTTGAGGAAGGACAGCCGACCTCTCACCTGTATGTGCACGCCATGTGGCCCAGTCCAGTGGACGGTCATGCCCATGGGCCTGAAGAACGCCCCCTCATTTTTTCAAAGAATGATGGAAGATGTGCTTTTTACAGCCCATCCTGAGCTTCGTGCCTTCGTGAGTGTGTACATAGATGACATAATCATCGCGACGGAGGGGGAGGGACTGACCGAAGCCGAGCTGGTGGCCCTACATGAGAAGCAGCTGAACCAAGTTTTGGACATTCTTGACGCCAATCAGCTGATTTGTGGGCCAAAGAAGGGAAAATTATTTTTAAAATCAGTCGAATTTTGTGGTTCTCTCCTAGAGAATGGCACCCGACGACCCAGTCCAGGGAAGCTCGTCGCTATTCAGAAGTGGAAGCGCCCTGAGACGATCACGGAGTTGAGAGGATTCCTGGGTTGTTGCAATTTTTACCACACTTTTGTGCCGAATTATGCCAAATTTGCTGCCCCCCTCACTGAATTATTGAAGGTAGGGAGAGATGCGGGCAAGGCAGGTTCAAAGGTTCGTGTCAAGTGGACTGACGAGTGCGAGGAGGCCTTCCATCACTTGAAGGCGGCCCTCTGTGAAGTCGCCACGTTGCATGTGCCCCAATTTGACCGACCCTTCTACATTAGAACCGACGCTTCTAGGTACGCGATCGGAGCTGTTCTTGAACAGGTTGATGAAGCCACCGGCGATCATTACCCTTTTGCATTTTGGTCTCGGAAGCTAGCCCCACGCCAAATGCAATGGTCGCCGCGTGAGCAAGAAACATATGCCATCATCTGTGCTTTAAAAAAGTACCAATCGTGGGTTGGCACCAATCGAGTCGAGGTCCTGACGGATCATCGATCTCTGGAGTATTGGGCCACCGAACACATTGATACTGTCGCGAGCCCAGCTGGTCGACGGGCCAGATGGCACGAATTTCTCAGTCTGTTTGACCTCCATGTGTCGTATTTGCCTGGAAAACACAACACGGTAGCGGATGCTCTGAGCCGATGGGCTTACCCCGCTTCAGAGGGGCTGCAAAGTACCAACATCCATGGTACGGAGCAGGACCGCCACGTCGTGATCGAGTGGGATCAAGAGGAAAAAAAGCTCCTCCGACGGGAATGCATGCAATGCGCAGTTAAACAGCATGCATTGCCGTGTCACGACATCACGGCCTTTTCAGATCCGGCGCATGCTCATGAGATCTGCACCAAAACACTGAAAGTCGTGGAAAAAGTCACCGATCCCTCTTCAGGGAGTGTGAAACGGTTTGACTATACCCGATGAGTAAGTCGATTTCGGTTGATCCAGGGCATTAAGCGTCGAGATCCGGCCAAAACTCCACCCCTGCCTAAAGATTCCCTGATCATCCGTGACTGGACGTCCGATTATCTGCAGGATCCCATGTTTAAAGAGGTCTTTGGAAATCTCCAATCCAAAGATGCTCACAAGGATGGGATTTTTGCTGAGTACTCGTTGGATGGGGGGAAGCTGTGGATGGAGGGTAAATTGTGCGTACCAGACGCCCTGGCCCCCCGAGTGTTAAACTGGTGGCACAAATGGGAGTCCCCCCACGCACATGGCCGTCGACTGTGGTCGATGATTAAACATAGGTTGTTTGGCTCACGGCTATATACTCACTGCATGAAAGTAGCCGCCGGATGTGCCCAATGTGCTGTCTCGACGCCCCCCAGCGCAAAGAAGCACGGCCATCTGAGGCCTCATCCTATTCCGGAGCGCCTCTTTAACAGAGTCACCAGTGATTTCTTCTATCTCGGTGAACTCGGTGACGAAGAGTGCCATTGGACTAACAAAAAAGTCAATGGTGTGCTCCTTATTCAGTGCCGTCATTCCGGCTACATTCAAGTGTTGCCTTGCAACATTGAGTCGATGACTGGCAAGGCTGCCGCCAAATGGTGCGCGCAGACCTGGATGGGAGGCTGGGACGTCCCATCCGAGGTGGTGACGGATTCAGGCAAAGAGTACACCTCCGAATGGTGGAGAGAATTATGTGCTCGCCTTGGAATCCACCACCTCCGATGTGAAATACACTCGCATCGAGCGCTGCCTGGCGAAAGAGCCGGCCGCTCACTTATAAATATGCTTCGTAAGGAGCTCGCGAGTGAAAAGGATTTCCATTGGATGGAAGTTCTCTTCGCATTGCTTCGCCGTTACCACAACACGCCTTTGTATCATGGCCTTTCTCCAAATGAAATTGTCTTTGGACGAAAGAAGTGTTGGTGGAACATGCCGTTGAATAATCCTCGCCCCTGTAAGGATGCTTCGTTGTTTTTGGACGACGTCCAACGAGCATATAAAACTGTCTCGAAATTAATCGAGAAGCATCAAGCTGACTGGCTTTGGGTTCAAAATCAAGGCCGAAAAAACCCCCACAATTTTGAAGTCGATGATCGAGTTTGGCTTCGAAAATCCGAAACCACCCTGGACGGAGATGACAAGCTTCTTCCCTTGTGGGAGGGGCCATTCGCTGTTACAGCGCGTCTTGGTGAGAACAGGTGGAGGATTCGTGTGGATGTCAGCAGGGAAATTGACGTTTCGGGCGATCGCCTCAAGAGAGAGATCCCCTCCCCCAAGGATCGGGTAAAACCCCTTTTTTGGACTGCGAAACATTTGTCTGATCGGGTCATCGAAGGGGGGAAGTACGAACTCAAGAGGATTGTTGAAGCAAGACGTGACGCCAAGGGCGAATGGGAATTTATGTGTGAGTGGAGGGGCTTTGATTCCAGTCACAACAACTGGGAACCAGCCCAATCTTTTGTCCATGGATACACCAAGGGGTTCATCGACTTCCTGAAGAAGCACCCCGAAATTGGAGTACTCCTGACAGATTGTTTGTCGAAACCAGACAGACAAGTGGAGAGCGACGGAAAACGACCTGTGGTGAATCGGGATCCAGCCTTTTACGGCCCTCAGCAGCCACATTCCAGGGCTGATCCGTCGATCCCCCCTTCTGCGGTCAGGCCAGCCCAGGAGTCAAATGAGGACCAAGCTTCGAGTTCGGCCGCTGATTTGCAGCGCCCAAGCCGTACGAGGGCCAGGCCAGACAGGTTGGTGGTCACATGTATTCGTGCTTGGCCGAATTGAGGAAGCCATCCTACCACATTCTGCTCAATCCACTGTTCATTCTTTCTGTTTATGTCATGATGTGGAGAACTGCGAATGTTTGATAATTTGACGTCAATCAATCAATTTTTCTTTGGTCTCCGTTCGGTAGCGTATCGAAAGTCGAAAACCGAAAGCCACGGAGTGTGCTGCCGTGTTCAGAAAAAACCAAACTCAGGCTTAATTCAGGCAGATTCGGGGTAATCTTGTCTCTGTTGGTCTGTGCATCTTTGGAATTTGGCTACTCGTGCAGATGGAAGCAAATGTACATAATCAAAACGCTGGCCAGCGACATTTACCCCTACAGGCACCCCCTGTAGTACTGGCTGCACCAGATGCGACGCCAGGAACTCAGATCTTACCTTCATTTGCTGTGATGCTGACGCCAAAGTCCAGATTCAGATCCAGGATCCTCAAATTTGCCTTGAATTTCTCAGGTTTGTCCATCATTCTGCCACTGTTGTACGAAACCCAGACGTCAATTGTTCAGACAACCTTCAGATAGGAGCTCTAGGGACTTCTAAAAGCAACCTCTGAAGTCCGTAAGCTTCGTTGTATTTTTGGCACACGCCAATGTGAGCTCAATCCGACCTGAGACTGTCGAAAATGGTGAATCCAAGTGTCTTGTGGGACTCAATCCAAAGATTGGCCTTGTCCAAGTCGATTGACACCGCCGCCACTGTAAATTCGGTGTCTCTCAATTATATACTGTCAGTAAAGCGCCTTCAGCGAACCTTCGGCGCGTTACATGCCAAGGATCCAGGGCTATCATGTCCCATCATGATGCATCATCACATGATCCAGATTTTCATGGAATCTGTTGGATGCTCGCGAACCAACTGTAAGTGCGGCTAGCCCCATCTGCTCAGATTTTCAGACATTCTGCCCAGATTGGCTACATTTTGGTCATTTTCTTTGCTTCGGCGGATTTGCCGCCTCGCAGCTCAGTCACAGGATATTTCCTATATATTTCTGATATGCCGGATTTGATTCCGCGGTCCATTTCCCGTGAATCCGCCGCATTCCGCTATTTTAGCTGGAATCGCCATTTGCCGCTGGCGCGCGCTCGCGGGCCTGATCGGCCATACAATTTTACATAAATGGATTATTTAAATTCATTCGGACAGTTTTGGACACTCAGATGTATTTAGAATAATTCCCCTCAATTTTCTTCATAGACTGGGATTTTCTGCCGGACCACAATCAGCATGGATCTTGCTTCTGTTGTCGCTGCTCTCGCCTCCGTTGGTGTCCGAGTGTCCGGTTCCAACCCCAATAACAACATCCAGGGAGACTCCTCGCGTGCCTGCCCCACTGGTCTTGCCGGCCCCGAGCCCTCCGGCACCCACAACGACCCAGGGCAGCACTTTCATGGTAGCAGAGGCTACCTGAATGTTGTTCCTTTGGTGTCCCAACCACAGCTAGCCCCTCAGTACGGCCCCGTAGACTCCGCAACCTCCGGAGACGTAACGATTACGCTGCCGTGGTGCTGTGCGAACGAGGCCCTCAGAGGAATGCCTTGCGCAAGCCCAAATTGCCCAAGAAGGACACAAATCAGCAGCTGTGGAGGCCCAGATTACAATCAAGATCCCAGTCGAAATTGGCCATCAAGCAGCTGGAATCTCCCAGCTTACGCTAATGGCAACGCTCCGGTGGAGCTTACGGACCTGGCAGGTACTAATCCTCCGTACCAATGTTCACATTTCGTGACCATCGATGCCGACATTGACGACATTGAGATGGGTGGTCCAGGTGAGGTACCTACCTACAATCGATCAGCCTCATGGGCACAATGGGACAACCATTTGTCTTCGGAAGTGACCCGTAACCTTGAGGCGCTTGAGGCCTTGTGTCTATTAGCCACGTCTAAGCTGATAGGACAAGAGAGAATCGCCTCTGAATTTTTATTTGAATATTTTTTCCTCCTTCAAGAAGAAATTAATACCAGGATGTGGTGGTGTTCTCAAGAAGATGAATCTTTTTCCATTTTCTTGCAGATCTGGGAGGCAAGCCCCTTCCCGAAGGAGAAGACCAAGGCACCGGTTGCCGGGCCCTCCGTCCCCCATCCCTCTGTTTCCATCCGCGACGATCTAGCCGCCGCGGTTGAGGAAGGAATCTTAGAGGCAGCTAGGCAGGCAAGCCTGGAAATTAGGACTGAAGGAGCTCCCCAAGTGGACTCCTGGCTGCGAACCACTGAGATTAGCGGTCCGACAGCCTGCTCAGGCCCTTCAGGACACGGTATGTACTGTCCTGCCGACTGCTCTTGCAGATCTCAGCGAGACTCTGAGCTCCAATTGCTCAAAGATCAAATGCAACTCATCATTCAGACTTTGGGAATTAAAGATCTTTTCAAGACCCACATGAGGTCTGAGGGCGCATCATCGGTGGATCAGGCAACAGATCCGTCGGAGGAGGCGACAGAAATTTTTTCGATTGCTCCTTCGGTGGACTCTAAGACCACCGATGCACGGATCAGCAGGACTAAGCTAAAGGAAAGGGTTACAATCTCTCGGTCACAGAGTAGATCGGCGAAGGCTAGGACTGAGGTTCAGAATGCCAAAAGAACTGCCTCCCGTACTACCCTTCCTGCTGTTGATTCCAATGCAATTGCCCAGATGTTGCTCGCCCAGACCCTCGCCGGGGCTGGTGTGGCTAATGATGCCGCCAAGGTGTCTACCATTACGGCCGGTGTTGGGCTGGATTCACTCCTAAATCCCACTTCATTGCGACTTCGTCAGGTTGCCAAGCAACCGAAGTATAATGGAAACCCCAGACGTTAGCCTCAGTTCCAACGGGAATTTAAACTGTGGGTTAAGACTCAAAAACTCCAGGATGATCAGTTCCTGATGGCTCTTCTGGACTGCCTTGAGGGAGCGCCGGCCAACACTTGGCTCAGGACCTGGAGTGATCGTGAAGATTCAAGTTCCCCCCTTACCTTTGATGAGGTGTGGGAACAGTTGGAGGTACGTGGATCCCGGCTGCCTGAGGACCATTACCACCAGATGTTGAAGAATTTTCCTTCGTTCTCTCGATTAATCTTGCATGAGGTGCAGGACAAGAGACAGCGCTTCTGGAATCTCGTAGAAGAATCTGAACATTCAGGCGAAACATTTTCTAGTGCCGAGCTGAAAAATCTGATTTTTGACAAAATCCCCTCAGAAACCGCCGCCACCCTTCGGAATCGACAGTCCGAAGAAAAGGTCAAGACCTGGTGGGCGGAGATCGATGGCTTTGACGCCTCGGCGAACCGGTTTACCGTCAGGGAGGCACTTCAAAAGTGCGCCCCCACGTCGTTTACCAAGGTGAAATTCACTGAAAACACGTGGAAAATCAAGTTCAATGAACACGAGGATCGGGACTTGTTTGTCCAAGTTCTCAATAGGGGAGTAAGTTTCCATGGCAATCGCCTGAAGGCCAGGAACTGGGTGTTTTCGTTCACTCCGCAGGAACTGTGGGAAGAGGTTGAGAGGCTCGCTGACGCCGCCAATCAAAATTTCCATGAGGGTCTTGGGGGAAACAGGAATACCCAGCAAAACACCCAAAATGGGGCCCAAAAGGGCAACAAAAAGGTGAATGACACCCGGAATGTTCAGGATCATTGTAGCATCTGTCTGCTTCTAGGTTCTACGAACCGAGCTAAGACGCATTCCACTGCTAATCACCGATGGTCTGCTTACGATCACAAGGTGATTGGCGAAAATGTCAGTAATCCTCAGAATTCAGACAGGAATGACAGACAGGTGCATGGTGCCAAGGGGGGAAAGGGTAATTCGACCCCCTCCGGTGGAAACAAAAACACCGGAGGCCCTGGCGGGTCCCAAGGCAAAGGGAATCGGACTCCATCCGGTTCCGGTGGGCAGCCGAATGGTCAGACAGGTCAAAATTTCAACGCCGGAGGCGGAAATCGAAATCCAGGCCAAACCCCTCAATCCGGTACAAATAAAGGAAATGCTCCAGGATCACAGGGTAAGGGTAAGGGAAATCCTTCGGGAACCCCCTTCTCTGGTAAGGGCAGAGGGCGTGGCGACGGTGGTGGTCCATCATCCGGCGGCCGTGGCCGTGGGCGAGGAAAGGGCAACCATCGTGTGGATCAGGTCTCAGGTGCAGACCAGGTGTCTGATGCGGATCGAGATTACGTCGAAAACGCTCTGAATCCAGCAGATGATCCGTTCCAGGATGAATGGATCGACGAATCAGGCTGTGTTCACAACGTTAACGCAGCAGCTGGAGGTCAGAACGCCTAGGGGAGCCACGAAAATCGCCCCTCCCCAGGCGATTTCAGGCATGATCCCCAAATTCCTGATCGACCATTACTTGATGTAGGGTCGCTTGTCTCCTCTCCCCTGGATCCAGTGACGGATCCTTCTGCTGTAGTGGACGAGGTTGGTGTACAGTCCAAGCACAGGGCTCGTCAGTTTGTCACAAAGCTGTGGGTCTCTGATTGCAAGGGAAATTTCCACCTCGCCACTTGTTTGTGTGATAATGGATCGGAGGTAAATCTCCAATCCAATGCATTCTTACCCGACGACTGCGTGTTTGAATCGCCTCATCCTGTTACCCTCGAGGGAGTTTCTGGACACTCTCTCGCAGGTGGGCAACGCGGTTGTTATATATCAACCCATTTGGTCGCTCAAGACCTTTGGGAAGAGCAAAATGTGGAAGAAGTTGTCCTTAAGGATGACTACTTCTACCGAGCTGACATAAAGTATGACCTTTATTTAGGCCATCCTTGGCTTCGTAAGAACAGGGTAGCGCCTGTAGGTCATCGTCGTTGTTTTTTGCTGGAGTCAGGTCCCTTGGAGCGTCCTGAATTTCGTTTTTTGCACGCAGGGTTTAAAAGTGCAGAAGAATTTTTGAAGCAAAAAGTGACACCGAAATTTGGTGAAGATGTCACCATTGCAGAGGTGAATGGGAGTGCCGATTACTCCCAAGAGTTAGAATGTCTTCGTAGGGACTCCCAGCCACGACGCCCTTCGCGCTGGCACTCTTCATCCTACAGAGTTGTCGACAAATGGCGCGATGCAATTTGTGAATACTTTCATGAACATCATTCTTTTTGGCCACAGTATGATGCATTTGCTAACCGTACGAACAAGCGCTTTGATAAGCACTTCAGCGACGCTTGGACCCACAAATGGGACAAGAAGTTGTGGATTAATCCTCCGTTTCACTTAATCCAGCAGGTCATCCACAAAATCAAGCAAGATAAGACCCAGGCAATTTTAGTTGTGCCCTTGTGGGACGACAAGCCTTGGTTTCAGGAATTGCAGGACATTTGTGTAGATTACATCGAACTTCCCAGGAAGATTAAGCTGTATGCCAGGGACGACACAGGTCCCCTGCCACAGCGGTCCTGGAGTTCGCTTGCATTCCTGGTGGATGGAAAGCTTTCTGACTCTAATTCTGCTGATTCTAGTACAGATTCCTGTGTTGGGTCTGAATTTGAGGTTGAGCGTGGTACTGATGATGAATCTATTTTTTCTGATTTTTGTTCGTCAGATACCCAAGGTGATTCAACGACCAATGGATCCGCCTCGTCTCCCTCTTCCCCAATACGGTCGACATCGAACAGAATCTTCAGTGCACGGGCGAGGAAAAATCTCCAATCGCGCCGCAAATTCAGAGTTTTTTATGAAAAACCCCCTGTGGAAGCTTTCATGGATCCTTTCGAGGAGCTGGATCGCGAAGAAAATCTCTGGGATTTCGACACAAGACCCACCTATCTTCAAGAGGCAGTGGATACGGACCTGTTTAGGGACATCCGTAAGAAGATTCTTCCTGCCAAAGCCGAAGAAGTCGCCAAGGTTTTTTCGACAGTAATTCCTGGCGACCAGGTGGACACTGAATTGTGTTCGAGGTCAAGAGAAAAGATTTTTGAGGAACGGAAGGATTCGACCCTTTCAGGGAAGTTGATCAAAGATCCCCCTGTCCGTGGACAGTTCGGTGAAGCCTTCATCGAGCTTCGTGAAGGGTATAAGGCAAAAAAACAGCGCCCTTATGAAAATCATGGACACAAACATGAGATTCTCAGAAAAATCATTGAGAGAAATCTCAGGGAATTTGGTTGGCTTGAGGGTTGTATGACCAGCGAATGGTGCTGTTCACCCTTCACAGTCCCGAAGCCACCGCCTGCAGACCAGAACACCATTGATGGTTGGCGAATGGTTGTTGATTTTCGCAATCTCAACGCCGAAACCAAGGCGGATTCACACCCCCTGCCCCTCATTGAGGAGGAAATCGCCAAGAGGGCAAGAGGTCGTTTGTTCTCTGTGCTGGATCTCCGTCACGGCTTTCACCAAATGCCGTTGAGGAAGGACAGCAGACCTCTTACCTGTATGTGCACGCCATGTGGCCCAGTCCAGTGGACCGTCATGCCCATGGGATTGAAGAACGCCCCCTCATTTTTTCAAAGAATGATGGAGGATGTGCTGTTCACAACCCATCCTGAGCTTCGTGCCTTCGTGAGTGTGTACATAGATGACATAATCATCGCGACGGAGGGGGAGGGACTGACCGAAGCCGAGCTGGTGGCCCTACATGAGAAGCAGCTGAACCAAGTTTTGGATATTCTTGACGCCAATCAGCTGATTTGTGGGCCAAAGAAGGGAAAATTGTTTTTAAAATCAGTCGAATTTTGTGGTTCTCTCCTAGAGAATGGCACCCGACGACCCAGTCCAGGGAAGCTCGTCGCTATTCAGAAGTGGAAGCGCCCTGAGACGATCACGGAGTTGCGAGGATTCCTAGGTTGTTGCAATTTTTACCACACTTTTGTGCCGAATTATGCCAAATTTGCTGCCCCCCTCACTGAATTACTGAAGGTAGGGAGAGATGCAGGCAAGGCAGGTTCAAAGGTTCGTGTCAAGTGGACTGACGAGTGCGAGGAGGCCTTCCATCACTTGAAGGCAGCCCTCTGCGAAGTCGCCACGTTGCATGTGCCCCAATTTGACCGACCCTTCTACATTAGAACCGACGCATCTAGGTACGCGATCGGAGCTGTCCTTGAACAGGTTGATGAAGCCACCGGTGATCATTACCCTCTTGCATTTTGGTCACGGAAGCTAGCCCCACGCCAAATGCAATGGTCGCCGCGTGAGCAAGAGACTTACGCCATCATCTGTGCTTTAAAAAAGTACCAATCGTGGGTTGGCACCAATCGAGTCGAGGTCCTGACGGATCATCGATCTCTGGAGTATTGGGCCACCGAACACATTGATACTGTCGCGAGCCCAGCTGGTCGACGGGCCAGATGGCACGAATTTCTCTCTCTGTTTGACCTCCATGTGTCGTATTTGCCTGGTAAACATAACACGGTAGCGGATGCTCTGAGCCGATGGGCTTACCCCGCCTCAGAGGGGCTGCAAAGTACCAACATCCATGGTACGGAGCAGGACCGCCATGTCATCATCGAATGGGATCAGGAAGAAAAGAAACTCATTCGACGTGCATGCATGCAGTGCGCTGTCAAACAGCACGCATTGCCGTGTCACGACATCACGGCCATCACAGATCCGGCGCATGCTCACGAGATCTGCACCAAAACGATGAAAGTCGTGGAAAATGTCACCGATCCCTCCACAGGGAGTGTGAAACGGTTTGACTACACCCGACGAGTAAATCGATTTCGGTTGATCGAGGGCATCAAGCGCCGAGATCCGGCCAAAACTCCACCCCTGCCTAAGGATTCCCTGATCATCCGTGACTGGACGTCCGATTACCTGCAGGATCCCATGTTCAAAGAGGTCTTTGGAAATCTCAAATCCAAAGATGCTCACAGGGATGGGATTTTTGCAGAGTACTCGTTGGATGGGGGGAAGCTGTGGATGGAGGGTAAATTGTGTGTGCCAGACGCCCTAGCCCCCCGAGTGTTAAACTGGTGGCACAAATGGGAGTCCCCCCACGCACATGGCCGTCGACTGTGGTCGATGATTAAGCATAGGCTGTTTGGATCGAGGCTCTACACTCATTGCATGAAGGTAGCTGCCGGATGTGCCCAATGTGCTGTCTCGACGCCTCCCAGCGCGAAGAAGCACGGCCATCTGAGGCCTCATCCTATTCCGGAGCGTCTCTTTAACAGAGTCACCAGTGATTTCTTCTATCTCGGTGAACTCGATGACGAAGAGTGCCATTGGACTAATAAAAAAGTCAATGGTGTGCTCCTTATTCAGTGCCGTCATTCCGGCTACATTCAAGTGTTGCCTTGCAACATTGAGTCGATGACTGGCAAGGCTGCCGCCAAATGGTGCGCGCAGACCTGGATGGGAGGCTGGGACGTCCCATCCGAGGTGGTCACGGACTCAGGCAAAGAGTACACCTCCGAATGGTGGAGAGAATTGTGTGCTCGCCTTGGAATCCACCACCTCAGGTGTGAAATCCACTCGCATCGAGCGCTGCCTGGCGAAAGAGCCGGCCGCTCTGTTATAAATATGCTTCGTAAGGAGCTCGCGAGTGAGAAGGATTTCCACTGGCTTGAAGTTCTCTTCGCATTGCTTCGCCGTTACCACAACACGCCTTTGTATCATGGCCTTTCTCCAAATGAAATTGTCTTTGGACGAAAGAAGTGTTGGTGGAACATGCCGTTGAATAATCCTCGCCCCTGTAAGGATGCTTCGCTGTTTTTGGACGAAGTCCAACGAGCAGATAAATCTGTGTCGAAATTAATCGAAAAGCATCAAGCTGACTGGCTTTGGGTTCAAAATCAAGGTCGAAAAAACCCCCACAATTTTGAAGTCGATGATCGAGTTTGGCTTCGAAAATCCGAAACCACCCTGGACGGAGATGACAAGCTTCTTCCCTTGTGGGAGGGGCCATTTGCTGTTACAGCACGTCTTGGTGAGAACAGGTGGAGGATTCGTGTGGATGTCAGCAGGGAAATTGACGTTTCGGGCGATCGCCTCAAGAGAGAGATCCCCTCCCCCAAGGATCGAGTTAAACCCCTTTTTTGGACTGCAAAACACTTGTCCGATCGGGTAATCGAAGGGGGAAAGTACGAACTCAAGAGGATTGTTGAAGCAAGACGTGACGCCAAGGGCGAATGGGAATTTTTGTGTGAGTGGAGGGGCTTTGATTCCAGTCACAACAACTGGGAACCAGCCCAATCTTTTGTCCATGGATACACCAAGGGGTTCATCGACTTCCTGAAGAAGCACCCCGAAATTGGCGTACTCCTGACAGATTGTTTGTCGAAACCAGACAGACAAGTGGAGAGCGACGGAAAACGACCTGTGGTGAATCGAGATCCAGCCTTTTACGGCCCTCAGCAGCCACATTCCAGGGCTGATCCGTCGATCCCCCCTCCTGCGGTCAGGCCAGCCCAGGAGCCACATGAGGACCAAGCTTCAAGTTCGGCCGCTGATCTGCAGCGCCCAAGCCGTACGAGGGCCAGGCCAGACAGGTTGGTGGTCACATGCATTCGTGCTTGGCCGAATTGAGGAAGCCATCCTACCACATTCTGCTCAATCCACTGTTCATTCTTTCTGTTTATGTCATGATGTGGAGAACTGCGAATGTTTGATAATTTGACGTCAACCAACTTTTCTTTGGTCTCCGTTAGGCAGACAAGGCGTAGATACGCTGACGGAGTGTGCTGCCGTGTTCAGAAAAAACCAAACTCAGGCTTAATTCAGGCAGATTCGGGGTAATCTTGTCTCTGTTGGTCTGTGCATCTTTGGAATTTGGCTACTCGTGCAGATGGAAGCAAATGTACATAATCAAAACACCGGCCGGTGACATGCACCCCTACAGGCACCCCCTGTAGTACTGGCTGCACCAGATGCGACGCCAGGAACTCAGATCTCACCTTCATTTGCTGTGATGCTGACGCCAAAGTCCAGATTCAGATCCAGGATCCTCAAATTTACCTTGAATTTCTCAGGTTTGTCCATCATTCTGCCACTGTTGTACGAAACCCAGACGTCAATTGTTCAGACAATCTTCATCTAGGAGCTCTAGGGACTTCTAACAGCAACCTCTGAAGTCCGTAAGCTTCGTTGTATTTTTGGCACACGCCAATGTGAGCTCAATTCGACCAGAAACTGTCGAGGATGGTGAATCCAAGTGTCTTGTGGGACTCCATCGAAAGATTGGCCTTGTCCAAGTCGATTGACACCACCGCCACTGTAAATGCGGTGTCTCTCAGTTATATACTGTCAGTAAAGCGCCTTCAGTGAACCTTCGGCGCGTTACATGCCAAGGATCCAGGGCCAGCATGTCCCATCATGATGCATCATCACATGATCCACATTTTGATAGAATCTGTTAGATGCTCGCGAACCAACGTGCCGGAAAGCACAATTGAGCTGAATAAACGACAATATATATTAACTTTAGTCTAAACGAAGGTGTTGGTAGTTTCAGTTGTACACATTCCGCTTCATTTCACCTTCATCTCAGGGAATTTACTCATGTTAGGACAATTTAGATTAATTTCCTTGTCATCTCCCATCATTCCTCGAAGATCTGTTGACGGCTTTGCCTAACTTCGTTGACGCTTATGATCTTCTGTGCACATAGGGTCTGTAGACTACATGTGTATTTGTTTAACCGCACTGTGATTGCTTAACTCCCTTCATCTCTGCCCAAATTCATTCTCATTTTGCTGAATCTTGTGATCATCCGCCTGATGCGCCAAATCTGAGCCACATGCTGTACTTTTCAGAACGACAAAAGCGGGATAACACGATGTAGAGTTCGGCGAGGACACCGTAGCGTGCCCGCGACAGCGAAACTGTGCCAGAGCGCTGAGATGTCACTTCAATTCTTGATCCCCCCACTCAATCCACCAATAATCTACCTCATTCTCAACCAATGCATGGTTTGGTATCGATTCTCGATACGTTTACATGCTTTTTAGCCCGTGACCTAATGTTTTACTGCACGGAGGACTGTTCGTCACTTCTCAATCCGTCTCATTTCAGGTTCATCCAGCCTGATTCAGTGCCAATTCAGCCCAATTCAGGTCAGATCAAGCAGATTTCGCCTCATCGAGGCTACATTTCTATGTTTTTCTGGGACTTACCCGCACTACGTTCTTCGTTGACGTAGCGACACACCCCAGTGTGTTTTTGGAGGGGGAGTGTAAGTGCGGCTAGCCCCATCTGCTCAGATTTTCAGACATTCTGCCCAGATTGGCTACATTTTGGTCATTTTCTTTGCTTCGGCGGAATTGCCGCCTCGCAGCTCAGTCACAGGATATTTCCTATATATTTCTGATATGCCGGATTTGATTCCGCGGTCCATTTCCCGTAAATCCGCCGCATTCCGCTATTTTAGCTGGAATCGCCATTTGCCGCTGGCGCGCGCTCGCGGGCCTGATCGGCCATACAATTTTACATAAATGGATTATTTAAATCTATTCGGACAGTTTTGGACACTCAGATGTATTTAGAATAATTCCCCTCAATTTTCTTCATAGACTGGGATTTTCTGCCGGACCACAATCAGCATGGATCTTGCTTCTGTTGTCGCTGCTCTCGCCTCCGTTGGTGTCCGAGTGTCCGGTTCCAACCCCAATAACAACATCCAGGGAGACTCCTCGCGTGCCTGCCCCACTGGTCTTGCCGGCCCCGAGCCCTCCGGCACCCACAACGACCCAGGGCAGCACTTTCACCAACGTGCCGGAAAGCACAATTGAGCTGAATAAACGACAATATATATTAACTTTAGTCTAAACGAGAGTGTTAGTAGTTTCAGTTCTAGACATTCCGCTTCATTTCACCTTCATCTTAGGGAATTTGCTGATTTTAGGACAATTTAGTTTGATTGCCTTGTCATCTCCTCTCATTCCTTGAAGATCTGTTTAGATCTAAGTGAACAGAAAAACATCTTTACCTTCTGTGGTTCACTTAGGGTCTACAGACTACATCTGTATTTGTTTTCCCTCTCTGTGAGTGTTTAATCCCCTTCATCTCTGCTCAAATTGACTTTCAATTTTGCTGAATCTTGTGATCATCCACCAGATGCGCCAAATCTGAAGCACATGCTGCACTTTTCAGAACGAGAAAAGCGGGAATAACACGATGTAGAGTTCGGCGAGGACACCGTAGCGTGCCCGCGACAGCGAAACTGTGCCAGAGCGCTGAGATGTCACTCCAGTCCTTGTTTCCCCCACTCAATCCACCAATAATCTACCTCATTCTCAACCAATGCATGGTTTGGTATCGATTCTCGATACGTTTACATGCTTTTTAGCCCTTAACCTAATGTTTTACTGCACGGAGGACTGTTCGTCACTTCTCATTCTGTCTCATTTCAGGTTCATCCATCCTGATTCAGTGCCAATTCAGCCCAAATCAGGTCAGATCAAGTAGATTTCGCCCCATCGAGGCTACATTTATATTTTTTTCGGGACTTACCCGCACTACGTTCTTCGTTGACGTAGCGACACACCCCAGTGTGTTTTTGGAGGGGGAGTGTAAGTGCGGCTAGCCCCATCTGCTCAGATTTTCAGACATTCTGCCCAGATTGGCTACATTTTGGTCATTTTCTTTGCTTCGGCGGAATCGCCGCCTCGCAGCTCAGTCTCAGGATATTTCCTATATATTTCTGATATGCCGGATTTGATTCCGCGGTCCATTTCCCGTAAATCCGCCGCGTTCCGCTATTTTAGCTGGAATCGCCATTTGCCGCTGACGCGCGCTCGCGGGCCAGATCGGCCAAACATTTTTACATAATTGGATTATTTAAATCTTTTCAGACAGTTTTGGACACTCAGATGTATCTAGAATAATCCGCATCAATTTTCTTCATAGACTGGGATTTTCTGCCGGACCACAATCAGCATGGACCTTGCTTCAGTTGTTGCTGCTCTCGCCTCCGTTGGTGTCCGAGTATCCGGTTCTACCCCCAATAACAACGTTCAGGGAGACTCCTCGCGTGCCTGCCCCACTGGTCTTGCCGGCCCCGAGCCCTCCGGCACCATCAACGACCCAGGGCAGCACTTTCACATCCACGTCCCCGACGAACACACCCGTTGCCCATGCGACCACACCACCCCGGAGGACTGGGAACACTTCAAGAAATGCCCCCTCCATACAGACAGGGACACCCTAGTGGGCTGGTCCCCGGCGGAAACCCTGCGACAACACGAAGGATGGCCAACCCACAGCCACGCACACCAGGCCACCGAACACCTCTTCCGGGACCCCCTGATCAAAGAAGCCACCATGAGAGGGGCAGTGACACAGGCCCTGCACCGACACCTCACCAAACACACGGAAAGCCCCATGGAGGCAGCAGCACACCTCCAGCTAGAAGCAGTCCGCAGAGCAGCGGCCCAAATGGTACACCGCAAACACCTCCTGCTAACACACGTGGAGCAACTCACCGACCCCACCGCCAGGGAACACATGCAGCGTCTCATCCATTACCATGCCGTGCATGACCCAGACATCCACTAACCCGCTCCGCGCCCCACACGCGCCCCCCGTCTCCATCCACAGGTCTCCAAGGCACCACCACAGCGCCCCGAGACCCGTCTCACACCCAAGAAGCCACCCGGCACCGCCCAGTCCGGCCGAGCCCAACCAGGGCCAACCATCCATCGACGTAGACGCGCAAGACCCCGGCAGCCCATCCAGCCCACCCCCCCCGGACCCGGGGCACCCCCCCCTCACACCGGCCACCATCCGCGACCCCGACCTCCTCCGAGCAACCCTCCAAGACAGGGCCCCGACCACCCCCCTGGGCTGGTACCGCCTACAAGAGGACTGGACCAAGCTCACAGTCAAAGCCCTCCGGGACCTGACCACCCCAGGCAGCGGCCTCCACGAGACCATCGTAGACCTCGTACTCTGGCGAGCCCGCAAACATACCCGGAGCCAGCACATCTGGATCCCCCCCATCGAGTGGGGCCAGGCCCTGACGCACGACACCGGCATCAACGTCACGCGTCAAGGGACCGTACGCCTACGACGGGCCCCAGCGGAGACGGACCACCCAGCGGACCCGAACCACCCGGAGCAGTGGGAACAGGCCACCGCGCCCAACCGCGACACCGCCCTCCGCGCCGCCGGCCTCCGCACCCCGGACGACGACCTCCCCCCCCCACCTACAGACAGTGACCACCCCCAGCCGGAGGTCTGGGTTACAGTCCTCGAGCGCGGCCACTACTACGTGATAGCCGCTACGGCTACGCCCCCCGGCCCGCAATGGATCATCCAGGGGACAGACACCATGTTCGCCCCGGAGACCGCCCCACCAGGGGCAGTGGGGGACCCCACCACCCAGCACAGGATCCTCAGGGGGGTCCTCCAGCCAGGGGACACGCCCCCAGCCCGCGCCCTGGCCCAAATCACCTCAGGGAAGGCGGGCTACCACCTGGGATTGGCCATGCTCTGCCTAACCCACTGGATCCAGCGCCGCTGGCCACCCACAGGGACCGTGCCCTGGGTTTGGGCCATCCCCACCGCCCACACACAAGTCGAGGCAGGCCCGGACACACGACCAAACCCCCCCCCCAGACCGCAGCAGTCCCTCACCTGCGGGTACCACGCCATCCACAGGGTCCTCAACCGCGCGGGTCTTAGCCCAAAGCTAGCATGCCCCCTTCCCACCACTGACCAAGAGGTCCACCAGATACGAAAGCTCGTCTGCGAAATCCTTGCCGCGGCAGCAGAAGACGGCAAGCTTCTCCTCCAAACCGCCCGGCCTACAACTGCCCACGCAAGCGCGCGGCAAGCGGACACATACACCGACACAGCACACCCCGCCGCACAATCCCCGCCCATGCCCCCCCCCTCTCGCTGCTCAACCGGAGACCCCCTGGGCCCCGCGACACGGGCCTCCCCCACCCGCCCGAACACCAGCACACGCCCGCCACACACCCACCCGCCGGACACCCTTCACCGCCCCCCACACTCGACAACCCACACACACCCGCCGAGGGGAGCCCCGCGCCCCGCGGCACGCCCACCCCACCCAGTGGCCCGCCCACGCCC
The DNA here is from genome assembly GCA_964036045.1 of Eutreptiella sp. 'Long Island Sound 2002'. NCBI lineage: Eukaryota > Euglenozoa > Euglenophyceae > Eutreptiales > Eutreptiaceae > Eutreptiella > Eutreptiella sp. 'Long Island Sound 2002'. The sequence goes on from OZ038382.1 coordinate 32,059,561, forward strand.
CCCACACACACCCCAGAGGACCCAGGCCCACCCCCCCCGGCCCCTGAATGCAGCCCACGCGAACTGTTCCCCCCCGCGGACAGCAACCCACACGACCTCGCACATTGCAGGACCCGGGCCCAGCCGAGCCCAGAAGGAGAAGGCCACAGCCCCGCGCCTCCCTCCCCCGCCGCTGCCGACCAGATCGGCCCGCCGGGCCGCCAGGTCACGACCGGGCCCCCCCAGCCGCCCGCCCCCAACCTACAGCCCGAGGACATGCCCTCCATCCTCCCCGCCATGGCCGCAGCAGAAGCCGCCGCCCACAAGCCCGCCCGCATCACAGCCCAACCCGCGTCCACCACCTCCTCCTCATCCTCAGCCTCGTCCACCTCCTCCACCTCATCCTCCGACCCCCCCCTCCCCGCCAAACTCATCCTCAAGGCCACGGCGAAAGCCAAAGCCGCGGCCGCACGCACCGACCCCCCAACCCCCACACAGGCGACTCAGGCACCCCGGCAACCCACCGGGACGACCCCCGACCCGACATCGGCGCCCTCACACCTCCGGACAGAGGTACTCCTCAACCTGGAACCGGACCCCAACCCAAAACCCGACCCCAAACCCCAACCGGACCCGAACCCCGAACCCGACCCCAAACCCAAGCCGGCGCCCACGCGAGCACACACAACACCGCAGACACAACGACACAAACCCACCCGACACCATCCCCGCCCGGGCCCTCGCCCAAGCCAGGACCCCCCACCCACCGCAACCCGCGCCCCCCTCCCGCCGGCACCCACCACCACCGCAGAGACGGCCACCCAGCACGACCCCGTCCAAGCCCTCGTCCGCATCCCCGTCACCAAGCGCCCCGTCATCCATCCCCCACAAACCACCACCACCGCCGGCCAAACCGACCCAGGGACGTGGGACCCCTCGACCACCGTCACCGTCAAGCCCGGCCCCCAACCCTTCCCCCATGCCCACAACATAGTGAGGTTTGAGGTTTGAGGTTTGATTTTGCGGGTACTAGACGCTTTTCGGCCCCGGGGGGCCACCTGGTCGGGCCAGGTGATATCCTCCCCACCGGGTCCTAGTGGGGGGCCCTCCAAGACGCACCTCCTGCCTGGTGGCGGAGTCCCCCGGGTTCACAGAGCTCGGAGCCCCGTCCTTCCCCGGCGTCCCCGTTTCGCCACTCCCCACCACGCCCCACCACATAGTGCAGCCCCGGGGACTGCCCACGATGCCCAACCCCCCACCCCCACAAGGGGGACCGGAAAACCCACAAGGGGTCCATGGGCCATACCCGCAACACCAACCCCACCACTACCCACACCACCACCACCAGCGGCCCCACCACCACCACTACCAACACCACCCCCACCACTACCACTGCCCACCGCCCTGCCCCACCGGGCCACAACCCCCCGTGCACGAACAGCACCAGCGGACGGGATGGCAGCCACCGAGCGCTCCACCCGCATACCCCACCTACCACCAGGAGCCACCCCCCCCGTACCAGCCACCACCCCCGTACCAGGAACCGTATCCGTACCCCCCCGGCCACCATCCGATGGCCGAAGGGGCCCCCCGGGCCCAACCCCGCCAAGGACAGCCGCTCGACCCATGCCACCAGCCACTGCCGCCACCACACCCCTACGTGGCGGATCCATGGACGACGGGGGACCTTCCCCCCCCCCCCCCAGTACCAGGCGGCACCGCGCGAGGCCCCCCAGGGGCCGCCGACGCCTCCGGACTGGCCCGACTCAAGCGATGAGGCCCGGTCCCACAAACGGCGGCGCTCCCGCTCCCCCCCCGCACGGCACACTCGCCCACGGCGCCCACACTCCCACCGCGCCTCAACCACCCACTCCGGCCGCTCCCGCTCCCCCAGGTGCCACCACGACCCCCCGGGACCCCGCTCCCGTCGCTCCCGCTCCCCCGGGCACCACCACGAGCGCCACCGCCGCCCCATGTCCCCCTCCCCCTCCCCCCACCGGCCAAACAAGACCCCCGACCCCAGCCCCCGCCACCACCACTCCCGCTCCCCCCGACGCAGCCAGGCACGCCACTGCCGCCCCACGTCCACCTCCCCCTCCCCCCACACGCCCCGCCGGGCTCCCCGTTCCCCCCGCCACCCGTACCCATCCACCACCCCCAGCCATCGCCACCACCACTCCCGCCCCCCCGGACGCCACCGAGCGCGCCACCGCCGCCCCATGTCCACCTCCCCCTCCCGCTCCCCCCTCCGCCCGTACCCGTCCTCCACCCCCAGCCCCCGCCGCCGCCGCTCCCGCTCCCCCAGGCACCGCCACCCCGGCCACCACCGCAGGTCCACGTCCTCCCCCCGCCGCACCACGACCACGGGCACGGACCCCTCCCCCCCCCCGGGCCCCCGCACACCTCGCCTGGTGGTCTCCCCCCGCTCTGCAGGAGCTCCGCCGCTGGGTGAAGTTGGCCGGAGGAGCGGGAAGGCACGAAGGGGTGCACATGGTGCATACCTTCGAGGAGGTGCGCACCCGCACCCCCGCAAACCCCAACGAGGCCGCCCCGGAGGACATCATGCCGCAAGCGGCATGGGAGGCCCTCCTCCGCGATGCGGTCCAGGGCCTCCGCCCCCCCTACACCCCCCAAGCCCTCCGCCAGTGGCTCCAGGCCACCCACCCCCAGGCCTGGGCCGCCGGCGCCCCCTACCCACCCCGCCCCTCCCGCCACCACCACACCAGGAAGGGGCAGGACAAGGGCAAGGGAAGGGCAAGGAGCACCAAGGGGCACTCAGGCAAGAGGGCACGGAAGGGCCCCAAGTGAGGGCAGGCACACGCAGGGACAGGACGCCGGAAGCAACACCACATGGGGGCAGGAAACCACCCAAGAACCAGGAAGGGGCGGGAACGGGGACCAAGACACGGAGGAAAAGGGCACCACGGCAGGCGCCACGACCCACACCCAGGAAGGGCACACCACGACGGGGGGACCAGCGCCGCCCCAGCCCCAGCAAACACCCCAACACACACCACCGAAGCAAACATCGGACGCCCACCGGCCACCGGAAACCACACGGAGAATGGAGGGCACACCTACACGGGGAGAACGGGCCACACCCACAGAGGAAGCCGCAGGGAACGCCGCCGCACGGCGCACCACCACGCCCTCACCGCCAGGCGACGACCCCGGCCACCACAAAGGCCACCTCACAGGCACCGGAAGAGGACGAAGGCACGGCCGCGGCACCCACGACTAGGGACCGAAACCCCCAGAGGACACGGGACCAAGGCACAGGCCCCCAGGGAGGGCAACCCCACGGACCGTCACGCGACCACGCTTTTGGCTATGAGGGCCGGGCTGCGTTACCGTCGCGGTTCGACGCAGAGTAATGCTATGCACTTGGATTGACGGCCAGGGGCTTGATCTCAGCTGGTCTCACGTCCGTGAGGGCGTCCGTCACCAACCTGTTGCGTCCAGTGGAGGAATGGCACTGCGGCGGCACGCCGATCCCGTCCATGATGAATTTCGAGCGCCGCAAGGGGAAGTGAAAGGCTGTGATCGCGAAGGCCTTGCTGCTGCTGGACGGTGCCCCCTTCAAGGCCTTCTCCGAGCGCCGTGAAGACTGGAAGTGCAAAGATTACTACCGGTGCCCCGGACCCCTGCAGTTCAGCACCAGAGATATGGACATCCCCCTGACCCTGAAGTATGAGCTCATGCCTGCCGGCGGCACCGACCCGGACCCTCATGTCCCTGCCAGCGCAGCCGAGCTGCAGTGCAAGCCTTTCGCCACTCAAACGGCGTTCGGAAGCCACCTCCACCGTCCGACTCCTGATCTCTGTTTGTCCGCCTTGGAGAAGGAACGCCTTTCCTACACCCCGAGTACGCCTGCCTGTCTGCGAGGCCCGGTGAAGATTGAGTCCATGGGTGAGAGTCAGTGTGCACGCCCCAAGGACACCGTGATCATTCAGCAGAATTTCCCGAAGACCTACCCGACCCACCAGCCCGAGCGGCACGCCCAAGCCCCCACAGCGCGGACCCAGCGAGCCACCCACACCTAACCGCACCCCCCAACCACCAGCCGTCCACACTCCGGCCCGCACTCCGCACCACGACACAGGCCAGGCTGACCTCCACTGACCCACCGCGGCACCACGCGAGACCACGGCACACCGCACCACAGCGCGCCACAGTGCAACGCACCACAGCACGACGCGACGCGACGCGGCACAGAGCGGCACAGCACGACACAACTGACCCTAACCTGAGGGACTAACCGAAGCCAGCCACCGCACACCCTGGAAGGCGCCGCGCCAGCACGCCACACACCAGCACCGCAGGCCACACACGGGGCCACAGCGCGCCAGGCGACAACGGTGGCAGACCACCCAGAAGAATACAGCCGGCACCGCAGAGGGGAAAGGACACGAACAACCCCAGCCCCCTAACCCAAAACCACAAGCACCCGCCTGGCGCAGCCGCCCAGCCGGCAGAGCCAGGACCAAACCCGGCAAGAAGGGGCGCCGAGCCCACCGTGTACATAGCCCACCCGACCCATGGGGCCGGAACGCGGCCACACAGAACGCAACTGAAGACAACAGCCCGGAAGACAACACTGAATGCAGGCCAGTGCGTGCGCCAGCCCAGGGAAGGCAGAGGGAGGAACAGGCAAGCCCCCCCCTCCCCAAAAAAAAAGGAGGGGGGAGGGGGAAAAGGCACGAAAACAGCCCACAGCCGCCAAACCGCCTGCCAACACCAACACAGGCGGCCAAGCCCCCCCCCAGAAGGCACCGAAGACAGGACCCCCACAGAGGCACGGGGGGACAACCCACCCAAAACCGGCAACACCAAGCCAGTAACAGCGGCCCACGGGGAAAAGGGACACCGAAACGGGAAAAAAAAAAAAAAAAAAAGGAGAACCACCAGCCCAGCCCGAAAGAAAGGGGATGGAGGGACAGGGACCACAAAGCCCGGAAAAAAAAAAAAGAAAAGAAAAACAAAAGAAAAAACAAAAGCGCAAAAAACACACCCCGACAACCCAGCCAAGAAGGGCTGGGCACAGCCGAGACCCGGGCCCACCACACACGTCCACACCGCACGCCGGAACCGGAAAGGGCGGGGGGCAAGCGGGGCGCCCACGAAGCCACACACGTCCCAAAAGCAGGCCGAAACCGAAGCCCAACCACGAACACCACAAACAGTCGACACTAGAGGGACAACGCCACAAACCGTGCCCAAACACACCCACCCAAGACCCCAACCAGGACTGGCGAGGTTAACAAAACCCACACCCAACCGCCAACCGGACCCAAACACAAACGCCGCACAACAGTAGGAAACCCAGTGCCCACAGCCCGGGCATTGAGGCAGCGCGTGCCGGGCAGGTGACCCGGCCAAACGAGTTCCGGAGACCGGGGGTAAGGCTGCATCCTAAGGCCTGCGCTGCTTTGGGACTCGAGGCGGAGCGTGCGACACCCAAGCACCTCGGAACCCTAGTACCAAGAACGTGCATGCATGCCTTGGGAACGGGATACGCCAGGAAGTCCGGTGAACCCCTAGGGTTCCGCCCAAAGGAGGGGACGTGCGCAAGCACGGGGGCACACCCTCCCGGCGAGACAAGCATGTCACGCTGGCGGCGATCAGCCCTCCCGGCGTTGCCCGGGGCCGCTTTGTTGGGGGCCAACAGTCAGTTCTAGCGGGAAGTAAGCCGCCTCCCCTCTTCACGCGCGGAGCCTCTTCCTGTTCGTCACAGGGGCGACGCCACGGGGAACCTTGAGGCGCCTCTCCACGACCGAGTGCACCTACCTACCTACCTCCGCCACGTCCACCGGCCCATGTAAGGGCTCCGAAGGTACAGCGCTAGGTCCAGGTCCAGGTTCACCAGGTGCTGGCATTGCTGGTGCCTCAGGTGCCGTCTTCACGTCGGTGTCCTCTTTCTTGGTGTCCATATTCGCTCGCCCTTCTTGCTTATATATGACTGATCTCGGCGCACTGGATGTACGGCACGGGGTTGCTGCCGGTACGCAGAGACAGTCTGCCTCTTGCTACCAGAACGTTTTGTAGTGATTTCAACACTGTGTGTTTGTTGTGCCTCTCCTGCTGCTTGCTGCTGGTGTAGGGTTTCCTGCTGCTTGTTTTTGATGAGGAAAATGTTTTATTTACTGAAATACAACCAATCCAGGATAACCCAAGCCAGAGATAAGCAAGTAGAAGAGAATCAGGATCAAAGCATGAAGGGCTGCAGTGTAAACAGTGAGAGATGTAAGAATAATCACAGAAACTGCAACTCAGGGCAAATCGGATTGCATATTCACAAAGATAGTTGAAATGTTTTGGGAAAAGAGTTGGAAGACTGCCCCATGGTCACTCAATCTCCATAGTGCCATCTCAGGAGATGTGCACTCTTTGTTTTGGGTCCCATATGTGCTGAGGTGGCAGGGCATGTGGCGATGAGGTCGCTGCCATGTCACATGGGATCTTCCTACTTAGCTAGGCTGACCGGGAATTGAACCCAGGACCTCTCAAAAAGAGGTGCCCAGCCCCCTAGGGTGCATACCACTAGGATAGCTAAGAATTCATGAGAAAACATAGATAAATTCATAGGCTCTGCCCTGGATATGTCAGTTCTCAGTCAACTCAGGAAAAGATGAATAGCCTCACATTGATAGGGGATTAAGGGGTCCACTCCATATCCTGATTTAGTGTTTGGTTCCATATGTCAAAATGTGTTTTCACCCATTTTGGTTAGGCTAAGATAAAAATGCTAGAGTGCTTAATGCATCTCTAATACAACTAGAGTATGCCTCAAGGCATTGGAAAAGCACTTTTTCTTACTCCCCCCTTGTGCTGTGGTGGCCACCACTGTCGCACTTTCAGGAAAAAGGGATTTTTTCTTGGCCTTTCCTTGGTTTCCACGTCTACTGTAAAGTACATATGGCTTCCCTCACACAGAAAAAAGGGCGCTCACCATGGCTGGCGCTTTTTTGCTGCTTTGTTCGTGACATTTCCTACAGAAAGCTCAGCGCTCATGGCGCTGCCGGGGTTCCTCTGGCTTGGTTGGGTTAGTTTGGGAGCATGCCAAAACATGTGCATGTGCATCCCTCCCTCCTTCAATGAATCAGGTATAAACCTCAAGTGTGCTCGTCTCGTATGCAGCATGCACATTGCTCGTCTCGTGTTTCCGTGAACGAGTCTTGTAGCAGCGCTAACAAACGATAGAGGGCTAGATTAGAAAGATTGCAGATGATTAGAGGTCAGATCAGGGTGATTAGACATACACACAAGAGCATAGCGACGTTTTTCGCTTGCGCCTCGTTTTTCTCCTCACCTTGCTTCACTCTCCAGCGGTAGGTAAGGTAGGTAAGCCCAGGTGGGGCCACCCCCTGGTAGAGTTCGTGATCGTGGGTAGGATTCGATTTTATGGGACACCAAATGGCAAAAACTATGAACGTCTAGCCGCTTGGACCTTAGAATGGATGAACGTCTAGCCGTTTTGCAACCGATTGTGACATCCTAATCATTCACCCTACCGTTTTTCGAGCCACATGTCGGACTATTACGAAAACATGAAATGTGTATTTTCCCCAGGAAAATGCACTAAAACAAGTGTTGCACCAATTGGTGCGCCGATCGTCGCACCGATCGTCACACCAATCGGTGCACCGTTTCTTCCCTGCATTTGTTTGTTGGAAAGCCTTGTCCTTTTTTGAAAAAAAACCTTGGAATGAGGCATACTACGCATTATGTGAGGCCCAAACCGCAAATGTACATCATTGCACGGATCATGCTGTGATGATTTCTGCAATGTACATATCGTCGCACTGATCGGTTCACCGATCAAGCTGATCTCAGAGCCAAGGCACAATGTGACTCAGATGTTGGTCTGACTGTTTAAACAATATGTTGTCCGAACAATCTTAGGTTATGCGAGCCAAGCCAGCTTATTTTTGTCCGTGGTTACACCACTGTTCGTCGCACTGATCGTCACACCGATCGTCACACAGATTGGCTCACCGATCGTCATAGCCATCGGCTCACCGACTGTCACCCCTCTTCCTCTTCTTGCCCGACTTTTCCTCGTCCAGCACCAGGGCTTCAACTGTCTCCAACCATTTTGAAAGGGCCGCCACCTCAAGCCGTAGTGCTTCAAGCTGGTCCTCCCCTGATGACTCGCAGTGGACCTTCACTCTGTGGTTAGTGCAGCAGAAAATGAAGTACATCTTCTCCTTGCGCGATGGCAGCACCTTGAAAGTTGTCTCTGCAGCCAGATGCCACGCTTCATTACCCGCAATCACGTCCGACACGACAGGGCACTCTGCAGGCACAGACGACAGAGGAAGGCACAGAGGAAGGCGCAGAGGAAGGCGCAGTGATTGTCGCAACGATCGTCGCACCGATTGTTGCACCGATCGTCGCACCGATCGTTCCACTCTTCAACATACTTGTGGGATGCATCTGGCAGTGCTTTGCCTTGCCCAACAGTAGTAGCGTGACCCAGTCTTCGTCCTCCTCCGCAACTGTGACGCGAAACTCCTCTTCGTGAGCTCCCGGTGCCGCTCGGAGGACGGTGAAGGAGTCTGGAGGTTCCCGATTTGTGTCATCCTCTCCCACAACCTCACTCAGCAGGTCTGTCAAACTGTTAGGAGCCGCAGCAAGTTGAGACAGTGTCTTCGACAGGGTGACCCACCTGGTCATCGGTTGGCGGTGGAGCACTTGTAGGAGTTGAGGGAAGTACTTGACGGCCACCGTGAACTGTTCTGCCGGCCAGAAAACGACATCTTCGTCATCTTCCTTGTCATCTTCCTTCTCATCTTCTCCTTGTTCGGACGAGTCGCTTCTCATCTTCTCCTTTTCGTTTTTTCCTTCCTTGTCACTGTCATCTTCCTCCTCTTCTTCCTCTTCTTCGGACGAGTCGCTGTCCTCTGCTTCTGCAGGTGGCACATCCTTGCCGGCGGCCATAGCGCTAAAAGCAAGCAGCACACAAAGTGTTGCATGGATCGTCGCGCCAAGCGTTGCACCGATCGTCGCACTGAACGTCGCACTGAGTTAGTGGCAGTAATTGTCAAATATTTAAGTTGTACGCAAAATCGTTTGGCAACGTTAAGCTATCGCAACAAAAATGAACATTCCACACATCTGGATGCAAAAACCATAAGAAATCGTAAATTCAGGGTTGGATCGGCGCAACAATTGTATCATCGCTGGCGCCTGCGCATTTGCGGGACCGTTTCGGTTGGTGCTGGTTTTGGCCGGCAAAAGCCCTGTAAATTCATAGGTGACATGGGATCTTCCTACTTAGCTAGGCTGACCGGGAATTGAACCCAGGACCTCTCAAAAAGAGGTGCCCAGCCCCCTAGGGTGCATACCACTAGGATGGCTCAGAATTCATGAGAAAACATAGATAAATTCATAGGCTCTGCCCTGGATATGTCAGTCCTCAGTCAACTCAGGAAAAGATGAATAGCCTCACATTGATAGGGGATTAAGGGGTCCACTCCATATCCTGATTTAGTGTTTGGTTCCATAAGTCAAAATGTGTTTTCAGCCGTTTTGGTTAGGCCAATACTAAGATAAAAATGCTAGAGTGCTTAACGCATCTCTAATACAACTAGAGTATGCCTCAAGGCATTGGAAAAGCACTTTTTCTTACTCAGAGCATTGTCCTTAGCCGGACGGTGTGGCCTTCACTGCCACTAGTGCCGTACAGCTCTCTATGCTAAAAATGCATACAAAGAAGTGAGACCCGGTTCTTCTTTTCGTTGTGTAACGGACTGTTGGATGGGTGGTCGAATAGCTCGCCTGCATCGCACAAGCATTTTGTATCATGGCATACATGAGAAGTGTTATGAAAATTTTCTATATTGTTTAAACTTTTGTGCTGCCGGGTGTGCAAAAGACTTGTAATGTGAGTAATTGTGTTTCATTTCTCAAAACAAAGTTTGCTACCTAGGATAACAAAGCAAAAAGCGTAGAGCAAATGGATCACTTGTCAAGAAATTTCTAGCTACTGCGGGACAAACCTTTTAGAAAAGAATGTTGGTTCTTATGTGCTTTGCTTACAAAGAACAGAGAGAAAAGTTTGGAAAGAAATAAACGATAAAAAGTTGTTTTGAAAAAGAAAATTTTTGAACAAAAAGTAAAGAAATCAAAAAACAACGATGAAGTAAAATCTCGGCAATTGGCCGAGAATTGGTATTTCTGCATAATCTCGTGGCGCATTATATTGACCACAAAGAAAGGCTGACAATTAGCTAATCATTCAGTTAGTCGGTCAAAAAAGCAGACACACAGAAACTCACAAATTTGGATATTTCAGTAGCAAACTCGGCTACAAGCAGCAAGGACTACAATTGCTCCCGCGACAAGCAGTGGTCAAATGGCAATGCTTCCAACGGCAGACTAGTATGTTGGTGGCCGGGATCGCGGCCGGCCTGACCGTCGGCCGTGCCGGGCAGTCTATCAGCGCTGCCCAATGTACCTGTCGTTCAAACCTTTCTGGGTACAAACTCAATTTTAACCCCACCCCACCTCCCATAAAAAATTGAGGTCCAGTCTTAGACGATAGAGCCTTCAAAACCAAAACAATCCTTTGGAGAATTGTCTTATTGAGCAAAATCATGATTTTACAACGGGTTGGACATCAAATATTACTAACATTATACGCGAATGACCCTCTCCAAAAAGAGAGAGGTATACGACGCCCGTGCCGTGACCTTCAATGAAAATGATTGCTTGTCGTGGAGAAGAATGGAGTCGGGTGCGGACTTGGAGAATAAGGATTCGACAGGAAAGGTTCTATCTTGTCATGATGCATAGGCGGACCAAGCCTCGCCGTGCCAAGCCCAAAGACACCACCATTGTGGCCATTGCTGTCAAACGGATGCGTAGGCAGAACCGTCAAGCACGCATTGCTTGTTTTTGCTATCCCATTGGGCAGGACACACCTCGACCAACGTACTTGCCTCTAGAACTATGGAAAATACACCGTCCTTTGCCGTCAATGTAAAAGTTTCGTGCTCAGCCAATGTTCCTTTTTCATGTTTTTTTGTCTCCGGAGGCGCATTAGCCACCTTTTTGGTGCTGCTAGCTTTTTCTGTCCGTGGTATCCTATGACATTAGTGCCATGCATGTACCATATGGAGGTTGTTGGGGCACGAGTATGTATACTGTAAGATTGCCCGGAAGACACGCATGCTAAGAGGGAATTCTTGGAACACCGCTTCGATATCTGTGTGTCACAGTGTCGGCAGGGACGGGGACATACACCGTAGTAGACTTCTTGAGGGTGTATGTGGTGCTTCACAAAGAAACGGGGCCCATCCACACATCATAGAGGTCTTGGGATAGCAGTCTCTTGCCTCCGGTGGTGAGGTTTTTAACTCTTTTGAGTTTGACTGAGTTTGCGCGGCACGCTCAGGGTGGTAGCGTAACGTAAAGTGATGATACCATGGGCGTAACTCTACCAGATTGCCTGTAGGCCCAACCTTCCTTGTGGTCTGTGCACAGCAGGATTCATGGTGGACTCAATACCAGCGGGGGCCGGTGATAAAGCTTGAACCTCCTTGTCCGTTGCTGTCAGTCTGCTCGTAGGTTTATGCGATATCTCGCTATTAAAAATACTTTTACTAACGCTCTCAACAATTGACAACCCATAGGACTTTCCCCATCTCATTTTATGTCGACCTAGGTAAATCACACTTCGACTCTCATGCCTATATTTTTGTTTCCTACGGCGTTGGTCGCCACCCTTGCATACTGTATATCCTTTTGATCGTTTCTCGGCTTTAAGTCGTGATTGAGTTTTTGAATCCGAAAATCCGAAAATCTTTTCACCGCAAGGTTATCCGAATGCACCTGGACCAGTAGCAGCAAAGCCAAACGAATGGATACATTTGCCCAAAGTGTTATAATGGTCCACAGGTCCAAATCCTGCCAAGGGCCGGCAATTGTCCCAGGCCCGACATCAGAAGAAACTCTGCAGTTGATATTTACAGTATTGACATACTCAAATGCAATTGTAACTGCACTGCACTGAAAATCGCAATTTTAATACTACAATAACTCCACAGATTCACAGCGTCAGCGCCAGCGACTGCGACGCACTATCGCCAACGACTGCGACGCAATACAGGCTCACAATAGACAAATGCGAACCCGTCACACCCCCGGCCAAGAGTGACCTACCATCAGCTGTGGTGGTGACTCTGACACAGCACTGAGGGTGAGCTACTGTGTGCCATTCCCCAGGAAACTACCATACAAACCCAAAGGCCCATGCTTAGCTCCCCACCATTCTTTTTCGAGTTGCGTATTTCTTTTTTCTTTTCTGTTGTTTGACACAAACTGAGTGTGGGCTAGTACTTCAAAAACCCAGTGGGAAAATGCTGGGAAAACATGTTGACTCCAGGGCCATAAAGTCCTTGAACAAAAACCGAGGCGGAAGCACTGCTGTAGTTCTGCCTCAAAGCAGTAGACTGTCAAAATTCTCGTCGCTTTAAAACTGAGACTGTATTGTCTGTCACCAACAGATGAACAAGCAGATCAACAATACACTTCAATACACACATGAAAATGTACTGTTATGAACCTCAAACTCACTTGAAGGCTTACTCCTGGTGTGGTCACCAATGGTGCACGCAAACACCAGGTAACTTCAATTAGATAGCCCAATGAGCACAAAAACCCATCGTCGCACGCAGTACTACAGGCGCGCCCAGATCCATTGATAGTACCTTCAAGAAAATTCAATCCCACTATCGTTGTTGAGCTGCTCCAAATACTCGAAACGATCGCCAGCGAATTGCTTATTCTCCACCTTAAAATTCAGCATCCTATTGTGCAAATTTCAACGAACAAGCGGAGGGGGGCTCCAGGAGATGGGGAAGGGCAATGTGCGGGCTGCGATCGCCTCGGAAGGGTATCTGTCGGGCGTGGAAGTCAGATTGCACAATATGCACGTGCATGATCAGGTAATTATAACAAAGAACGATGAGCATGTTGAGGAAATTTCAAAGAAGCAATGATACATGATATGTTGTGGAGGGTGTGGAAAAGTAAGATTAAATGAATCCTTCGTCTTTCGTGCTTGGTGTGGCTTTTCCTTTGCTGGTGCTAGGCACCATCAAAGGAAAAGCCTTATTACGCTTTTAGCCATTTTCGGGTCACCTTTCTATGATAGAAATGGAGCCGGGCGGTGACAAACAAGAGTAAAAACACTCCTTTGCCTTGTGTTTAAGCTAGCAGCGCAAGGACACGGAGGGTGCATTTGGCAAGATTAGCCACACAGGGTGCAAGTAGCATAAAATTGACATATTCATAACTTGGGCCTATTGTATCGGATTTGGACGAAATTAATGGCAATTTTGGTCAATTTGGGGGTGCTCTTTTCATTTTTGAGCTTAGAAAGGCGGATTTGTGCGCTGAAAAACCGTCAAATCTAAAGACAGTGCTGAAAAAAAATTACGGCGGTTTTTGAGATAATCAGGAAGACGCACCTTTCAGAATCATTTATAAACGTGGTCTTAGATCGAAATTTTGTGCACTGTAGCCCGATTTCACTTTGGACAGTCAAAATGAAAGATCGCAAATGCCGGCGACTGCGCAACGCACGCGTGCACAGCAAATAAATAATATGGCAAATGGATTTCCTGAGATTTGGGGCCTGTTGCTTATATATAGTGTTGTTCGGCACCTAAACTTTGCTAGCGCACCTTTAAATCGCATCTCTAGCTTATGTGGAATTAGTGGATGCTGCTAAAGAAGTTAAAACCTTGTAAAGGTCCTAACTTTGCAAAACAGCCATGATTGATCAAAACAAATATGACGGCGCAAATCAGCTCTCCAAGGCGGTCATTTAGAGGGGCTGCATCGTAGACTTTTGAGGTATGTTTCGTTTCAGCGCTCGAGTCTATATAATGGCATAAGGACTGCGTTTAGAGGGGGGCGGGGCCCCATTCCCCGGCCCCCAAATTAAAAGCCCCCCATGGGGGGGGAGGTGAACAAGCTGGGGAAAGTTGCACGAGAGGGGGTCGCACGGCAACGGTTTGCATGACAACGGAGGACAAAGAACACAAAGGCAAAAAGAACCATGCAGAAGCAGAGAAGAAGAAAACCATGAAAAAACGGGCTCAACGGCGCAAGCGCCGGCCGCTAGGCTCCGTTTTTGTGGGCCAGGCCCCACAAAAACGGAGCCTAGCGGATTCTGCCTAATGCTCCTTGCCCGCTATGGTTGCCCCATGGGCCAAAAAGCCTTGTCAGATGGGCAGCAAGTATACATGCCAAATATGGCAAAAATATGGCAAAAAACTGCCAAAAAATGCACAAAATTAGCCGTAAATCATCAAAAAGGCACCTGACTTGGCCAATTAGGTTGCTTGTCTGACGTTTTGGCCCGAGCCGGTCATTTTAAGTGGCTACAACATGATGTAACTTTGCAAGCAAGAGCCAATACGGAATTCAGCCCCAAATTTTCGGAGACTGGCCGAAAAGCTGCTTAAAACGGTTCTAATTCACCAAAACGACCATCATCGGCCAGAAAGAAGAAAAGTCGCGTTCTTAGAATTCGATTGCGATCATTTTAAGGGGCTGCATTGCGGGGTTTTGAGAAGGGCTGTCTTCAAGGGGGGAGGGGCGCGTAACGTAGTAGTTGGTCACTGCTTCTGGCGCGGGGTCAGGGGCCCCCAACACCCCGACCCCCACAGAAGCCAGCCCCCTGCGGGGGGGATTTGAACGAGAGGACGAATAGGACTGATACCCAGAGTCATACCAGTGAGAAAGGTTTAGAACAGATCATCAAATTCGTCAACCTTCAGATCCTGCGACTTGACGAACTCATGCATTACCACTAGCAGATGTAGCAACGTCAGCATAAACTTGCCAACTTCAACAGTCCATAATTCCACGACAGAATCCAAGACATACAGAGGACCTGTGTATATTCCAAACTTTAAACTGGCACCATCGTGGCGCCATTCATTCCTCCTGGCGCGCTCCTGCAAATGCCGCGCTGCGAAACCTCGGCGCTCTTCCTCGTAGCGCGCTCCTGCAAATGCAACGCTGCGAAACTTCGGCGCTCTTCAGCCCGAACGAACTCGAGAAACAACAAGGCCATCACTAATGCCCAGGAAACTTCGGCGCTCTTCATAGTGAACTCAGGAGCGTTTCAGGCTCGCGCAGCGCTGCAGCGCCTCCGCTGGCACACAAGGAAACCCCTGATCGTAAATGCGGCTGAACGAACTGGACGAAAACTCAAAAAAACCTTGCAAGCGCACGCAGTGCCTTCCTACCGGCGCACTAGGCGAAGGGGAGGAGCGCTAACCCAAGCTTCAGAGCCGTCGACGCGCACACGTGAGGCAACACTGCAAACGGCCTTGCCGCCGTTCATCACCATTCGAAAACTGCAAGTCCTTCAGCCGAAGCACTCGACGCCGTCGTCAGCAATCCTCGTAACCTTCCATTTCGAACTGGATCTGGACCAGAAGACAGACCATAAAGCGTCACCGGAAAGTCGTTGTCAAAGACTCCAAAAGCTCCACAAAGCACGACGCACTGCTGCTTGTGTAGACCGTAACACTTTTGTATATCCTTTTGATCGTTTCTCGGCTTTAAGTCGTGATTGACTTTTTGAATCCGAAAATCCGAAAATCTTTTCACCGCAAGGTTATCCGAATGCACCTGGAACAGCAGCAGCAAAGCCAAACGAATGGATACATTTGCCCAAAGTGTTATAATGGTCCACAGGTCGAAATCCTGCAAAGGGCCGGCAATTGTCCCAGGCCCAACATCAGAAGAAACTTTGCAGTTGATATTTACAGTATTGACATACTCAAATGCAATTGTAACTGCACTGCACTGAAAATCGCAATTTTAATACTACAATAACTCCACAGATTCACAGCGTCAGCGCCAGCGACTGCGACGCACTATCGCCAACAACTGCGACGCAATATAGGCTCACAACAGACAAATGCGAACCCGTCACACATACCTATATT
This sequence comes from Eutreptiella sp. 'Long Island Sound 2002', assembly GCA_964036045.1. Taxonomy (NCBI): domain Eukaryota; phylum Euglenozoa; class Euglenophyceae; order Eutreptiales; family Eutreptiaceae; genus Eutreptiella; species Eutreptiella sp. 'Long Island Sound 2002'. The sequence goes on from OZ038382.1 coordinate 32,075,514, forward strand.
ACACGACGCAACAGACGGCCGCCTACGCGTGCGCCAACACATCGGCCGTCAGATCTTTACACAAACTGTGTGCACGCTGCTGCAATTGTTGATTACACAAAGTAAATTTCACGCATTGTTCTCTCAATATCTTAGGTTGCATTCCTCTCGTGACATGTCAAAGTCAAACTTGGACATTGAAATTGAGAGATTAGTAATTTAAAATGTTGTTCGTTGCATGCAATCTTCATTGCTCGGCCAATTGAGTGCGTGCAATTCTCCAAAACAAAGCCTATTAATACATCAAAGCCAAGGGCTGAAGGGCGCGCGTTGAACGCGGCTCATATTTGAACTCTTTACGCACACCCACGTTGTATTTCATGCCACTAAGATCACTACTGAAAGGTGCCATCTGCAATTCTTGAAATGGCGGGTAGAATGTTCTACTGACTCACGATCGCCGAAATAGTGCAAATAAAGCAGCTGTTAAATTCACGATCTTTGTCTGTTCCATTTTCAACAGATCATTGCAAAAATGGAAACCCATGTGCGTACTATCTGCGCAACAGATGCTGCTTTAGTCGTGCATCTTCTCACACCGACTATCTGCGCAACAGATGCTGCTTTAGCTTTAGAAGCATCCATCTCGCCAAAAGTCACAGAGGAGAATCCTAAGTAAGTTCACGCGGCTGAGCACAACGAAAAAACAACGCAAATTGATGATGGTCTACATCAAAAGCCGCCGCCATCAACCTCAACAACACATGGAAGCACAAGATGATCAGCAGCCACGGACGCCAAAAAGCAGACAAGAGAATGCCGATGACCACAATGAAAGAGCCACGCAAACCGAACTTTTTCAACATCAAGAGCCGTTGAGATCAAGCACATTAACCAATGGAAGCACCCAAACCAAAGATTATTAACAGCTAAAAGCACCGCCAATGAAAACCGCTACTGCTTACAAGTCAAGCACCACACAGAATGAGATCCCCATCAAATCTGATGAGATGCAGTAGAACACCGCCAAGCAATATTTCAAGATGGCTCCCGCTCAAACGGATTCATTTGTACACGCATTGACTGCATACACATTTGAATGTCAAACCGCTTCTGCTTGTGCGCTGTTCATCAACCAACCACCGCAAAAGACAAAAGAACAGTCTGCTAATTGCACGCTGAACCTGAATATTTTCACGCCTAACCGTCTTTGGATTGCTCTGCAGGACGAAGTCCTTGACACAGAAAGCGACCGACAGATCGCAAATGTACAAAATGCCCCCAATCACTTCCGAAGTTCACGAACATCACCAGAGAATAGACCACAAATACGACGATGCGAAGAATGTTGCCGCAAGTTCGCGATCACGAGCGACACAACCCAGCGGTACGTGAGCCGCCAACTCCGAATCCCAAAAAGATGCCGACAATGTCGCAGCCGCCGCAAACGAAAACACGCTGCACGCCAACTAGAACCAGCCGCACCAGCCTTTATCCGGGAATACCCACATAATGAAGCAAAGCCTTGGTGTACACCTGGAGTCCCACGACCAGTGACAAAAGACAAACAACACCATCACCGCCCCGAGGACGATTCTGAAACTGTAATCCGCGGAGCTCAGAAAACAATGCCAACGCCCCTAGAAAGGGTCCACTGAATACAAACACCTACTGGACCGCACCAACTTCAGAGTGCCACGACTCACCACTACAGCAAGAGCTCTTGTTCTGCGGCTCCCCGCACAATAACAATTCTATGAATGATTTGGACGCGCATATTTTCCGATCCATAGCTTCGTTTCTTGGTGCGTAAAAGCCACCGGCTGAACTGTTGCACCTTATAGTATTTTAGCCAAACAGCATGACATCATCACAAACTTTCTGTTACATTCGCCAGGCCCTGAATATTCACAAATGCAATCCACCACATCAGTCTTGAATGGTCAAGCTTCATCAGGAGGGACAATCAAAAACTTCTCAGCCTTCTGTTTGCCAGATGTTGAGTCTACGCTCAGATGGGGGAACGACCCTGAAAAGCCAGACCTACACTCATCCTCAAATTCTGATATACATGTGCAGGACCGTATAGACTCTGTCGTCAGAGAGGAACACAAATTTTCTGACGATACATTTGCGATTGCAACTACTTTGTGCACTGCGTTCTCAGTAAGTTGTGTCACGTCCTTCGCTGCACTACTCAAAGATCTCCAACTTTTAGATCGAGGTACAGAACTGTCATACACGAGTTTTGTAGACATACTGTTTGACATGGGACTGAGTGGCCCTGCCCTCATTCGGTATTCTAAGTAGAGCCAAGTCCCACACAGCACAATCAAACTGCTGATGAGGGTGAGAGACTCTGAGCAGTTTTTCACACTGAAAAAAATATACTGTCAATTGTGCTGCTCTAAAATTTTTCAGGAATTTAGCAACATGGATGATTCTGTCCTGGATTACATAAAAGAACTGTGCTGAAGTGAACAGTGTCGTACAGCTAAGCAGTGGGACACCCACAGCAAAGCTGGAAAAACTGAAGTAGCTGATGCAGGTTGAGTTATCCTTTTTTTTATCTATTTTTTTCCAGTTGTTGTTCATTATCTTGAATGCAATTATGCAATGCTCTGAAATGCAACATTCCTGTGAATAGCACGTCAACGCTTACGTGACCTGGGAGGCCCCACCCAGATAGCTGGGAGCCACAGTGCAAAAAATGCATAGCCAGTGTAGCCACAAAGATGCACAACATTATGTCAATGGATTGGGAAGCAAGGGCCCCCCATCAATGCGTGCCAGCCCTGGCACTGATTGACAGTGTCTGGTAATCTCACAGGGCATCTGGTGCCCGTCATCCGGTCAGCGAGGTTGACATCATGCCTCACAGGCTGCAACAGATTCTGATGTGTTATCGCTGACATCTGTTAATAGTGGTCTCCCAAGTGGTGTTGAAGAAGACAGTGACAGTGCATCCGACACTGAGATTGTGTGGGCAAAGAGTGCTCATGGGGTTTGGCAAATGATTTTGCCAAGGGGAAATTGTATTTCACCCATGATGTACCAGAGGCAAACTGCATGCCACAGGGGCTGGAGCCCCCTGCCAAACCTGCTGCCAACCCAGCCCCCAAAGCTGCCAAAGCTCGGGCCAAACCCTCCAAGTGTGCAGCCAAACCTGCTGGCGTCGGGGTCAGATGTGGAGGAGGCTCGGCGCTGCCCCCGTATTTGGATAGAGAGAGGGTCAGGGCACAAGGCGGCTAGACACATGGGCTGTAGCTTGCTTTCAAGGGGGGGCGGCAGGTTAGCCCTTGATGCTAACCAGTTCGGGGGATGGGGGCGGGGGTGGGGTGGGTAGGGAGCAGCACAATGGGCCAATGAGACATGCCATGGCCAGTCACACACGACCGGAACTGAGAGGGCAGTGAAGGCCGGCTGAAGGCGGGCGGGGCGGGAGCACAGCGGCGGTCCACACCTGACCTTTTGAGGCCTGGGCACAGGCGCGTGTGGGGAGCGACAGCGGTGGAACCATCCCATCGTGCGCTGGATGTGACCAGGTGGGGTGGGGGTAGCGGTGGGGGTACTGAGTGTACTGGTGGCGGATGGACACTGGGTCCACTTTCATGGGCCAGATTCAGAGGGGGGGGGGGGGTTCCGAAGTGGGTGGGTGGGTGGGGCTGTGGAGGGGAGCCCCCCCCCCCCCAAGGAGACCCTGAGTTGTTAGAGGCGCCGAAGCAATTTTCTGGCCTAAACTGACTTGTGCCGAAGGCGCCAGAGAAAAATTGTCATTGGCTGAGGACCTGGAGAAAAATTTGCGCAATCACTTAAGGGGGTGGGTGGGTGGGTGGGTGGGTCCGAGGGGGGTGGGTGGGTGGTGTCAGACCCCCCCCCACCCCTCCCCCTCAGGAGATGTTGAGTTGTTAAGCAAAACTCTGGCCAGAGTCCTGCACACATCCCGCCTGCCAAAGCGCAGGCGGAAGCCGATGCTGCTGCATGCGGGGTTGCTTCGCTGCGCCTACCTGTCAGGCTGTGGAGCGCAGGGCCATGGAGCTGCGGATACTCGGCTACCGAACGCCCCCGTGTCACAGGGCGCTCACAACCGCGACAGACGGGGGGGGGGGGGGAAGGCAAGTGGACACGCCCACGCATTGGATGGAGGGGGGCGTACAGGGGCTGCTGCTCGGCGGGGGCACAGGACCTTGAAAATCCAGATTCGGGGGAGCCCCCCGGAGCTGGACCTTCCCACACGCCCGCGTGTGCACCGGGAGGCAGGGGCGTGTTTCGACGGAATACTCCACCTGAAACATGCCCCACTCCCCTAAACTGTGGCCTTACAGAACGTCCCGACTCGACTCTGAAAGGCTCCGCCGACCGATCCAGTGAATGGCTGTGTGGCGCTAGCCCCCCCGCCCCCTGCGCACCACAGCCTGAGAGACATTCGATAGCCCGTCTGGGGCCTTGAAAGTCGGCTTCAGCACCGTCCGCCGTCGCGCGCGCGCCAGGGCGGCCCCCACACGTCGCCCGCTCGCCTCCACTGAACCGGGGAATCCCTTTGTCGCCGCAGTGAACCGGTCGCACCGGCCCGCGCCGACCGCGTGGACGCTGCCTGTCGCGGGTGCTTTTCGCTTGTTTGCTGCGGGAACAGGCCCCGAGGGCACGGCCCCGGATGACCTCCCTCGCGTGGGCCACTGGGGCTTCGCTTTGGGGCCTCAGCGGCACAGGGGCTGGGGCCTCCCGCAGTTGGGGCATGCGTCCGAGTGGGCGCCCCGCCACACGGGGGACTGCGAGGGGGGAGGGGCTCTCGGAGGGGGGGGGGGCACGACACGTCGCGCGGCCCCTCCAAACCAGCCCCCCCCACTACAGCATGGCCTTCGGTAAGTTGATGAGGCTGAAGAGCTCGGCTCGAGTGCGGGGGTCGGTCTCAAACACCCCGATCACGCTGCTGGTGGTGGTGGACGCCCCGACCTACGACGAACGGGAGCAGGGGGGCGGGGGCCGTGGGAGGGACGGGAAGGCGCTCGACTACAAAAAGAGGAGCTGGTGCGCCCCATCTCTTTGGTACTCCGACCGAGTACCGCTACTGAGGCTGCGTGTTGCGTCCCTGACTGTGCGGCTTTGCCGGACGCCCGTCGCCTGCGCAACCCCACACGGGGGGGGGTCCTCCGCATCGCTTTCAGGAATGTCATCCCAAGCACTCCGTTCGACCCAATCCACAACGGCACCCTCACTTCTGCTCTCTCTCTCTCTCTGTCCCTCTCTCCCTCCCTCCCTCCCTGATCATGAAGAGTAGAATCTTCGAAAGCCATAGCTGGCTGGGCAGATCTTCTCTCCGCAAGCAGCAAGATATCGCAGTCAGCCCCCGAAAATTGCATTCGTATCTCATCAGCATTGGCATCCTTCAACGGCGACCACCAAATGGCTGATTCATCTCCTTCCGATAGTCTATTCTCTTCCTACAAAATTCTAGACATGTCGTCCCGGTTCCCTCTCTCTCTCTCTCTCTCTCTCTCTCTCTCTCTCTCTCTGTCTCTCTCTCTCTCCCCCCCCCCCCCCTCTCTCGCTCACTCGCTCTCTCTCTCTCTCCCTCTCTCTCTCCCTCTCTCTCCCTCTCTTTCTCTCACCCTCTCTCTCCCTCTCTCTCTCCCTCCCTCTCCCTCTCCGTCTCTCCCTCTCCCTCACCCTCTCTCCCCCTCTCCCTCTCCCTCTCTCTCCTCCCCCCCCCCGTCCCCCCACTCTCTCTCTCTCACCACCGACAGACTCCAGCGGCCCGCCAACGGCGGCGGTTACTCATCAACCGCCGGCCCCCATCAACGGCCGGCAGGGGGCCACCGGGCGCAGGCAGCCAACCACCACTGCACGTGTCTGGCCTTTCCTGGACAACAGAAAGCAACCACGTCGTCGCTGAGGGACGGCCGGGCTTGCGTTGCAGTGGACTGGCCGAGCGGACGACCCATACGGTCACGCCCTGCATGCCCTCGGCCACTGCGCCAGCGACGACGACAGCCACGGTGCAGACTCCCCCTCAGCCCATGTCCGCTGCTGCACTGACCGCCAGCCCCCCCCACCCCCGCCACCCCCGTGCCCATGGGCTGTGCCCTGCTGTGGCCCCTGCGGTGCGCCCCGTGGCCACGCAGGGGGCCGGGGGTGCAGGGGCCCGGCGGGCGATCGGGACGGGGCCCACGAAGCACCGGGGCCGAGATCTCGTGCGCCCGGAGATGCGCGGGCGCGCGGCCGAGGCTGAAGGCACAGGGGCTGCGGTGCGACGGGATCGGGGGGGGGGTGGGGCTTTGCATTCAGAGGGGGTGTGCCTGGACCCCCAGGGGGGGGGGGGGGTGCAGGTGACCAGGGCCACAGGCAGCGCCGCGCTTAAGGGGGGGGTGTTGGGAGGGGGAGGGGGGGGGGGTCTGGGACCCGAAGGTTTATGCGCCAAAAATGGCCCAACCAGCTTTTCCGGATTGTCAATTTCGTTTTTTCCCGCGATGGTCACTTTGGTCTGGGGGGGGGGGGGTTGGCATGAGGCCGGGCTGTGTTGCTGTCTGCAGCGGGCGGCGCCTTTTGGCCTCTCGCCACTTACCCTTGTCCCTTTCCTTGAACCCTCTCCCTCCGCAGGCGGGGGCGTCCATCAGCCCCTCACGCCCTCAGCGCCCTCCCTGTCCCTCTGCCTGGCCTATCCCCGCCACCCCCCCCACCCCATTCCTTTCCCCCGTGAGCCCCCCAGACTGCCCCTGTCTCACTGCTCCGCGCCGGCTCCACACGGCGGAGGACAGCTCCCTCGCCGCGTGCTTTGTTGGTACCCCATGTGTCCCCTGTGCAGAGGTGTGGCCCCTCGAGGGTGCGGCATTTTCCCCGAATTTCCTGCTATTTTTCGCAATTGGGCTTGACGCCCCCTAACCGCACCCCCCCCCCGCCCCCCGGCGGGAGAGCCTCTTGGCTGCACCCTCACCCCCCAAACGGGGACCCAACCCCAACTGTCAGAAAGAGTCTCTCGTCGTTTGTCCCTGCCACACTGAGGGCCTTCTGCGTGCATCGGTCGTACCCCCTCCCCTTCCTCCAGGGCCCCCAGCCTATGCCCAGCCACTGTCCCCCTGACGGCAAGTGCCAGCTTCAATGGCATTTGTAACCGGCAGTAACCGCTTTTGGCAACCTCCTCCAACCGCCTGCCCAACCGCTGCTGGGGCCGCCTCTGAGGGTCCCCTCCCCTCTAATGCATCCCTGCCCCCGCCGCCCCCGCCCCCCCCGAAAAAACGACGGCCCAAAAGCCACCGTTGGGGACGGGTTCCCCACCGCTGGTGCGGGGGTGCCCACTGGGATGCACCGAGCAAAAAGCAATGGCGGAAAAATGGCGGACAACTGTGGAAAACTGCGAAATTTCGAAAAATCACGAAGTTTTGCGGACCTCAGCCCCCCCCCCCTTCCCCGAAGCTATCGCCCCCCCTCCCCGTCCGCATCCCCTGCAATCGACACTCCCGGAGCCCCCGCAAGGGCCGGCACCGGGCGGTGCCGGCGAGGCGAGCGGGGGGGGCCTCCGCCAGCCCCACGTGCCAGCGCACACCTTCTGCACGCCACGCATCATCATGCACATGTGTGCACAGTCCATGATCACCGCAACTCCCATCGGCTTCAGGGTCTCCTGGAGGGCGTTCGCGATCTCCCGCGTGAGGCGCTCCTGCACCTGAAATGGGGCACAGGGGCCAGGGATGCATTGGAAGGGAAGGGACCCTCAGAGGCGGCCTCAGAGGCAGTTAGACAGGTGGTTGGAGGAGGTTACTGTCGGTTACAAATGCCACTGAGGCTGGCACTTGGCGTCAGGGGGACAGTGGCAGGGCATAGGCTGGGCGCCCTGGAGGGGGGGGGGGGGGTCAGGGACTTGCTTGAGCTGGGGGGGGAGGGGGGGAGGGGGTCCAGGGGAGGGGGGGAGGGGGTCCAGGGGGGAGGGGTCCCCCCCCCCTGTCGGAACGTACCTAGTCCACAGGGAACAGAAAATTTATTGGGCAACGAACCACTCAGCACATGGAAATGTCATCTTGTTGGTAGCAAACAAAGCCAATTCATCATTGCAGGTCAATTCAGGGTTCCCTCATCTAATCAAGACACAACAAATACAACAAAGCGGGACATTCACCATCTCATGCCAACTCACAGTGCTCATGGTCAATCAGAATTAGACTCCCCTGAACTGGAGCCTCCATCTGTAGTGGAAGTGGAGCTGGAACCTGATGATGATGAGGAATCTGAGTCACTGCCTGAATGGGAGACATCAGACAAGTGTTGCCATTGGCACACTCAAAAACAGTGCCGCACATGCCTTTTGTGCCTCATTGTATGCTTCTTGTCTCTTCCGGCCAGTGATCCTATGTTTAAACTTAAAATAAAGCAGCGCGTCGATTACGTCTTTGCGTTTTGCGCGTGGCGACGGTTGGACTGGGGAGCAGAAATACACTGACAACGAGCGTTGGGTCATGGTAATCTGCAAGACAAGGAACGCAGAGTACACATAAAACGATAAGTAAACAGTGTGTGGCGTGCGCCGAAGGCGCCGAGAAATTTTTTCCCCGTCACCAAAAAAAGTTCCCAAAACCCAGGTTTTCAGCTGCACTTGAGCTGAAGGGGGAGGGGGGGAGGGGGTCCAGGGGGGAGGGGTCCCCCCCCCCCCGTCGGAATGAAAATTCAAGCAAGTCCCTGGGGGGGGGGGGTACCTCCCCCTTTCCAATACATCCCTGGGGGGGCTGGCGCCACGGCACGCACATGCGACAACGGCATGTCACCGAACACGTCACCTACGAAGGCGCGATGCCATGAAGCGTGCCGTCGCACGACCGCGGTGCTGCGACGCACATTGGCGGCGGCCTCGGCATGGCCTTCTCCACTGCAGCACCGGCGTCAGCAGCAGTGTACACTGGTGCGCAACCGGGAACATCGCCCATTCAACGGGTTGCACCCATAACCGGGTCTGGTATGGGGGTGGGGGGCAGGGTCGGGGGGGGCTGTACGGGGAGGATTTCGCCGGGGGAAATTCCGGGGAGGGGGGTTCGCCACTCTTGGGGATCCACAAGCTCCGACACCTCCCCTACACTGCCGACACCCCTAAATTTCGCCGAATTGGTGGTCCGGAAAGTCCACGGATTCAAGGGTAGGCATTGGGGGGGGGGGGGTTATGGGGTAGTTGATCCGTGATCTAGGGGGGGTAGGTAATGGGGGAGGGGGGTTTGGGGCAGGTGATCTGTGATCCGTGGTTCAAAGTGTCGGGGACCGATCCACGGGCTACCAACCACACGCCTCCGGGGAAACCTTCGCCACCTTCCCTGAAACACGCAGTTTTCCCACGAAATCATCTCCCCACGAAGCGCCCCCCCCCCCCCCCGCCCCATGGGGAGAGGGGCTGTACGTGCTTCAAACACGTGAAATACCCAGACCAGTGGCATGTCTGGAGGGGTCAGGTGGCTACTACAGAAGCAGACTATTTTAACAGCCCATTCCTCGTGGCTCTGGAGCAGAACGAACACCTAGGCCTCGTGCCAACCCCCCCCCCCCATGTAGGGCCCTGTGAGTCGAAGGGGCCAGCCACCCCCCCCCCACACACACACAGGCCTGCGCACCGGAGTGCCGGTGCCGGTGGCCTCCCTCACGCCCCTTGCGCACCCGAGTGCAGGCGAGCGCAGCCCCAGTACAGCCTCGCGCGCCGGCGGAGGAGGGCCAGCGGCCCCCACGGGCCCCCTGCACGGAGAGGGGCGCTGATGCTCGCGGCCCCCATGCGGCCCCCGCAAACGCGCCGGCCACCCCCCACGGCGAGGGCTGTGAAACTTCGACCGAATGCCCCGCTGTCTTGTGATGGCTTTGGCGCAAAGATTGATGGGTTTGCACCCGGCACCCAAGACAGCAAGCACTGAGCATGTGGTCCTTCGGAGGAGGCACGCCGGCGCAATTGGGCAATGTGCGGTTGAGGCCAACCTCCACGGCAGTCATGAAAGGAGGAGCTGGCCCTCAGGCAATAGTGGACGCACGCTGTTGCCATCAAACATGACGAGCGAGAAGCACGGGATGCCCGCGCTGCCCCCCCCATGGCCCGACCCCCCATCCAGCCCCGTCCACCTGGATGATCATTAGGCTGATGCCCGGAGGCAGGGGTGTATTAGAAGAGCATGGGTACCCTACTCGCGGCTGCTAGTGGAGTTAGGCCGGGTGACCCGCGGCTTCCTCCTACCCACAACTGAGCCCCACAGGGGCGCACGGGGTGTAGCCAGGCTGGTTGGTGGGTGGAAGGTCCCGGGGCGTGCCGAGCACTGCCCTGCCCCAGGAGCACTCACAGAAGCGGAGCCCCCTTGTGAGCCCGCTGCGCCTTGGTCATCACGGGGACGGGGCCCCGAGGGCTACACCGCCCGCCGACCCCTCCTTGGAGGAGGGAGGGGGGGGAGGGGGGGGGGGCGGCAAAAGTTTATGTACCAAAAATGGCCCAATCAGATTTCCCCAATGGTAAATATCGCTTTTTCCCACGATGGTCGCTTTGGACTTTGGGGGGCAGTATGACACCTTGGTGTGTTTTGGTCTGCTGCTGGCTGCGCCTTTTGGCCGATCGCCCTTCGCTGCCCTTCCCTTGGACCCTTTCCCTCCATCGGCGGTGGTGCCCATCGGCCTCTCACCGCCCTGTTTCCTTCCTCTCCCTCCTTGGCCTATCTTTCTCTCTCTACTTCCCTTTCATTTCCCTTGGGAGGTTGTGCCAATGGAGCCCCGGACTTTCCTTGGTTCACTGCTCCGTGCCGGGTCCACACGGCGGAGGGCAACTCCCTCGCCGTTGGCCAGGCACGTCCCGGTGGGCACCCCCATGCCGGCGGTGGGAACCCGTCCCCAACAGCGTCTCTTGGGCCCTGGGTTGCCCAGTTGTGGGGTCACTTCCCCAACGGGGGCACATAACAACCTTCTGCCCGTCCATTCCCATGCTCAGTCCTCCTTGAGGCAAGCGCATCATGTACCCCCCCACCTCTTGTGTCCGCAGTGTGTGTATTGTGTCTCCATTCCCTCGCATGGAATGGGTGCCATCTGGTGTGGTGTGTGGTGGGTAGCATAAGGTGACGGGCGGGGGTGGGCAGGGATGCATTGGAAGGGGGGGATACCCCCCCCCCTGCAGGGCACCGAGCCTATGGCCCAGCCACTGTTTCTCTGACCGCAAGTGGCAGCTTCAATGGCATTTATAACCGACAGTAACCGCCCCCAACCGCATTGGCAACCTGCTTGAACCGCCTGCCTAACCGCTTCTGGGGCCGCCTCTGCCGCCTCTTCCCTTCTAATGCATCCCTAGGGGTGGGTTGTTCTCCCGCGTGGCCTGGGTGCCCTCCAGTGTGGCGGTGTCTCCATCCCCACGTGTGGCATGGGTGTCCTCCAGTATGGTGGTGTCCCCATCCCCACGCGTGGCATGGGTGCCATGCGGTGTGGTGGGTGGTGGGTGGCGTAAGAGCGGGGTAAGGGGGGGGCTCCTCCTGCATCCCTGGCCGGCCCCCTTGACAGCCATGGGGGGGGTGTTGGGCCACCTCAGCGCAAAAAGACATGTCCGGTCACTCTAAAACACAGTGTCAGGCTGTCGCAGCCCCTTTCGTGGCCATTCCCAACGACGGATGCCCGCCAGCCAGGCACAGGCATGGCGAAGCGTCGGGGATGTTCGCAGTCTGAGGGTGCAGGTGCACGGCCCAACCCCTGCCTTTCCAAGCCTCCGCCACCGGGGCTGTGCCTTGTGGTGACCGCGCCTACATCGCACCTGCACACACCCTCTCCTTACTTCGCATGCACACACCCCTTCCCCCTCCTGACGCCCGACACACATACCCCCCCCCCTCCCCTTCTATCGCACCCATACAGCCCCCCCTTTCCTCACAGCAACACACATGCCCCCAGTTTGTTCCAGTACAGACATCGAACAATGTGGTGCACTCTTGCGGTACACTCTTGTGGTGCAGTCTTGGGGTCCGCTGTTGTTGCAACCACCACAAAAGTCAAGCATGCGCTCACGAGCAACACAATTGCATTGGCTCGACAACTGGGCACCAAACGTCTCCCCAATGCTCCGCTCCATGGTACGCAATGTGGTTAAAAAAGTACAGCACGTGCGACTCAATAAACAAGCTCACTGGCGTTTCTCATTGTCACACCTACGCAAACCCCCCCAGTCATCCCCCTACAGCCACCCTACCCCCTCCTGCCCTCCTGCACACACTGCACCCCTGCCCCTGTTCGCACCGCACACCTTCACCCTCCTGCACACCTACACAGACCGTCCCCATTAACACCAGCGCGCAAGCTTCATACGCACCTGCAAGCGACGTGAATACATCTCCGCAATGCGAGCAATCTTACTCAGCCCAATGACCTTTCCATTTGGGATGTATGCCACGTGGACTTTGCCCCTGGCGCACAGAGTTTGACGCAGGGCCAGGGATGCATTGGAGGAGAGGAAGGAGGGGGGCAGGGGCAGGCTTGAAGCAGAAGGGGGTTTTGGGGGGGAGGGGGGTTTGGGACCCAAGGTTTGTGAACCAAAAATGGTCTGACCAGATTTCCTGGCTGTAAATTCTATTGCCTTCGGCAAGGCACCTCGAAGGGAGAGGAAAAAATATTTTTCGAAAAATTTTCAGGTGCCACAAAATCGCCTAAGAACTAGCAGTTTTGGGGGTTTTGGGGGGCCCATGGCCCGCACTCCATGGGCCTAGCAGCCACTGTGTGGGTCCCCATGGGTGCTCAAATACCCGTATTGTCACTAAATGATCACCCAAACCCACCCAAAGGCGATAGAAGGGTTTCGGAAACGCTTGAATTTTGAAAATTCTATTGCCTTCGGCAAGGCACCTCGAAGAGAGGCTGACAGTCAGCCAATGAGTTAGTCAGTCAGGCAAACACTCAGTCAGGCAGTCGGTCGGGCAAGCAAGCAGGCAGACAGGCAGGCAGAAACACACAGTTTGACTTTTTTTCAGTCGCGGACTACATCTACAAACAGTGGGGAACCCCTGTTCCACCGGAGCAATTGGTGATCGAGTGGTAGAACGCTCGCTTTTCACCTAAAGTGTCGTCGCTTCGAATCCCGGCCGGCAATCGCCGGCGCAGATCTATCGACCCATTATTCTTTCTCACACGACCCTGGTTCAAATCCTTCTCAGCAAAAAGTTTTGACCCCCCCACCCCACCCCCACCCCCGTCCCCCCCCACCCCAAAATCTGACATTCAGTTTCGTGGGGTTAGAGGCCTCAAAAGCAAAAAATCCATTGGGTGGTCGTTTTGTCAGGCGAAATAATGATTTTACAAGGGGTTAGATATCTAGCATCATGCCTTCGGGTATGCTACGCGAACGACCCCCCCAAAAGGGGGGGTGTACGGGTCCGCGCCTGCGCTTGATGTAACAACAACCTCTCTCCGATTGACGTCCATTGGCCTATGTATAGAGGTCAGGGGGCAGGAAGGTGGGCCGATGCAAATTCTGGCACCCTGCCTCCCGGTCATGCTCCTCGCCTGTCGTGTTCGGTGGCCAAGAGGGACAAGCTGGTTGGGACTAAGTCTCTTCCATGCTCACCCTGCCGTGCTACCACTATGGCAGCGGTCGTCGTTGCGGGGGCAAGGGCGGCGCTAGTGCACCCGCCCGTGATGCTGCCACCTCCATGCCAGCGTCAAGGGACATCCGGCCTGCGGACAGTGGTGCTTCCCCATGGTGCACTCCTCCTCCCTGGGGGGGTTCATGGCTGTAGGGGGCAGGGGGCCTCTCTTAATTTGCTCATTGGCCCCACATGGCGCGAGAAATGGACTCCGAACATTCGGGCAGTGTGGATGCTGCATATTCGGTCAATCCCGGTGCCAACCAACGTTTCGGGGGTGGGGAGGGTGCTTGGGCGCTCCCCTGTGCCACATGGTGCTCCTAACAGGCGCGGGAGGCGTGCGGGAAAATGGCGGGCAGCGCGGGCGCTGCCAAGTTGGACGAGGTTGAGTCCCCCTAGGGTGCTTCACCGGGCATTACGTGCGCCCCCCTCCCCCCCCCATTTCGTGCGGATCCCCCCCAATACGCGTGCCCCCCCCCCCGTTGACAACAGCAGTTGTTGGGGGTTTTGGGGGGCGGGGGGCATGGCCTGTGCTCCATGGGCCTAGCAGCCACTACGTAGGTCCCCATGGGTGCTCAAATACCCGTGTCGTCACAAAATGATCACCCAAACCCACCCAAAGGCGATAGAAGGGATTTTTTTTCGAAAAAAACTCAAATTCTATGGCCTTCGGCAGTGCACCTCGAAGAGAGGCTGACAGTCAGCCAATCAGTCAGTTAGTCAGGCAAGCAGTCAGTCAGACAGTCATTCGGGAAAGCAAGCAGGCAGGCAGGCAGAAACACCCAGTTTCGGTTTTTTTTTTAGTGGCAGGCTTGGCTTCATGCAGTGGGAAGAATGTATTTTGTCAGAATAAGCCACAGTCGAATGGTAATGCAGCCAGCCGCAGACTGGTAAGTTCGAATCCCAGCCGGCGATCGCCGGCCGCGTCAGCAAAGTTGCCCACCGGGAATCGAACCGCCAACTTGTCCATCAGCGGCCGGCTGCATTACCATTCAACCGGTGCTTGTTATGGCGGACACTGTTCTTCCCACTGCTTGAAGCCTTCTGATCAAAAACTTTTGACCCCCCCCTCCCCCCCTCAAAAAAAGTGTTATCCACTTTCAGGGGATAGAGGCCTCAGAAGCAAAAAAATCCATTGGTGGATTGTCTTATTGGACAAAATAATGATTTTACAAGGGGTTGGACATCAAATATCATGCCTTGGGGTATGCTCCGCGAATGACCCCCAAAAAGGGGGGGGGGTATACAACGCCCGCGCCTGCGCTTGATCTAACAACCTCTCTTCAAGGTGTTTTGAAAATTTTGAGGTGCCACTACACAACCCAAACAACGGCAATGTCCGGGGTTTTGGGGAGCCCATGGCCCGGGCTACATGGGCCTAGCAGCCCCTACATGGGCACCTAGGGGTGCTTAAGTGCCCACATTGCCACCAAATGATCACCCCAACCAATCCCAGGGGCAACAAAAGGGTTTCGGAAACATCGCATTTTGAAATTGTTTCAAGTGCCACTAAACAACCTAACCAGCATGAAAGCGCTGAAGTCCTCAACGGCAAGGGCCGGACCAGGGGTACCCAGCGTTTGGAACCGGGACCCCGCCACTGGTCAGGGGGTTCATAAACAAGAAAGAAGTTCTTTGGGACCTAGGTCTGAATCAACACACAACGCCCACAACACACAGAGAAGGTTGGACCCCCCCCTTGACCCCCCCCCCCCAAAGGGGGGTACCCAGGTATTGGGGGGGGGGTAGGGGGGTCAAAATTGAAAAATTCATGGTGGAATCAATTTGTCTCCCAAAATGATGATTTTACAAGGAGTTAGACATCTGATATCATTCCGTGGGGCATGTGACATGAATGATCCCCAAAATGTGGGGTACATGGCGCCCGCGTATGCCCTTAATCTAACAACCCTCTTCGAGGTGATTTCGTGTTTTTTTTTCCGTACTATGGTCACTTTGGTCTGGGAGGGGGAGGGGGGGTCCAAGGGGGGGGGGGGGGCACCATTGCCCAAAAAAAGTCTTCTAATTCAGGCCTGAGGAGGGCTGTTGGTGGGGGGAGGACATTTATTGAGGAATTTTACCTCTGGCCCTTGAGGGAGGAGGGGGGTTCTTCCCAGACCCCCTCCCCTCAGGAAATTCTGGACCGCAGGCTGAATAGACCTTTTCCCCAGAAAATCAGACCAAAAATACCTGGGCTGGATCACACATTGGAAGAGGAGGAGGGAGGGGGGGAGGCGGGCACCCTCCTCCTATGGTTGTCAAGCATTCCAATACATCCATGAGCAGGGCCATTTGAGGTTACAGTGCAGCTTCACCATGTTGCACTTCTCCGAGAAACGCAGGGGCAGGTGGCGCCTGGAGCATATCGCCGCCCACTTCTATCGCCGAGCAGGTGTTTGTGTGCAGGACGGCGTGTGGTAGGCGATGCACACCAGAAGGGTAGCATGTGGTGCTCACACATAGAGTAGACAACGATGTCTTTGACCAGCACAAGTTCATGGTGGGATTCATCAAAGATGGCGCCGTTCACAAGCTCGTGCAAGCTGTCGGAGTAGCCACGGGTCAAAAACTGCAGCGCCTTGGCCCAGCGCTGCGGCGTTTTCAGAAGGCCTATCAAGCAGCAGCAGGTATCATGCTTTGGAGGGCGGGGGGCAAGTTGGTGCGCAGCAAACTTTGAGATCGGCCGTGGTGAGAAGTGAAAAGACAGCCTTCGAAAAGCTCCTTTTTTGTTCACCCCCGGATAAAAGTGGTGAATGTTGCCCATCACAACACAAATTTCCTGAAATGAGACGATATTTTTACCCCCAAAAGATGTGCGTGTGTGCACACGCGAGCGTGCGCATGTTCTGTACTGCGTACTGCTGGCTACCCCTAAGGACCCTTGGGGATGGGGTGGGTGGCTTATTTGGTCAGTCAAGGCAACAGCATTTCCCGCTGCCAACGCCCCCCCGCCGCTAAGGGCAATCCATACTGCCCTGCAGCCAGCATGTACACTCCATGCTCAGCAAGCATGCCCTGTGGAATGTGCGGCAGAGCATCACAAGGAGGGGTACTGAGATGAACAGCCCCCACCGACCGAATGATACACACTGCTTGCATGCTGAAGATGATACATTGGGGACTTCAACACTGTTGGCCACCACCTGGGAGGGGGAGGGGGGTCCGGGGGGGGGGGGGGCACCATTGCCCAAAAAAAGTCTTCTAATTCAGGCCTGAGGAGGGGTTTTGGTGGGGGGAGGACATTTATTGAGGAATTTTACCTCTCGCCCTTGAGGTCAGGACCATAGGAGGAGGGGGTTCTTCCGAGACCCCCTCCCCTCAGGAAATTCTGGACCGCAGGCTGAATAGACCTTTTCCCCAGAAAATCAGACAAAGGCATCATCCTGCACAGAATGATTCCTAGGCAGTGTTACATGCCAGCAGACAGAAAAGCTCAAGAGACATCAACGGCATCCTGGGTCTGCGACTCAAATCCGTTCACTGGGGAGTTCAGTATTTCTTGGTGCAATCCTGACACGCGAAAATCTGCAGGCTTCCCAGACGGTGCAAAGGGATTGAACGGACGAGCAACAACATGAGACAATGGCTGGAGTATGGCCCTAACAAAGGGGTAACGAGGGCTACAATAGGGTATGGCATCACTACCGCCAAGGCCCTGACATAAGCACTGAAATGGCCATTCCGCCCGCCATCTTTTGTACCCATTATAAGTGGTGCAGGAAGTGGTGCCTGGAAATGCACAACACTCCGGCGATCTGCGTCCCCCTGGGCCCTGCATGACAATTTCCACATCAGATGCGGTGGTGATCACCCTCCAAATCTCCATGGTTTTGGGAATGACCGAATGCAAATGCAGTGCCGGCGCCGGGCGTGGGAGGGACGCCAAGGGGCAGAAGCAGCACCCCACCACAACACGGCCCCCCCGTGGCTGGGGACACCCAACGCAGACCATCTCCCCCTCAACCCCAAACCAGCGCATACATCCGCCAGTACCCCCCGGCCCCTCTACTCAGCCTCTGTCCCCCTCCAAGAGGGACATGAGGGAAATTGCTTGTTCTCTTCAACAGCCTGATGTTCCAACTCAGCTGAAGAGCAAGACCATGGCCACGGCACAGTCATTCCACGGAGCCCCTAAATTGGTTGCCAACTCAACGCTGCAGCCTCCCTCAATGATAGCAGCCTAAGTAACAGTGATTTACTCGCATGGCCAGGGCGCAATCCACAGGGTAGGAGCAGGCGCTCAGCCAGCCCAAGCCCGTTCGCCCCTGATTATCCCTTCGTGTGTGCGTCCAGGACCTGCACAGGTCGCTCAGCCCATAAGTCCTCACTGGTGGGACCCCATCAGGGGGTGGATCTTGGAAAGGCAGAGCTAGCACCTGGGCCCTCCGTCATTGAAACCCACTTTTTGGAGTTGTGGGGGCTTCAAAGTATTGGGCCCTTCCGGCTGCTTTCCCCCAAGCCTGCAGCTTGCACCTCCAAGTGGCGGTGGTAAAGAGCAGGGTCTCGAAGAGGGGTCTTTGGTCCATCACTCTAGTCATCGTCACTTATGACTATTGGTAGCGCTCATCCCACTCCGCTCACAAGCCCAATGGACTCGGGACCCGGGAACACTTTTTCGGCTCAAAACAAAAAGAATCAAAGCTTTTCAACCCACTCTGAGGGGTGCAAGTGGGGATGTTGTACGGTATATGCAAACTAGGATGCCAAAGGACGTTTTTTTTGCAGCCTCTATCCCGGGGGCTAGAGCACCCGTATTGTCAACAAATGACCACCCAAACCCATCCTAGGGTGACATCGGGGTTTTGGGGAAAAAATTGAATTTTCGAAATTTTTCAGCTGCCATTGAACAGCAATTCCGGAGCTTTTGGGTGGCCCATGGCCTGGGCTATGTTGGCCTTCTGGCTGCTACGTGGGTCCCCATGGGCGCTCGAGTATTATCCCCAAATGACCACCCAAACCCACCCCAGCGGGGATGGAAAGGTTTCGGAAAAAGTCAAATTTTCGAGCAAATTTCAGGTGCCACGAAAAAAAAATACCCTGAAAACATAGCAATTTTCGGGTACTTCTCCTTTTAATGTGCATTGGCCTATGTACAGAGGGGGCAAGATTGGTGGGCCAATAAAGAGTTCTAATGCCTGCCCACCGTGGTTGCCCCCTGCCTATGGAGTGCAGCGGCTAGGAGGGACAAGTCAGTTGGGACTAAGTCTCTTCCAGGCTCCCCCTCCTGTGCAACCTGCTGGCGCCCTCCACCACTCCCCGGTCAGCCCCACTAGCTCACCCTCCTCCGGCAGCGGTGGAGGCACCCATCCCTTCACCCATGGCGCTCCCGCCGGTGCCCCTAACAGCTCCTCAGGCCTTAGCACCCCGGGAGCGCCTCACTCTCCACCTGTTGCCCTAACGACGAGGGGGGAGGGGAGCTCGGAAATCACCAACCCCCCTATTAGGGCCGGCTGCAGGCCGAGGCCCCACAACTTCTCCCGAGGCCCTGTCGCCTCTTGTTCCCCCCAATGCAGCTCCCCCACGGGCGCCCCCTTGACCTCCTGTAGCACACGGCCGTGCCTTGGTTCCTCCCGATGCGGCCATTGTGCCACTGCAGCGTGGGGAGGGGGTGGTTGTGGTCCCCCTCCTCCCCACTTGAGGCCGCCATGAGGGGGGTCCACTGCCCTTGCCACCCCTGGGCTGGTGGCTAGTGGAACCGGCGACACCCCGTCAAAAAACTTGAGCCTCCCACGGGGGGGGGGGTTCACTGCTGGGTTGGCGGCTGGTGCAGCTGGCGATGCCCCTCCATTCCCACTGCCTAGGGGCCAAGGGCAAGGCCCCCGCAGCACCGGTGGCAGCGAGAAGCCGCTTCCCCTCCCCTGCCCCTGGGGTCTTCGGGGCAGGTGGGGGCAGGTCAGGACAGGGGGAGAAGGGAGGGTGAAACCCCATCCCTCACCCAAACCAACTTCCTGGGTGCTGAGCATTGTAAAGGGGACATCAGCGCAGCCCACCCATCCCAGGGGCCGAGGCCCGCCGGAGGCCACGGGGGTGCATCACGGCACAAGAGCGGGGCAATGCTTGTCCGGACCCTCCTGACACGTGGTGCGGTGAGGGCAACCTCAGCGCGCCGTGGGCGAGTGATGCCCTAGGGGTGGCAGCACCCATGCATGGGTGCAAAAAAACGAAATCCGGCAGGCAGAACCCCGCGAAGTCACAGCCCAGCCCACCTTGTATTGCTAGGGAGGGGGGGTTGGAAAAAAGTGCCATGGCCCAGGTTGTATGGGCATAGCGGCAGATACGTGGGTCCCTCCTCAACAACAACAATGTCGGGGATTTCAGCGGGCCCATGGCCTGGGCTGCTCAAATACCCGTATTGTCATCAAGTGACCACCCTAACCTATCCCAGGGGTGACAGAAGGGTTTCAGAAAAAGTCGAATTTTGAAAGTATTTCAGGTGCCACTGAATGCCCGGAAAAGCAGCAATTTAAGGGCTTTCGGAGGGCCCACGGCCTGGGATACATGGGCCTACCGGCCGCTATGTGGGTCCCCATGGGTGCTCTAGTACCCGTTCTGTCACCAAATGACCACCCAGACCGATCCCAAGGGCGGCACAGGGGTTTTGGAAAAAGCCGAATTTTTGTAAAAAATTTTCAGGTCCTAAACAACAGCAATTTCGGGGCTTTCCTAGGACCCATGGCCCAGTCTACATGGGCTCAGTGGACTATGTGGGTCCCCATGGGTGCTCGAGTACCTGCATTAAACGCCCACCCAAACCCATCCCAGGGGTGACAGAAGGGTTTCGGAAAAAGTCAAATTTTTGAAAAATGTTCAGCCGACGCATGCCAGCTGGAAAACAGCGAAAGGGCAAAGGCCCATGGGAGGTGGTGGGGGGGGTGGGGATGGGGGTGGCATGACACCTTGGAGGGGGGGGTTTGGCACATGCCCATGGTTTTGGTTTGTTTGCCTTTGGCGGTGCCGGGGGGGGGGGGGGGGCTACTGGGAGTTCGGATCCAAGATAGCAAAGCACGAAGGTCCACATGAGAACCTCGTCGGCTAGAGGTACCAAGCACATGAATACAATCACAACACGTTGTCCACTCACGACGCGGTCGGGCATTGCGGCTTGCGGACAACGTGTCGCCAACTGCTGCGACTGATTTCAATAGTATATGTGTCCCCATGTGACCTGGGGGTAGTCTTTCCTCCCTAATTACTTCTCGATGCTGTCAAGTCAAGCAACTTAGGGAAGAGTTGAGGACGAGGAAACGGACTGATCACAACAAAGCAAACAAATCAAACAAATCAGTGGAACCTTCCCGCGAGGCATCCTCCCCAAGATCCATAAGAGTCTGATAGCACGATTGCTCCATGCGGCGCATCACAAAATCCTTTTGCACATCCCGCAGCTTTGCAAACTCCACCGAATATTGTGGCTTGTTGATCTCTAGCGCTTTGTATGCCTCCAACGCAGCACCGTTATCTTGGAATTCCATAAAAGCGTACCCTGTTGCATTGGGACGAGGCTTTTGTTGAAGGTTGCGGTCCATATGCAAGCAAGAACTGGAATGAGTTTCGGAATAGGGAAGGGATTGGCTGCCGGGTTCATGGTTGGCAACTATGATTGAGGATTGAGTATTGGTGGACAAGGGCGACGAAATGGTCGGGCGGTTGACGGTGGAAATTGCACCGGGCCTCACAAATTTATTTTAATCTAAAAGGGCATTTAAATCGCCCCGCCCGTTCCGTCGCGTGAAATCCCGCATCCTAAATCCGCCGGGCCCCCCATCCCATGGAACCGTTAGCACCGAACACTTTTGCCCCCCCTGTCGTTCTAGAGCTTGTCCCCGAGGACCCAACCCGAGGGACATGTTAGAAGACCGGAGGAGGGGGGGGGTCTAGGTACTCATCCCTCAAGCAGGTGTGCTCTGCACTGTCCTTTGTATTCCAATCCAAATCCCACCTATGACGCAAAGGATCACTTGCCATCAAGTGGTTTGGGACACTCAAAAGAAAACACGGTTGGAAAAGAGGTGAGATGGTTTGCGTGCCCAGAGTTTCGGTGGGTTTCGCTGGCACAACCGCCACAACGGGGGGTTCATCGAGAACATCAAGCATCTCCACATCTCCCCGACCCTCCCAAACAAGATCACTTCCACTTTGGTTAGGCCCCTCATCGTCATACCGCAATTGCACAGCCACCTGTGCATCATCCACATCGACCCACCATCAAAGCCCACATGGGGATGTGGTGTGACGTGCAAGGAAACATAAAACACTGAGCAATCTTGGTCAAAAAAACTGGCACAGCTTTGTAAGATGATGTGCACTACAAGCATTGTAGGTAAACAAAATAATTGTCGATGAAGCTTCTTCAAATAAACATTTTTCAAAAGTGCTTCTAGTATTGGGGTGTAATACCCGGCGACATGAGAACAAAAACTCCATGAACCTCCGCTGCAAAAAAAATTGTTGAAAGCACACCTAGTGATATTGTGTGACATGTTGAAGGGAAAGCAACAATCCAATTAAATTGTTGCAAAAAACATTGCGAAAAGCGCCGTGCAACTAAGAGTTGCACGGCACTTTGAGCAGCCCCAGCTTGTGTTCCACAAAGTTCCGGAGGTCAGAGAACCATCATCCGCCTTGTCACATGTAACTAGGGCCCTACCACCGTAATGAAGCAAGATCGAGGGGAGCCACCGCACCTTTTGATTGCCCCTCCTCGGTCATGACAAGGTCAATATTCAACGGCTTGACACCATTTGTCCACGTTGTAATCATTTCCCGAAGCAAATGGGAGTCCATTTCTGGGCCGAAACCGCCGACACGAAGCACATTCTTGGGCTCATCGGATATAGGGGACACCCTCAACACCACGGCATTCCCTGAAAAAAGGAGTATGGAAGGCGGCCGGGATACGGCAAACGTCTAACTCAAGTTGCGATCTAATCTCTTGCACCGAGTGCAGTACGTAGTCTGCGGATCACTGATCCGCGGGGGTCCAAAAACCCCCCCTCCCCCCTCCAAAAAATGATCCGCGGATCACGGATCACCTACTCCATAAATCCCCCCCCCCCGCCCCCCACTGCCTAGCAAAATGATCCACGATTTCCCGGACCATCCATGCAGACACGTGATGATCCAACGGGTAGTAGCAGTAACACATAGTGCAAATACAAAGCACCATATTGATCCACCAATTTGTGTAAAAAAACAAAAATGTAAGTTCCAAAAAAGAAATGACACAAAATGGTGGATCATTTCTTTTTTGGAATTTGCATTTTTGGATCATATTTTTTCCACACAAATTGGTGGATCATTTCTTTTTTGGAACTTACATTTTTGGGTCATTTTTGTTTCGCATTTTTGGATCATATTTTTTCCACACAAATTGGTGGATCATTTCTTTTTTGGAACTTACATTTTTGGGTCATTTTTGTTTCGCTAAGTTCCAAAAAAGAAATGATCCACCAATTTGTGTGGAAAAAATGTGATCCAAAAATGTAAGTTCCAAAAAAGAAATGATCCACCGATTCATGTTCACAAAAATGATCCAAAAACGTAACTTCCAAACATAACTGTGACATAGCAAAGCAACATATTGAACCAACAATGTGTGTTATAAATGATCCAAAAATGGAAATTCACTTGTTCCAACAATTTGGCTTCCAAAAAATGATGCACAAGTGCACAAGACCATTGGCACGGAGTTGAAAGTACAGTGAGCAAAATGGTCGAAAATGGTCCAAGAATGATCCAAAAGTGATCCACGGATCACCTACCCCATAAACCCCCCCCCCCCTCCACTGCCTAGTGTTTGGATCAAAAATGATCTGGATCACCTTCCCCATAACCCCCCCCCCCCTCTGCCTCAGGCACCCAAAACCCATTCACAATAGGCGTCCGCAATGATAAAACGGGCGGGTAGTCAACACATGGTGCGGTCAAAAAGCACCATAGCCCGAGGCTATTGAGGCTATTGGTCTCCCCAAGGTGGCGCGAATTGGCAAACCACAAGCAACATTAACACACACTCAGTCAACATGCCTTGTGAATCGTTGATCGAGGGAGGCTTGGATGTCAACACGTTCTTTACATCACTTGCGTTGTAGAAGCGCACGAAGCCATACTGACGATTTTCGAAAAGCTCGGTAGCGTACACTGCGCCCTTGGTGCTAAAGGCCTTGCATAAATCGTCGCGGGTTGTGCCTCTTGGCACGTTAGAAACGAGAACGGAATGCTCTTGTGGAGGGGGGTTCTCTTGGTTGTCTCCATCGTCAAAAATACTTGCGTTGTTCTCCATCGTGGTTGGCACGGCAAAGCGAGGCAAAACGGAGACTTCCAAGCTGGAAGTGCGAGTGTAGATGGTGTGCTTTCGTCTCCACATTGCATGAATCTTGTGCATGTGCATGTGCATGTGCATAATCACCTCGAATTTTATTATAACACTTCATGTGGTATGTGGTGTGTGTAGTGCACTCCCATGTCACGCATGTTGCACCATTCAAATACAACGGCGAGCCTAGACAAAGCGAGGATTCTCAAACGGCCATAGAAGAGGCGCAAGCAGTCGATCCAGATAGGGGTGGACAAGGCTTGTTAGGAAAGTTGAAACACCTACTTGGGGGGGGGAGGGGGGGTTGTTTGGGCACATATGGATGTAGTAAACACACTTCAATGGTTTTTTTCCGTGGCCCGCCCTTGGACGTGTCGTTTCTAGCCTACACCCGGTTGGTAGTTCTCAGCCAGCCCTGTCTGCCACTGCTAGGGTTAGGGTTGGGGCAAGGCCACACGATAGCACTACACAAAGGCAAGCAATAAGTCATTGGAGCAGCTTCACCATTCAAAATGTTAAGCAACACAATGTTGGATTTACTTAAGCTGGTCTGTATGGGCACAAAGCATCAATCAAGGAGCCGGCGCGGGATGGCGCGGGCCCGACCTGAGCGACTGGGCTGAGCAGACATGTTCACGATAGCCTGTGCTTCAGGAGCAACCACCCTACGCTTAGCCTGGTGAGCTGTGTGCGTGTCCGGTGCCCTCTCCCTTTTCTTGGGTGCTGGCCGTGGTGGCTTTGCTTTGGCTCTCTCTTCCCTTGCCTGTGCTGCCTGTGCTTGTGCTTGCTGTCTGGCCCGTTTGGCTTCCTCTTTCTGCCTCTGAGCCTGCAGGATGTCATCCTGCTTACGTTTCGCGAGCTGAATGCGGAAATTCTTTACACACTTCCCATGCATTTCCTCTACACGGGCAGCCCGGTGAATAAGATGAGGGACATCCTCCTCTAAGAGGGGCATGTCAACACTTGCATTTGCACGGCTGATAGCCGTAGCAGTGACACGCCAGGGAGCAGCAGTGGGACCCATCAGTTTCCATTGATCTGATAAGGCCCCAAAGAAACTTTCCTCAAATACACAAGTGCATGGCGTTGCTTTTAAAGCAGACAAGCAGACAACTTGCATAGAATGTGCCAAAGAATCGCTCTCCAATGGTCCGCCCCAAAGTGGGGGTGGAGTCACCCAATTTAGCCATGTACACCCGAAAATCACCGGCCGCACCCTTCCCATAGCTACCCTCAAGCAAACCCTTGATGAGCTGCCTTTGAGTGTCCATGTTCTTGAGATAGGTGTCTTCACCGCGAGGTATGTCACGTGTGGAAAAACCATGATGCACACAACCTGGGCATACATACTGCTTGGGCACGGATTTCAAATTATTACAAGAAGTATGCACCCACACTTTGCAAAGATCACATTGCACCCAATCGGTTCCGTTGTAAGGAGCAATGGGGCAAGTGACATGTTGACCAAAAAATCCGACCACAACCAAAGGCGTGCTCTCTTGAGGTTCCATCAAAGGAACAACAACCGGTGGCGACAGCGGGGGAGCAAGAGAAATAATGCATGGCTTGCCCAAAGGTTTTTTTCTTTTACCTTTGATGGCGTGCGCCTCAAGAGGTGGGTCCCATGCACCACAAACACAATCAACACATCCCTCATCGGTGTATGTTGGAAGCACACCATGTCGCGAAGTGTTATGTCCACAATGGGCAAGACAAGGTGCCTGAATCTTGGCTCCTTCGGCACGATTACTAGCCAACTCATTGGCAGCGGTGTCCGTCACCCTACTTGGAATGTCCTCCTTACCAACAATGCCACGTGAAAGAGTGTGCAACTCGTCAATACCTTGATTTGTCAATTCACTTTGTGTGCTGGCAGTTTTGTTGTGAGTAAGGGGGCATTGCAAAATCGCATGGATCCATCGTCCCCCACCCGACTCATCAATTGCATGACCGGAGTTGCATTGGAAATGCCAACCTTCCTTTGACGTCCCGTCGCGACCCATACACATGGCAAAGTCCTTTGAACTTTTCTTGGCTTGTATAAAACTGACTATTGAATTGTTTCTCAAACGTGTGCTGCACTTCGACTGGTGGGGGAAATCCTCCTCGGTGCAAAAGCAAGGGCCGCGCACTCTTTCGCCCACTCACCTCCCTCAACACGCCAACGATCAAACGTGCGTCTACAAGGAACACGTGTGACATGAATCCCAAATGCATTGGCCCCATGGACAATGTGTTGACCAACCTTGTTTGCAGAAGTACGATCTCTCATCATACGGTAGGCACATTGACGCACACTTGCCTTGTATCTACCACCATGAAAAAGGGAAGGATTTTGCGAGCGAAGCAATTGTCTTTTGAGACAAGAAGAAACGACATTGCGCGCCAAAGCCTTTGCCCTCCATCTTGCCCTACTATCGACTACTTGCAAAACACGCGAGTGCGACATCCTTAACCTAAGGTTTTTTTCCTTAAGTTCCTTCTTCCTCTTATAATCAACGGCCCGAAGTGCAACCATTCGGCGCCTTGTCTTCTCCATCTCAATCTTCACATCGGTCAACCTCTTTTCATACATCTCCAACTCAAGGTTTTTGATCGTTGCTTCTTTCAACATCATGTTGCAACGATCCTCCATTACCTTCAAGTCTCCCAAAGACCTTTGCAACCTAAAAGAGGTTGAAAAGCAAGTGTCGGCACCTCAAAAGTGGAGCCGTACTTGGATCGGTAATACTTGCCGGCGTCATTTTTGGGTCACCGGCAACCCAAAACACCAAGGTGCACCGTACTTGACGAAACTAGCCAAATCCTAAATGCCCTTTGATCCCTCAAGTTGTGGTGCCTTTAGTTTGGAAATCCATGAGGATCCACTTTTTCGCAATATTAGTACCCAAAGTTGAATAGCATGGTCAAACCTTGAAAACAAAGTGGCACAGGGTAACACTACAACCTAGCAAACACGCACAAGCAGTTTTTGGAGGCAACCAACACGGACATGTACCACGATTGCAACATGGTGACAATTGTTAGCCTAGATTGTAAATCAAGGTTGTAATGACCACAATGCAAGGAGTCACACCTTGAAAGTTTGGGTGTAGACCTCACTCGTAGTTGCCTTTTTAACCTTGAGCGCGTCCTAGTTGCAACTTGTTGACAATGACCTTCAAAAGTCTTCTTCTCAAACTTCTCTTGCTTGATTGTCCCCAAGAATGCCTTGGCCCTAGCCTTGCAATCACCAATGTAGCACCATTGTGGTGTCTTACCATATCTCCAATGAGGAGGGGGTGGCTTCAATGGTAGCTCGGCCGGCGGCGAACGCCATTGGGTCGAAACTACCATGTCGCCATGGACCCGACACCACTTTCTTGCCATTAGTAGTGCTGCAACAGGATCCAAAGATTTGAAGCATGGAATCGTCATAGAATTAATAGTTCTATCATCCTATCAAAAAAAAATCTTGGATCCTGATGCGGCACTATGATTTTACATTCGATTTTGCACTAAAACTGCCCCTTCCGCAGCTGTCCGGTAAGGGAAAACCCCGCTAACTTGGACTGAACCGCGACGCGCAGAGTTTTGAGATTTTCTCGAATTTTTTGGCAGATGAAAGGTTGAGACGCTGGGAATGTCTTTTTCAGGTGTCTGTTTACCAGGTGAGCTATCTGTAATGTCGTCGAGTCGTCGATTTCGCAGTGTAATTTGGTCAAACTTTCAGACACTTAGAGGACCACTTTTTACCCCAACCCCACTAACTTGGACTGAGTTGTATGTAGACGCATTTGAATAACTTTGTGCCACTGTTTGCGTTCGAAGTGGTGTTTTTTGCATTGGACAGCTTGCAGCTGTCTAGTCATGTCGAAAACGTGGTTTGAGTTGTCTTTTGGTTGGTCCTGTGTTGTACTTGTTGGGGGTTTGTTCCCTTAAAGTGAAACTTTGGTCATTGGTCATGTACTCTGAGCATGCCATGTCCTTGAGACATGATGGGTTGGATCTCGACATGTCCCATGTTTCGAGTTTAGAAGTTCGTTTTTGGGTGTTTGGCCACAGGGTGACGTACGTTTTATGGGTTTAACTCGCGGTTAGGGTCCCTTTCCATAGGTCACAAGTTCGTTGTTCGGCCGTTGGGGTGTTTGGACCAATTCTGCACATGTTGGTTGGGAGGGAGATGTGCAATTGTGAAGATTGTTTGCTTTTGCCACCAAAATGTGGCTTGCATCTGCCTGCACAAGGTAAGTCATGGTCATTCAACACGTTTCTAAGTGCTTTTGACGTTTACAACACAAGGCTGGCTTGGGGATGTGTTGTAATTATAGCATTTGTTGGTTGCCTATCATCAAGGGTGGCAAATTGGTGTGGTACAATGTTGTAGTGACCAACTTTTGCTCCAACTTTTGTTGCAAAACCACTAGAAGCAGAGAGAATACACATTATTTGTTGACATACGTTGTGGGTTGTGGAGTGGTCTCACAGCACTTGTGGTGCTTTAGTGCTTGGGTGGCACACTATGCGGCGGTGTTGGGGTGCTACAAACCACCTCTAGGGGTGTCACTCCACGACCCCTCATAGAGTACAAGTTAGTGTCAACCTAACAAGTTAGTGTCAACCTATATTGGTTACCATTGCACTTCAATATCTCTGCATAATAGCTCACGGGGCTTCAAGCTCCAAACAAGCTTTCCAAAGGTGCACACTATCCTTACTTTGTGTTGCCAAACACTTGTTGCCACCAAGAAGTAGCCATTCAAAAGAGGGTCACTTTTCTACCCCTCCACCCTTAGGCTAAGGTCTGACCATCCCTAGGGCCGTGACGGATAGGGTGTGTTCTTTTTGTGTTAAGAAGGTCTTCCGAACTCAAAAAAGTTCCAAGGAAAACTCACCTTTGGGGCAAAGTTTTGGCCCAAGCACCTCTTTGGCCCCTCCCTTCACCATTAGGCTCAATGATGGAAATGGGCCAATGATTGTGCACAATGTGACCGAAAGTGGTCAAGTTTGTAACTCAACCGAGGTGCCCGGGGGGCCCAGGGGCCGTCGACAACCTCGGCGCATGGCTGGGAAAAGCCAGCAGCCGCCGGCTTCGGCCGGTGGCTTGGTTTTTTTTAAAAAATTTCGTCGGAGGGACCAAATCCATAAATAATATTTTTGGACGCCGCCACAGGCAAAACAATGGCCTAATGGCTAAAGCCGGGCATACTAATTGCAGGAGGGAGCACTACGCCGGTTCGAGCCCCGCCGTGTGCCCTTTTTTCTGTTTGGGGGGACTGGCGCGCAGTCAGATTTCGGCGCGCATCGGCGCGCGCCAGTCCAACAGGCGGGGTAATCTAAGTCGCGGGGTTTTCCCTTACCCGTCCATCCCTAATCAGCATTCCTACCTGTAAAAAACCCTCCAAAAAGGGGGTTTCACCAAGGTGGGAGGCGGCCCCGGGCCGAAGCGCACCGGCGCAATCTGCCGCAAGGTCCTCACAGCCCTTGCCCACCCCTAATCCAGATTGCAATGCACGTTGGTTTGCATGCAATCACGTGTCGAGCCTTATGGGTCCAGCAGCCACAAAATTTCAGAAATTTGTTGTCAGCCGATAAATTTGAGCTGTATCAGTTCCCAAGTGTCAAACATGCTTCTCTGAACATGACATTTCATCTTGCATTAAAAAAATTTCACTCCGAGAACACTCAAAATATGGACATCCAGAAATCGGCCACCAAAGTGCTTGAAATTATGCACGGATCGATAGATCTCAGTGAGCTGTATCCAAAGATCCCTAAATTATCGGAGAAATCGAAAAATGACTTTAGTTCCAGGTGGTGTGGTGGTGGTGACAGAAAACATGTGGGGCACGTGCCACGGTCGTGTGCGCCAGCGCTGCGGAGACATACATTTCACAGTTGCAACTTGCAAGGCAAATTTTTTTCATACACTCACACCTACCTTGAATTGTCACATGAAGCATTGCCTATTCCTAAGCACAAACCAAGGCTGCAGCCAAACTTGCAGCCAAGCCGAGTCAGGAAACTGAGTGGCATCATTGGTCAAGGTGAACGTGTTGCACTTTTGTGGAGTTCCGAAAAGCTGTTGTGTACTCTTTCTCAGAGTTTATGGGCGTTTGCCGATTTGTCACTCACAAGGATTGCCAGTGTCTCTCTCTTTGCCTCATCTTGTCCCCGTGTCGTAAGCATGCAGCCAAGATTGCGGCCAAACCTGCAGCCCAGCATGCAGCCAAAACCGCAGCCAAGCATGCAGCCAAAACTGCAGCCTAGCTTGCAGTCAAACCGGCATAACACGCAGTGGTACATGCAGATTGTGCTGCACCAGAAGTTGTAGCAGCATAGCCACTGGTGCCCGCAGATCGTGCTGCAACTCAAGATCCCGGCGAGCTGCAGCACCATCAATGATGAGTGCAAAAAGAGCACAAAGGACATGCACAAAATATTCCTTTCGAAAAACAATAGACACCTAGAAAGAGAAAGGTGGGGCTTTCCCACGGCTGCGGCAGCACAAAAACTAAGAGTGGCATCACATTCTTGTTCTTCACATTTCCGCACAATGTTGTGTTGTGTTGTGTTGTGTTGTGTTGTGTTGTGTTGTGACGGCGGTAAAAAAAAGTCACGTGTGTTGGACCCCAACCAAGGGCAGGGTCCTTCTTACATTTGCCCAGCCCTAACCGTATGTGTTGCCACCCCGCCGTTCAATTTACCGACGTATCTAGACCAGAGGGTGAACGGCATCGCAAAACCAAGGTTGGGCGGGTGCATTCTAACCTTGAGTGTTACGAGGACGACCTAACATACCTTGCAATGCTCCATGGAAAAAAAATGAAATGAAGCACAAGCAAATCCCAAAAGACTTTGCAAATGCCCAGGGTGCATTGGTCGGGGTAATGTGTGAGGAACAACCCCATGTGGGTACTCAGAGGGGGGCTTCCACAAGAACCATTGTTGGTGATGGATTGAAGTAAACCAAAATAACACAACAATCAAATCAAACAAGGAATAAGGAGTTGAAGTGAGAGCTAATGTCGGAAGAGAACTATAAAATCTTTGACCGAGTCTCTTGGCCTTTGCCCTTTACCCCAAGTCTTGCGTCTCATAATACTCTGACTCACCGAGGCCTCAAATTGTAGCATCAAACATTCACCTTCTTGTGTGGCAGGATCCACAGGTGTCACGTGCCCAAATGGTAGCATAACAAGTCCTGCCTTTTGCTTGGCTGGACTTTTTCGTAGGAGAGGATGAATGGGGTCCATGGATGGGTAGGCCATCAATGTCAGCAAGTAAACAAGTGGATACAGAAATCACATGTGAGTGCCACAGTGGAACTCCATCAATTCCAACTCCGAGCCAAATCTCGTTGCGTTGGTATGGATCGACCTTTTTGAATTTTGTTGTGCATGCGTCCAACATTGCTGGCGCTAGGTCTTTCATAGAACACCATGCCACAGGAGCGTCATTCACCACGGTGTTGTCCACCTTCAAAGTACTTGCTAATGCTTTCCAAGTTGCCTCCACAAAGTCGCATCGAACATCTCTATCAAGATTCTCTCTGAGGCCTTTGTTTGAGAGCTTCATAGTAGCACGCATTCGACACAGGTTGAGGCATTCACTAGTAACAGATTTCACATCACAAGGCGAATCACCTCCACCAATCGGAGACAACTTCACCTGTGCATAATCCTAGCGCTTGATCTGCCACTTCTTCTTAAAGGCATGCTCCGCAGCCTATTGGACAGCCTGTTTGGCTGCCCGGTGTTTGTTACTCCTCTTTTGCAGGGGCACGACCATTTTGGGTAATGTGTGAAGAAGATGAGGGCGCACTCTGCACACCTCAAGCCATCCCTGCTCACGTACAAACCAAAAGTCCCAAAAGTCCATGCCGCAGCCTTGGACTCGGGGCCTGCAATGGTTCCAGAACTGGATACTACAAGCTGGGCTTTGTGGACATTTTGCATTATGTGTTTTGAGACTTGCTGTTTAATGACATGTTTATATCCTGCTCCTCTGTTTTCCGCCAAACATGCGGCATTGCGATCGGCGGATCGTCATCGGCTCAGTTTTCGTCTCTTGTGGTTGCCTGTAAGGAACGAGTACCGAAAGAAAAAGATCTGCCACCCATGGTGAGGTACCGGGACAATTTCTTGGTACTTCTGCCGAATAGTCTAGCGCACACCGATCCTCAAGCCACAGTCCAACACATAGCCGACACTCTGCATGAAACCCTGGGTATGGAACTCACTGTAGAATGCATCTCCAGTGTCCTCCCTTCCTGGAAGCGAACCTGTTTGTTTCTTCGTCACATAACGTTGAAATCTCGGTTAAGCCGCCAGTTTTTCATTGTGGTCCAGGCGCCTCCCATCCTGCTTCAGAGCAGAGCATGCTAGATCATTTCAGCCCCAACACTTCAAAAGCGCGCGGCGGAGCAGTGCGCCAGCCGGCACTTGTTCCGTCCGCGACACACACCGTTCGGCCGCCGCAGTCGCGAGTTCAGTCATCTGTCTCAAGCCAAATCACATAATTCTGCCTTCGGTTGTACATACGGCTGCGGCGATCGGATCGGGGGGAATGCCTGTCAGCCGTTTGTAGTCGTAGCCCGACTCCTGCTGTGCCCCATCACCCGAGTTGGTCGTCATGCCCCTGACGCCGGCCCGAAGCCCTAGTTCCTCACCATTGCCCATGTGTGCCCAGCAGCGTCAGCACCATTGCCCAGCAGCGTCTTTCGCTGTCTTTCGCTGTCTGCAGCTCCCGGCCATTGGAATTGTGTCTGCGAGTGCAGGCCCTCAGCCTTGTGGGGGGTTGCAACTCCAGTTGTGTGCCTATCGAGCTGGCTACCGGACGGTCCGAGTTGTGTTTTATTTAATTAAAACAAAACGTCTTGAGTAGCCCGCACGCGCGCACTCTCGTCGGTTCCGTGCAGTGTGAAGCCCGGCATCATGAACACCAAACCATTTGCATGCAGTCCTCCTCTCAACTCGACCGAAGGCCCGCCCTAACGAATGCCCTTCAAACGTCGCCGGAGGAGGCGTCAACACATGCCTCAATGCGCGGACCCCAATCTCCCGCCACAACACCACGTACCGACGCTCCGACACGACGCCGAGGGAGTGGGCCCGTGCCCATTGCCTCGTCCATGTGGGCGTGCTCCACGAAGTTCATGCCCGTCCCTGGGCCCTTGCCCTTGGGTGTGGCCTCCCGCGGCTGCCCGCGCCAGTACTGTCCTCCGTTCGCGCCCATCGCGCTTGGCTCGGCAGGAGTTCGCCTGCCCTGCCTTCGTGGCGGACTGTCCCGTCCTGAGTCGGCTCACCTCGAGTCCACGTACGCACCCCCCCCCCCCCCCTCAAGGGGGCGGCCTGTTCGAACTCCAGACCCCCCCCCTCCAGACCCCCCAAAGTTTTCGAACCCGTCTTTCTCCAATTTGAGATTTTGGGGGAAACTGTCGGCGCCGAAAAAAATTTTCTACCCTCTCGAGGGGGGGTTTTTTTTACCCTCTGTGTCTATACTCAAAATACTCAGAATTTCGTGGAGAATTCAAAAATGGGTGAAAAACACAGAAAAACAGGTTTGACCCCCGACTTGACCTCCAGGTCGGACCTTGGCCAACTCTTTTGTGAAAAATTTTTTGTTACCCCAGTTGTGTATGTTCAAAATGATCAGCGCGTCATGGGGATCGTTTTGAGGTATGTATGTTGGGGTACCCACCGACCCCCCCCCCCCCGAGTACCCCGACGGCTGACCGGCAGACCCACCTACCCCCCCCCCCCTCCTGACCCCCAAAAGTCGTCGCACCCGGCTGGGGTCTAGAATTTGAACAGGCCGCCCCCCTTGCAAACCCCCCCCCCCAAGGGCTGCCAGCGGCATCCGGACAATTTGCTGCAGTCCATCCGGAACCATCCGCATTACGGCGGTTGGCGCCTAACCGACGACCATTATAGACCGTGGCGTTGCCATGGTTCCACTCCGCAGCACAGGGGCAGACTCAGGGCTGGTAGATGGTGAGAAAAACAAGGGTTACTACGCTCGCCAAGAACACCGGTTTAAAAAAAAAAGGCTACTAAAAGTGTCCCCCACTACGTATTTGGTCAGTACCCCGTTGGACCCCACCCCCCCTGAAAACCCGTTTTCGGCGGGTTGGGGTAGGGAGGATAGGGGGGTAGGGGCTCAAAACAATGAACCACCCTGTTTGGGGGGTTCGAAGGTTGCGAATCAATCCTTGGGTTTCCATATGTTGAGCTTGAAAACAGTTTGTCAGGTCCCAACTCTTTCGGGCCTTGTGAAGCAGTATGGGATGGGCGCCCTACACTTTATGCAGTTTTCAGGATTTCGCAAAGGGTTAAACCAGGAAATTGACCCCTTGGGATATGCCCCCCCCCCCCCCTGCACAAGCACCGGCCTGTCCAAGCACAGGACCCCTTCTGACCGTCGTTTTCCTGTTTTTTTTCTGACCGCGCTTTTCGCGGTCAAAAATGTACCCCCTCCCCCCCTTGCGCAAGCACGGCCTTGTCTCAGCACGAAGACCCCGTGTGACCGTTGTTTTGATGGGTTTTTCTGACCACGGTTTTTATGGTCAGAAATTCATTGTTTCGTGATTGTGCACTGATTGTACAGGGAAAGAAGGGCTGGGTCATGTTTGTGATGGTTCCTCTTGCTCACAACAACATTCTGATTGGTACTGCAACCCAATGGTAATTGTTTTGCTGTGGTTTTTAGCCATGCAAAAATGTTGCTATCGCTGGCTTGGGTGTCACATACATCCGATCCACTGGTGAGCATGCACCTGCCACCATCGTTGGTCCTTCTACGCGTGGAGATGACTTCATTCATTTGAAGTACATGAGGAATGGGCATGAGCTTCAGCATCATGCACCTTTTGATCGCGTCCTCTTCCCAATTCGCAGCCCATTCACCACAATTGTCGCAACAGGGCAGGCAAATTTCAGCATGTTGTTATGAGCAGGAGGAACTACCACAAGCATGATGCCCCCTTCTCCCTATACAATTGGAGCACAATCGTGTCACATTACCCCACCCCCCTTGCGCAAGCACGGCCAAGGTCAGAAAAACAACGGTCACACGGGTCCCCGTGCTTAGACAAGCCCGTGCTTGCGCGCGACGCGCAACACCCTTGGTGTACTTGACCGCCCTCGTGTTGGTGAGGCCTCCGAACCTGCCTCTGATGGTGATGGGGGGGTGAGGTATGGGCAGGTGTTCGCCACGTGCATTCTTTTGGTGCC
This sequence comes from Eutreptiella sp. 'Long Island Sound 2002', assembly GCA_964036045.1. NCBI lineage: Eukaryota > Euglenozoa > Euglenophyceae > Eutreptiales > Eutreptiaceae > Eutreptiella > Eutreptiella sp. 'Long Island Sound 2002'. The sequence continues at coordinate 32,110,574 of OZ038382.1, forward strand.
GCGTGTCGCGCGCAAGCACGGGACCCATCTGACCGTCGTTTCCAGACTGTCAGCGTGCTTGCGCAAGGGGGGGGGGGTATGCGAATGGGCCCAACAGCGGGGTATGGGATGTTGTCCCATGTGTGCAAGCCCGCCTGGTTTTGATCCAACAACTTCTGCGAGGTGATTCCTCAACATCATCAGCCTGATTTGCCGACTGGCTGGCAGTGTTCTCAGCCTCATCGTGAATAGTGACAAACTGTACCTGAATGTTGTTCCCCCCTCCCTCTCTGGTACTGATATTGGATGCAATGCAACCTGCTCATTCACCTCAGCCTTCAATCTTCCAACCGCTGTTTTTTTTCAGCCTACGGTCACTGTGCCTCACGCACACTGGGAACCCTACGGGCGTGGCACTTTCCCACTGCATCACCTGGTTTCAGAGTCAGCTACTCCGCACCACGTGTCAGATCCGCTACCACAGCCATTGTGGGATCATCGTGGCACTGGACAGCTCTGACCCTTGATTCCGAGAGGCCATCTCAAGTACTGTAAAGTGAGCAGGCTACACCAGCACATCTTGGTCTGGACCAAAAAAAAAAGTTAAAAAAAATTTCAGCCTGATTTGCCGATCATTTTGGGGTGTATATATCTCTCTGGGACGGTACCGATCATGCCAACACAGAGCTTTTTCAGGGGTCGGATCCATTGTTGCCTCATTTGTGTCCACTGAGTGTCCCAAAGGTAGGGTTATGTGGGGTATATTCGGAAAGCCCTTGAAAAGGGCTATTTGGAGCACCCCAGGTCTGCATACTGTGCTGACGACATGTTTGAGAGTTTTGTCCGTTTCTGACGATGTGTGTGCTGCCTGTTGCCCCCTTTTGTTAACAGGCACACCATGTCTGCCTACAAATTCACGCAACGCGCTGTTGCCTCCCCCGATGCACCACAGAAACCTTTGGTGCGGAAAAGAGCTCGCTCTGGGGGTGTCAGGTGGGTGCAGGTGCATGAGCCTGGCAGCCGGGCAAAAAAGCCTCGTACAGCCGGTTCTCAGCAACCTGCATCTGACCATGAGGAACACCAGACACCGAAATGTGGACCTCACAACTGATGGCCCGTGGGCCATGCCCTTGAACACAGGATGGGTGCCAGTCAAGGCACGCAGGCTACAGGATTGGGAAAAACTGAAGAAATATGTTCCCAGTCACAAGCAGGGGGATGTGTGCCCCAATGGAGTCCCCGCCCTTGTGGAGGGGGGCAACAATGACAGCGACTCGGATTCGGAATAATGAGTGATCCCTGGAGCAGTGCCCCGTCCTGTGTGCCGTCTCTTGTTCAGCTCTGTGCTCAAAACTGTGACCACCTACCCCCCCCCCCCACCCATACATTTCTGAAACGGCCTTTTCTCACAGATTTCAAAAAGCATACACATACCCCCCCCCTACGGAACGAAATTTTCGTGCATTGGACCAAAACTTGAAAAACCCCCGAAAAATTGCGAAATCGCTCCATGTTGGCATAAACCGGATGTCCCCGAGAGATATTGGACACCCCCCCCCCCCATTCCTCCCCACAGTCTACGGGGGGCCACCGTGCGCTGTGTGCGTTGTGCGAAAAGTAGGGTATTTTTGGTTCTGGCTGGCACCACCTCTTCCTGATGGAGGGTAGAAGCCTTGTGCTCACACGAGGTGCATTGCCCCAGGGCGGGGAACAAAAACACCAAAAAAAACCTTCCTTGATCGCCGGATGAAACTCCCCACCCTCCCAGTCAAACACTCAAACACCGAGATATGTGCCTGCGAGGAGGCAGCCAGTCAGGCGCCAGTCCCCAAGGTCATGATGTGAGTGGGTGGGGCAGTTCCAAAATGGGGGTATTGGACATTGTCACGGACTCCCCACCTTTCGCAAATTTTGAACCCACCCCCTTCACCCCCAACCCATTCGGTGGACAACCAACCCACCTGTCCACGTGTGGGGGATTCCCTGCTCAAAAAGGCGAACAAGTGCGTACACCTGGAAGTACCGACCAGCATACTCACTCAGCCTTGCGTGCACGCACACATGCACACACAGAGGACGCTATGAATCAGTGTGCTGGGGACCAGGGCGCAGCAAGCCGTGTATCAGTGTCCTACCGTACTGGTTGTGAACCTGTGCACATTGACGAGCCGTCACCGTCTGTAACCCACCCTGCTGGTCTGGGTTTGGGGGGGGGGGGGGGGTGGCGAATTACCGCATGTTCATACCGCGGCGCCTCATCCTCCCCCGCCATGGAAGAGCCGCTGAAGTTACAGGCAACTTTAATCCAATAGAGCAACGATTCTGGTGTGAGTGTCCCCACCCACAAATGCAATGTCAACACGAAACTAATGGACATGGGTGACACATATCGTTGTGGTGTGCCACCCCCCTCATTTTCCAGTTGCCCCACTGATGCATGCCCGTCCGCCCATGTCCTCATCCCCATCTTATCGAGCAGGGCTGGCACACGGCTGAGGCATGAGATCCAGACTGGTCTCTAACCTTTGCATCAGTGCTCCACAACGTTCTTATCCGATTCAAGGCTCCCTCCACACCGATCCCTCTCTGTTATTGAAAAGCGACTGCAGCGCAAATGTCCCCAGCTGTGCGCACGCGCGTGTGTGTGTGTGTGTGCGTGTGTGCGTGTGTGGCGGGGTGGTTGCACCCAGCACACGTTAATACTAGGCTGTGGCATAGCTAGTTCACGAGCTCCCCCGCGGGCTGTTCTTGTGGTCTGGGGAAGGGAGAGGTTCTTTTGCTTCGCCCAGCACTGAACATGCTTCCATCACTGTTGTCTTCACCAGACCGAAAGGTGTCTAGGACAGCTCTGCTGTCCCTGAGGATTTTTCTTTCCACCGCTTTCCTTGCTTTCTTCTTGTCTCGCGGTTCTCAACGTGTGTGCGTCCTCAGGGGTGGACAGATGCTTCGCGCTCTGGACCGCCCCATTGACTCTGCCTGTGGACACAATTTCTGCGCCTGCAGAAAGGCACCTAGCCTTCATGGCAAAGCACCCATTGTTCTTGAAGGCCTGATGAGTCACTGAGCGGCCCAGTGCTCCGTTTGCCTGCAGGGGTTTAACGGTTTGGGAGCTCTTTGCTTCGTGTGTGTGTGTGTGTGTGTGTGTGTGTGTGTGTGTGTGTGTGTGTGTGTGTGTGTGTGTGTGTGTGTGTGTGTGTGTGTGTGTGTGTGTGTGTGTGTGTGCCAATTGCCCTGCCATGGCGGTTTTTTTTCATGCAATCAGTTCTCGCCTGCGGCAGCTCTTTGCTTTCTTGTCCAGGCATCTCTCAATGCAAGTCAGGCATATGCACAGTTGTCATCAGGCTGTGAGGCTGTCAGGGTCAAGTATCTTATGGGAATCTTCTCCCCTGGGCAGCCGCACGTGGAGCGTGGAACCTTGGGGGCGCCTTAAGCGCAGTGTGCGTGCAGTGCAACTATTTGGGCGTGTGGCCGTAGTAGAAACCCATACTTTGTGGTACTTTGGGCATCATTGTTGTTTGGTAGTAGGTTTTGATGCATTGGGGATATGGCATTTTTGGATGTTCACCCTATTTCACCCATTTCTACCTTTTTGCACACATTTTTCTATTCCACACCACCACATCTACTCTTTCTCTGGGTTGATTGATATGGTGATACACTTTTAGGGTGCTTGCTACCGGACATCATACTTCCCTCCTCATTTCTTAGGCCCACTTTCTCCATGGATCTCAGTATTGGGGATAGGGTGTTCTACACCCGCTCCAATGGCCTGCGACCTCCTGCCACGGTGGTTGGGACGGCTGAAGATAGACTCCTCCACTTGGAATACTACCAAGATGGGTTGAGAGTGGTGAATCGGCAATGCAAGATGGAGTCCATCTCCTTTGCCATCCCAAGTTCAGATTCGCCACCTCACTGCCCTCCCTCTCCACCGCCCAACACACATTCAAGTCCCCCCCCAAAGGCCCCTGGTCCTTCACCACTGCCAGAAGAACTAGGAAGGTCCCCCTCAAGGTCTCCTCCAATCTAGTTTGGGGCGCCAAACTCTAAGGGTGTTTCCAAGGGGCGTGCTTGGGGGCTCTTCGGGGGGAACATAGTCTAAAAGTAGCGCGCAGCGTGCGCGCAGTGCAAGGATTCCCCCTCTGCCACCATTTCAAGCAGCCCCATGCACCAAAGGCGCATAGTCCCTTGGCACCTATGTTGTTACTCCCGCCCGCAGTCCTCTCTCAACATCTGGGGACTACGTGATTTGCAAGGTTGGCTGCACTGAATGCTTCCTCACCTCCTTTTGTATGTTTCTCCCTGCTCTGTTTGAAACTAAACAGCAACTGAAGGGGACAGGCCGAATGAGTGCCATGCTATGCAGCCCAGTCAGTTTGCAAGTAGTACAATGAATGCAGTCCACACCTTATGGACGACGGCTTTATATTGATCCTGGTTGTTCTATTGAGTCGGCAGAAAGGACAAGCACTCAAGTGACCCGCAGAGCTAACCGCAAAAAACGCCTCACTGTACATTACATAGTGGAGCACCCCAACCAAAAAGGGGACACGTGCATTGATTGGACTTCGCAGTACTGCTGGACTAATGGCTGGAATTGTCTATGGCGGGGACATTCAGTCTATCGGAACCGACCATTGATCCCCCCCCCCCCCCGTGAATGCTTCCATTTGTCTTGGGTGGCGCCGTGTTTGATGCCGCCAGTGTAGTTGATATGCCGTCGTCACTACATGTCGCAACACAAACTGCTTGGTTTCTTTTGCTTCAGGATTCAGTGTCGAGGTGTGTTTCAGGATTCAGTGTCCAGATTTAGTGTGTGTGTGTGTGTGTGTGTGTGTGTGTCCCCTCCTGTCGTCATAAACGCACCACCGCCCCCTACACCAGCACACGCGGCAACCGGGTCTACCGGCAGCGGGAGGTGCGCCTCGCTATTTTTTCATTCGCCCCCAACCCCCGACACAAGCCACAAAAAACGCACCACTGCCCCCTCCGGCAGCGCGCGCGGCTTACGGGTCTTGAAGCCCGGCAGCGAGGGGAGGGGGGCACATTCACTGCAGCCGGGCACCTGCAGTCTTTTCTTCGGCAGTGCAGCCACGCGCACAGCGGGAATCGAACCGGCGCCTCCACGGCACGAGCCCGGTGATTCAACCGCTGGGGTAGCACACACCACAGCCGCACACACGAGCGTGCACGCACACCAACACAGGCACGATATAGGACACTCCAGCAAAACGAAGTGTGGGTGTGTGTGTGTGCCTGGGTGGTTACACCCATGGCCAGCGAAGGTGAGGGCCGGCTGTGCGTGCATGCGTGTTCTGCTGTTTTGCGACCGGACCCTTGGTGCAGCGACTTACCCCTCCGTGATGATGGCGATGTCAGTGAGACGTCACACCAAGGTGCTCGCCATTGGAGAGGGATGACTCGGGCAAACCCGAGTGGGAGTGAGTCCCGAGCACCGGTCATCTGCAATGCTGTTGTCTGTTCCTGCTACTCTCTTGTGTATGTGTGAACGTGTGTCTGTGATTCCGACTTACAGCACCACTGCTGTCAGTCGCCTGCTCGTCTGAGGGCCAGCATTTTTTGCTTCTCTGATGAGGATGCTGGAGACTTGTACCCACAGTGCCTCCCGGTGCATTTGTATCCACATTGGTTATCTGTTGGTTCTTGTTCCCTTCACTATCACTAAGTGTGTGTGTGTGTGTGTGTGCATTGCCCTGGGGGGAGGACGGGGAGGAGTAAACCATGTTCAACCAGCGGCCTTAAAAGATGACTGGAGCTTACGCCTTGGTCCATCCCTGATGACACCGAAACACACATACAAGGGATATCTCAGTGGAATTTTCACAGGGGCCAGGCGAATGGCAGGCCCTGGGTACGGACCTGGGCGGGACAAATCATGAGTGCCCTGGCGTGGCTGCAGACGGCACTCCTGTCTGGTTACGGGCGGGGGGAAAGTATGCACGCTATGCACAGGGCATTGCACAGGGCATTTGCGGGAGAACCCCATTTTCTGCGGGCGACGGTGAGGGCAGTGTACTCCATTTCCTACTTGATGCCGGACAGAAAGTGCACCGTCGTAGGACACGTGCACCGGTGGCTTCGGAAATGGGCACACTGGGAGGGGGACAGGTACACATCGTGGTCCCCTGACGGATGCGCTGAACTGCGAGCATTTGAGGTGGTGTGGAATGATGACTGGAGGGCGCTAGGCATGGTGCGTGTGTGTGTGTGTGTGTCGCCCCGGTACCGGGTGGTTCTTGCAGGTAACCAATTCCTGAGGGTACGGGAAAACAGCTGAACGAGGACTGGCGGGGCAGGGCGGGCTGAGGGAGTTCCTGATGCACAGGCCTTGGTATGACCTTGTATTCCTGCTTGCAGGGGTGGACACAACAAGTGGACCGCCCCACCCGTTGGTGCCTGCTGACCGTGTACTTGCTGTACTGCAGAAAGGCGCCTAGCTGCGTGCTTTTCCACTCCTTCTTCTACTTTCTGACGGCCTGATGAGATTCGTTAGCGACCAGTGCAGTACTCTGTTTGTCACGCCTGTTCGTCTCGCTTCAATTGTGTGTGTGTGTGTGTGTGTGTGTGTGTTTGTGTGTTTGTTGTGTGTTTGTGTGTGATGCCGAAGACTTGCTCAAACTGCGAGGTTCAACAGACCTACTGCCCTATGTCATCAGCGGAACCATCAGTCCATTGTTCTTGCGCCTTGCTGGCAGGCGTGATGACTGTGGGTCGTGCACATGCTGGTGGTCAGTCTGCATGTGGTTGTTACTCAAGGAGGGGAAGCCAGGCAGCCAGCATGTCAGGGGTTCTCTAGCCCCTGGGTGCAGTCATGCCGAGCATTGTGCAGGTCAATCCACCGCTGTGCACAGTCGCAAGCTCGCCCGGTGGGCCCTTTGCACAGGGGTTGGGAGGAGAATGAGCAGGGCTGCGGGCCACGGTAGGGCAGACAGGCGTGTACATGGCCTTCGTGTTGTGCTGAGAGGGAGGAAAGGTGGTGACGGGAGCCGAAGCCAAACATGGCTATGATGCGGATGGAGCTGTAGCGAGGTGCTGTACGTTAGCGAACGCTTTGAATTTCCTTCAATAATCTGGGCATCACACAAACACACACGCCCGTTGCCAAGCTCTAGTAGTAATAGCGATAAGGTTTGCCCTAAACCAATTATGGGGGACCAGTGACTAGTACTATCTGCTTCCACTTTATTATTGTTATAATTGTTGTTATTATTGTTGTTGTTGTTTTTGCTGTGATTACTATTTGATGGCAACACTCCGCTGCGTGTCCGCTGCATTTCCTGGTATCCTCACCAGCGTGTTGTGTCCACTACCACATCGCCTTGTGGAATAATCATGGCATTGCACAGCTCTGATCTTTGATTCCCAAAGATTTCTCGAGTACCTTCTGGTGAGGGGTTCGCCAGCTTGCCACGGCCTGAACCCCCCCAAAAATTTTTTTTTGATGGCAACACTCCGCTGTCCTTTTCAGCCAGCAGTCCTTTGTGCCTCATGCACACAAGGAAGACTACGGGCGTGGCAGTCTCCCACTGGCATCAGACTCAGCTAATCCTCACTGTGTCATTTGTGGGGTCATTGCAGAACTGGACAGCTCTGAACCTTGATTGGTTGTCTCAAGTTGTTGTCTCAGTAGCATACCGTGAGCAGGCTATGCCAGCTCACCTTGGTCGGGACCAAAAAAGAAACAGACTATTATTCTTATTAGTTGATGGAAACGAATCAGACTGTGCTGCAAATTATCGATTGAATGAATTAAAATTGTGATCTGGAGGAACCAGGGCTACCCTTTAGGCACCAGATAATTCTTTCTGCTTTATCACTAAGAATGGCCCCAGGATATTGGTGGCAGGATTTGTTTAACCGACGGCGGTTGATGCTCAACCGACGGGGGTTGGCGCCTAACAGACGCCGGTTGGCTGATGACCAACCACAGTTACTCCCCTGGCTGGCGCTCTGCGGGGGTTCGGGTGTACTGGAGGCTGGCGCTTGTTTTTTTCAAGTCCTAAGTCCCTGCGATGAATTCGGCCGTGGTCTGAACTCTTGAGTGGCACTAACGAAAACTTTGGCCCTATACCTACAATTTGACGCCTTTCGTTGTCTTGAGTGCATATGGGGCTATAACGTGACAGATGGGCTTTTTGTGTTTCGTCCCGAGTGTACATAGCACGTTTGCCATGGCAATCGAACTGATGCAGTCTGATGATGCTTGCGCCCCTTTTAGCCCTATCCAGGGAGGGACAACAAACACGGTTGGGCCTGAAAAGTGGGCTATTCCTTAAGGTGCTTAAGGTGCTTAAAGTGCTTAAGGTGGGTCAGAGGCCAAAACAAAGTTTGTGTACCTAAAATCGGCCTCAAATTTCCGGCCCCTTTGATAAATTTCATTTTTTGCCGGAGGAAAATTTTTCTGATGTGGGGGGGGGTGGGCGGGTCAGTCGGTCGGGGCTGGACAGGGCCCCAAAGGACCCCCCGCTCCCCCGGGGTCCTGAAGCAATAGCCTGCTGAGAAGGCAGTGAAGGCTGTGTGAGGGCAGGCGTGCCCGCAGCTGAGCGGCGGGTGCACGCCTGAACTTCGAGGCCAAGAGACACACCGCACGTACCATTTGTTGTGTGTACCGCGAGTGAACCGCGGCGCGTCACTGGCTACCGGGTGGGGGTCCCTTCGTTCGCATGACGGGGCCCACGCTGTTGGGTACCGCCCTGACCTTTGACCCTCTCCCCCATTCTGTGAGTACGGCCTTGTCTAAGTACGGTCACGCCGTGTTGCCGTGCACAACTTCTGCGGTCAAGAGCGGTTGTGTGCCAATGGTAGAAGGAAAGAGGGGCGGGGTCTTGCCCTGCAAATGCACAGCCTGATTCGGGTTCTGAGTCTGATCGTGACACAGGTAGTGATTCTACTCAGAGCCCATCACTTCTGACGATTCGTCATCCGCCTCAGATTCTATTGTACCGGATACCGTACCATGCAAGTACGGCCTTGTTTAATTACGGCGACGCGGTGTTACCGTCATGTGCAGCCTTTGACCGGACTTGTGGAAGGGGAGGGGGGCTACGTTTTTCTTTTCAGTCAGCTCTGGTTTCATTCACCAACGCTGTCGGGTCACATGCCACGTACCATGGCCTCTGCGGAGAAGGGTATGAAGGGTCATCCATGCGGAATCGCTATCTGGCTGTGTGTTGCCATCCATTCTCCCAAATGCTCGTGCCCCTTCACAGCCCTGCACCCCACTTAGCACGCCCCCATCACCCCGACCTGCAATCTTGGTGACTCTGTGTCGAATCTCAATTTCCCTGATTGTCTGATGCAAACTGTGCGTATCCTGGCCAGCCCTGTGCGCTGGTCACTGTGAAGCCTGCAGCCGAACCTGCAGCTAGAGAGCCACCTGTCTAGATCCTCAAGGTGAAGTCCTCACGTCAGAAAAAGTGACACACTCAAACCATATCTCCGCAGCGTGAGAGACACCCCACGTACCATTTGTTGTGTGTACTGCTTTGTTCCTGCTTGACCGCCTGCGGAGCGCGTTTGAACATCCCTCACGGAGGGTGTGAGTGAACCGCGGCGCGTCACTGGCTACTGGGTGGGGGTCCCTTCGTTCGCATGACAGGGCACACACCGCCCTGACCTTTGCATCTTCGCCCATGAGGGACGTACGTACCCCTCTCCCCCATTCTGTGAGTACGGCCTTGTCTAAGTACGGTCACGCCGTGTTGCCGTGCACAACTTCTGCGGTCAAGAGCGGTTGTGTGCCAATGGTAGAAGGAAAGAGGGGCGGGGTCCTGCCCTGCAAATGCACAGCCTGATTCGGGTTCTGAGTCTGATCGTGACACAGGTAGTGATTCTACTCAGAGCCCATCACTTCTGACGATTCGTCATCCGCTTCAGATTCTATTGTACCGGGTACCGTACCATGCAAGTACGGCCTTGTTTAATTACGGCGACGCGGTGTTACCGTCATGTGCAGCCTTTGACCGGACTTGTGGAAGGGGAGGGGGGCTACGTTTTTCTTTTCAGTCAGCTCTGGTTTCATTCACCAACGCTGTCGGGTCACATGCCACGTACCATGGCCTCTGCGGAGAAGGGTATGAAGGGTCATCCATGCGGAATCGCTATCTGGCTGTATGTTGCCATCCATTTTCCCAAATGCTCGTGCCCCTTCACAGCCCTGCACCCCACTTAGCACGCCCCCATCACCCCGACCTGCAATCTTGGTGACTCTGTGTCTGGGGCGGGGCCGCGCGCTCCGGCCCGTCAGATGGTTGTTCGACTTATACTGTGCCCGTGTCTTGAGGGAGCGAGGTCCAGGGAACCAGCCAAACCTGCAGCCGCACCTGCAGCTAGAGAGCCACCTGTCTAGATCCTCAAGGTGAAGTCCTCACGTCAGAAAAAGTGACACACTCAAACCATATCTCCGCAGCGTGAGAGACACCCCACGTACCATTTGTTGTGTGTACTGCTTTGTTCCTGCTTGACCGCCTGTGGAGCGCGTTTGAACATCTCTCGGGGGAGGGGAGGTGCTCTGATACGGATTCATGCCTCAAAATAAAGGAGGCGACATCACAAAAGTCGCTACGATCAACGTGGGTTCCAGTCATAGGGATCTAGCCAAGCAACCAGTAAGGAGGAGCATACGGGATGATTGAATGCTGATTCAGGCAATGCACTGGTTTTGCTGGATTACGTGGTGAGGGGCACTGAGCCGGTATCTAGTTTCCGTATCCGATGTGCCGGTAGCAATGGTGACCTGTGGTTGGAGGGGGGTGTATTCTTCGGAGGGGTGTGTTACAATGTGGATCGATGGGCCTGCTCCCATTAGTGTTTTGCAGTGGGGCTGGGCTGTACCTTACGACAGTGGAATGGACCAAGCCAATCAGAGATGGATGTGGAAGGCGCAACAGATACGGTCTGACATTCTGAAAGGGGGCATTGGTAGCTCAGCACTCAATGCTCTCACAGACAGCACGGTATGATATTGGTGAAACGCTACACGTTCATGCAAGGCAGGTTGTAACAGGTGCATCAGCAAACGATTGAGGGATGCGTAATTGCAAAACGTGTCCAAGATCATCGTGTGTTGTTTGTGCGTACCAATGCAATGCATATGCCGTCCACTCGCCCCAGTGGGTGAGCCAAGTTTCATGAAACTTGTGGCACCATGCTGTACATTGAATCACACGCAATTGGGCAGTGCCTCCATGGTGTCACACGTATCACATAGTGGACACAAGCCAATAATTTTTTCCCATGGAGGTGCACACCCCTCCCATCGCACATTCTCCCATAGCCAGCATAGCCAAAGCATTCGCCTGGTACCCCTCAAGGGCAACCAGGAGACCCAGTGTGCTTGTGGGAAACCGAAGATGCGGCGACACTGGATAATCCATTTTTCAGGTGTGGGCGCAATCCCTCTGCACATGACAATGGCCGAGGGTCTGTTGGTCACACGGGGGCAGTGGGAGGGCTGTTGCTGTTTTTACCCATTTGTCCACTTCCTTATTGCAGCTCACCTATGATGATGGCAGGACACCAGTGCTACACCAAGAGAGGCAGTCTGGTTTGGTGATGGGAGCAAATAGCAGGTTTCGCTTGAGGCACATGCAGATCAGGCCAGGTTGGCAGTGTCATGTGGCCCGCTCATTGTCATTGCCATGTCACAGGCCCACAAACATCATACTTGGGCGAGTTGCTGGGCACTGTGTTCGTCACAGCATTGGTTGTACCAGGCGACACACTACCATGGATAACCAAACAGCGTCCTCTGGGGTCCCATCAAGCCTTTTTTTAGTGCCTTGGATACCCTCCCCGAGGGGGGGGGGGGGTGCCTGCCTGCCTTTTTTGAAATTCTGGGTGCCCTCAGCGGAATCCCCCCCCCCCCCCGGTGGGGGTAGGCCAAGAGTGGGTTGGGATTTTTTGGGGAAAATATTTGTAACCAAAATATTCATTTCATCCCTGAGCAGTGGATTGCCAGATCTGGTCAGTACCCTTGCGGTACTATACTACACCTGCACCCCTGGGGTCCTGGGTTCGAATTCAGGGCGCTAGGGTAATTAGTGCAACAGGCTGGGCGAGGTGGAGGTTTTATGGGGGAAAAGTTTCAAACTGAAATATCTATTCCACCCCTGAGCGGGATGTCGTTAGAGGTGGACAAGGCGGTGAGTGGGTGCCTGCCTCCTTGACTGGACCCCCCCCCCCCCCAGGGTACGGGTAGGACAAAAGCAGTGCCTGCCCTGAAAAAGTGCCTGCCTCCTCCAAGATTTCCCCCCCCCCCTCCCCCCGTATCACAAAAACGGCTTGGGTCCCATTGATCCAGCGTGCTGACATAGATGGTCGCCACCAGTGAGTAAAGCTATTGGCAGCACGACCAATGACTTTTTGCTGGGTCCCTAGCCACCGACACCTATTGGAAGCCAGAGATGAGGATGAACTGCAAACAATAGGTGTCTGGTACTGTCCCTATGTCCTTGATGTTGCGCAGGGGCTTTTGATTCATGTATCTGGCAGCATAGTCTGGAAGTGCAACATTGGGGGCGTCTGGGCTAGTACAAACTGACCATCATCAGAGGACTCACTATCATACAAATGTGGACCACCCCTTGGGACAATATGTTGCTGCATTGGGAGCGGGATATTGGCGCGCACATGGGCCCGCACAAACAACACCCTTGTTAGAGCAACACTTAGTGTTGTTTCCGTCAAATTTTGGAATTTTAATGTTGCTTTCGCAAGGGAGGGGTGTGTGGTTCCTTGAAACCAACTGGAGTTCTGTAGGGTTCAGCGGGTGATGGCCATCATCATTTTATTTATTCATTTAGAGGGCCACATCGCCCCCCCCCCCCCCCGCCCCCTTTAAATCCCCCCCCCCCCCTTGCAATCACCTCCCCCTGCACAGGGGGAACTGGCACCTTGAGGGAGCGTTAGCGTGCAAGGCAACTTTTTTAACCCATGCCCCACCGTTGACCTTTTAGGGGGTGCACTAAGGGGGCGCATTTAGCGCAGTGCAACTATTTGGGCGCCTGCCCGTACTACAGACCCATACTTTGAGATAATAGCGGCATCATTGTTGCCCTTAGCGTAGGCTTTGACATCCAATTTTGTCTTCTTTGTTGGGGACCCCCGAGAATGCAGGGGTGATGTAGCACTTCCACTCTCTTTTGGGCCCCGGAGAAGGTAGGGGTGATACGTGGACCAGGTGTGCGAGTGGGCCTATGGCTTCATGGTGGTGGCTAGCAAGTAGGCTGGTATGCTGGTCTGGCAAGCAGGTGAAGTGGGCTTGGAGTCGGGCATGGCTGAGTGCCTGGGGGGCACGGCGTACGCCACGGCCAGGTGGCACGCCCTCCGCCGGGAGGCGCGGGGGCGTGCCGGGCCCGCAAGCCCGACCTGGCTTATTTCAAATGGTGGGGGCAGTGGCAGTCTACTGCGGTGGCTCTGCAGTATGCAACCCGCTAGAGTGATCCGGCGGTCATCGCCCCCACCGTCCTCCCGGCCTCGGATCGGGTCTAGGGCCCCAGCTAGGAGCCCTTGCGAGTGGGCTTTGCCTCCATCCGGGGCAGGGCCATGTACCCCGAGATGGCCAAGATGGTTGACACACCGACACGAAGGGAACACCGAGCCCCCCCCCCCCCCTGCGCGAGGCGCAGGACCCTAGCCGGGGACTATTGCAGCCAGCAGCGTCCCAGGCTCGGGACCGTCACCTGGATCTGAAGGAGAGCAGTCCGATGCCACCTTAGTCGCCGGTGAGCCGGTGGAGCACCCTGTCCTAGCGGAAGACTCGGTTTCTGCAGGCACTGAAGGGGTGGGCCCTCAGTTGCCCCCCTACCCGACCCCCGGGGATGCGCCCGGCGCCGTGGCCGCTGAGGCTGCTGTGCGGCTGGGCGTCTCAATGGCTGGCAAGGTGGAAGCTGGTGGGGCAACCCCCAGGACGGGTTGCGTAGAGGACCCCATCGTTATTGGTTCCGATGTGGACACCGACGACGACAGTGGAACGTGTGGCCTCACGGGGCGAGAACGGCCTGGGTGGAAGTGCGCGTCGGCCCATGGGCCGGTCCGCAGCACCGCGGGTCGGGATAGCAAAGCCGGAATGGTGGGCCGTGTCTTCCACGTATACAAGGGCCTGCGTGGCCCTTCAGTGGAAGTGAGTAGTTCGCCGCCCGTGCGACCCGCCTCCGCCTTACGGGATCCGACTGGCCGCCATCGAGTGGCCGCACCAGCAGGGATCCCACCTGTCAAAAGGCGTTGCACCGGTGGTGGCCGGTCTTGAAGGCTGCAAGCGGCGCAAAGCCCGATGGAGGATACCCGCTTGGCTACTGCAGAGTCCCTCACGTCCAAGGAGGGTTGAGCGGGGGGTGGGTGGCGGAGGCCCGGCCCCAGAGTCGACGGCCCGGATAGGGGGGACAGGGTGCGGGAGATGGCCCCCCTCTATCTGGAGTTCATGCAGGCCCTTACCCCCCACTTCCACTGGATCGCCGCCGGCCAAAGATGCAGCCTGGGGCTTGTGGGAATGCCATGCACGCAGTGCACACGCAGTGCGAAGTTTTCGATGTCGGCAAATACTCGAACCCTAGTTTTGGCCCCTTTTCACAAGTTTTTGGTTCCGTACCAGGGTTTTTTTTGGCTTCCCAAGCATTTAGGATGTGGCATATTTGAATTGTCAACCATTTCCCCCTAGAAGAGGCCCATCGACCAAGTGTACACATTCGACACGACCCGGATCTCGACGTCGTCATTGCCGACACTGCAGCGAGCCTCGTATCCGTAGAGGCGGTTCAATTCACCCTGCAGAGTACTCTTCCCGACAGATAGTACGTGCACCAAAACCTTGGTCGAGTTCAAGGTGATTCTCGAACCGAGATGCTCAAGATCATCGATCGGTATGGCCACGTCCACAACTGCAGAGAAGTCAACGTGGTCATCGTCGCTGGAGGGCTCTCGATCGCCGATACTCGATGGTGGCGAGTTGACACCAAGACCGGACAGTTCTTCTTCGACGATGCTGTTGGTTATAACTACAACCATAAGTATCGATGGACACGTGGCCAACCCTATGTTATTGACACCTTTAAGTCTTCCCTCTAGTAAACAGGTGAAAGGTATTCTTGGGTGAGCATCCTAGCCTCTGCGTGCGCACTATGCACGCAGTGCGCACGCAGTGCAAACACTTAACCTGTGGCGAAGTGCACTGGCATGTGGCTGAATCGCGTCTCTAATACGGTGGAGGATTACCGCCTGCTCCACGCCCTGCCTAAGTTCTTGGAGGCGTTGAGGGAGATGTCCCCTGTCGCGTGGCGCTCTTGCTTGCACGTCTCTACCTCCCCGGTCCCGCGGGCGTTGGGGGAAGTGGATGATGCCATCCTTGATAAGGGTTTGGGGCCTATAGGAGACTTCCCCCTCCCCAAGACCTGTGGGATTCCGTGGTGCCGGAATTCTACAAGGATGGCCTGCGGGGGTTCAGTGCCGAGGAAGGATGGGAGGATGGGGATCGGGTGGTAAAAGGGGCATCCCGCTATGTTTTGAATGTTTCGATCCCAGCAGGTAGAACGCCTGGTCTCCGCCCTGCGGGGGGCGGGGGTTTTCCAAGTGCCCTCGGACCCCCTCCCCCCCACGTGCTACCCCTTCGTGATCCCCAAGTCCTCGGAAAGGGTCTCCCTTATCATGGGCTGCGTCAAGCAGAATAGGATGGATGGGTCGGTGCCACCGACCTTTCGGCTGGACTCCTAGGAGGACTTGACGTGTGCCCTCGCCAGGATCCCCCCGTGGCAGCCCCTTTTCGCGGTGCACATTGACCTTAAGAACGTATTTTGGTCTTTTCGCCTATCGCCCCAGGCGCAGAGGATTTTCCGGTTCCGGCCAAGATCGGGTCTGCCCGCTGTAGAGTTGGAGCGCCTCCCCTTCGGCTAGAAGTACAGTCCGTACTTTTGCTAGACAGGCCTTGCGCGGGCTCTCCAGGGAGTACTTCCTCCGGGGGTGCTGCTGGTGCACTATTTGGACGATTTCTTGCTGGTTTACATAGAGGAAGGAGGCCTTAGGGACGCCGGTCGCGCGGCTGTGCGCGCTTTGGTCCAGGCAGGGTTTCTCATCACGCGTTTTGGATCCTGTGCAGTTGGTTTCCTTCCTCGGGAAGGCCCTGAATTTGGCGTCCCGAACGGTAGCCTGCCACAAGCAAGCGCTGCTCCGGCTTTGGGTGGGGTGGATGAGACTGGCTCTCGGGGATGGGGGTGGTTTGCACCTTCGCAGTTATCTTGGCCTGCTCAATTGGCACGTGCGCCCGCGTGGGTTGGGATGTCCGTTTGGGGCGGGGGCGTGGTGGTGGCTCAAATGGGGTGGGACGGTGGATGGGGAACGCCAGCCGAGTCACGGGCTGCTTGTTAAGATACTTGAGAGCCTCGTCACGCTTGCTGCATTGGCGGCTGAGCCGTGGGCAGCCCCTGCCCGCCGGGCCTGGCCCCACCTTGTGGCATTTAACTTCGGCGCGGAGCGGTGTTTGACACCTTGGACCGTTCGGGCTGGCGATATGCTTGTGTGTGTGGATGGGGCTCGGGACGCAGGTAGGTGGAGGGTTGGTGCACTTGTGCCCTTCCTGGGAGTCACGTCCTTCTATCCGCCCCCATGCCGGTACCCGAGTCAACAAACAACTGAGTTGCACGCGGTGGCATGGGCTGTGCGCCTTGTGGTACGCCTGGGTCGCGCCTCAGTCACTATTTGTAGTGATAGTGAAGTACCCCCCCCCTTTGCAAACCCCCCCCCCCACCCGGGAGACCGCCACTTCCATGTTTTTCTAGTTCACATGTATTGTGCTGGTTTGTGTTGCCCATCTGCTTTACGGATGGCCTTGCATTGCTTTCCCATTACTTCAAATCAAGCACCTGTGTGTGTTCTGTGATATTCTCTCTCCAAAGGCGTTGTATGGGTGTGTTGTGTTGCTACTTCGGACCCCAGATTTTCTCTCCCGGTGACCATGTACGGTACCACTCACACACACTTGGTGCACATGTGTTGGCCACTGTTGTGGGGCCTTCGCCAAATGGGCCGCAGTTTTGGCACATTCGGTACATACGCCCTGGTGGGGTCACTCCGGTGGATCATGGGAGTGCTCAACTCTCAAGGCTAGAGGCTGTTACGGTTGAATCACCCAAGTCTCCAAAGTCACCGGATGTTACCCCCATGGCTCCGCAACCCCAAACACCGGCTAGCCCACAACAGGTACCCAGAAGTTCTTTACTGTTTCTTTGGATCCTCAATAACATTTGTGTTGGATGAAGGACATTGGCATCAACGCGGAAGTCGCTTCACAAGTGTTCCATTTGCTTGCATCAGTAGAGGGTACCACAGTTTGCCTTGAAATACCCTTGCAATCCCCCCCCCCCCCCCCGGGAGACCGTCACTTGGCGACCGTCTCCCCCCCCACCCGGGAGACCGTCGCGCGCTAACCCGGGAGTTTGCAAGGGGGGCGGGGGGTAGCTGTGGCCCAAGTGTTGTCTCTGCGCGCATGCAGCCACCTCCAGCACCAACAGGCAATATTGCGGTCACTGGCCACAATCTTGTGGGTTTTGGTTTGGTGGTGAGACTTGTGTGGGTGCCGTCGGAACTACAACCATGGGACCCCATGTCCCGACTGAGCTCTGATTACCAAGGCTCGCAGGCCAGGGTGGAAGTGAGGGCCTGGGACGTGTGGCAACGTTTGTTGGACAACCCTGATCAGTGTCAAGTCCGTGGTGTCCTTTGCCTGAGTGATTGCTGAGGCCTGCGGGGGGGGGGTGTCACCCGCTGTGTTTCGATGGGAGCTGAGCGGCCCGACCATGTGTCACGCTTATCCTCCGCCATAGCACGGCGCAGAGTTGGCCGCAAGGCCAAGCGCCGCCGCCGGGGCGGCCGCCGCCACAAGCGCTGTGCTGAGGCGGCGGCGCGCCGCCGCGCCAAGGCCCGCCTCCACCAAGGGCAGGTCATGGCGGGCGGCCTTGTGGGCCACCAAGTGGCCCGTCCGCCGCCTGTGGCTCGGGGCCGCGGCACGGCTCGTATTTCAGAGGCCATGCATCCAGTCTGGTGCGGCGGACCTCCTTGCGGCCGCAGCTCTGGACCTGGCGTCTCACCTCCGCTGTACTGCAGTCCAGGACCGCGATTCCGCCGGCAACCCTGATGTCAAATTTGATATCCCGGAGCATTTCTACCGGCAACGCTAGAGGCTGCTCAGGGGCACCCAGACGGCGTACCTCACCATCTCGACCAACCGGAAGGTGGAGGGCCGTACGCTCCCATATATATGGGTGCAAGGGAGCCCGCACCTTGTGACGTGTGTGGCCCGCCTGTTTAGGCCACTCTGACCCCTTGCAGATGTTTCTCTACAGGTGCCGCCCCGCTTCATTCGTGTGCAATCACTGGGGGCTGTTTCTGGTGTGGGAGAGCGGGGTGGGGGGGGGGGGGGGCATGGCGTAGGATGGTGGTGCCTGGGCGGAGTCCATACACCTTTGTGCTGCGTGCCTGACCGTTGTTGGGCCGTCATCAGTGTGCCGGTGAGGCGCCCTGGGTTCTCTTCAGTGCTCGCCCCACTGTCCCGCCCTGCCTTCTTATGATCGGTTAGTGGCCCAGTACCCGTTTGGCTTTGGAGGCGCTTTGGCCTTTGGCCGTTTGGCTGTGGGGGCCGGCAGATGTTTTGGGCACGTGGCACCTGTGGCGGTTAAGCTGCCTGGATTTGGCAGTCTGCTTCTTTCTCTGTCCTGAATCCTGCGAGCTTTGCCGCTGCAAGGCGATCCTTCATTTTGTTGTGCTGAATCTTTATCCCAGTTCTTACCCCGCGCGAGTTGCATGCTTCCGGCGGGGTTTCCTTGTGGGTTCGGGGGAGGGGGGAGGGGGGGGCGATGCTTTTCTGCAGGGCAGCTCGGGAGGGGGGGGATGCAGGTCTAGGGTTCAAGCATGTGGTGAGAGGACGGGGAAGTCGTTGGGTGGATCTTGCTCCCCGCGGCGGGAGGGCAAGCCCATGCGGAGACTAAATTCCCAAGTTTTGTTGCAGTATTCTTGTGCTCCGCTTTTGCAAACACTAGTTGAGCCTTGTCTCAACTTTTGTTTGCACCTCCCTACTTAGGCAGTTTTTCTGTCATTTCCCGCCCACCTGCCCCCTTCGTCAGCATTGCATCGGATTCCCGTCGGCGTGCCGCATCATGGAGTTCCCTGCCCGTTGAAACTGGATTGCCCGCGTGTCGAGGGCTGCCTTAACCGTGTTGCACCGCGATGCTTCCTGGGTTTTGGTTTTGGGTTCGTATTTGCGTGGGGTCCCGCACTGTCGCAGACAGGAATGCAGCCGCACCCGTCCATACTACTACCGGTACGCCCGGTCTTGGTGACACTGTGACACTGCCGTCCCAAGTTGTGTTGCAGTATTCTTGTGCTCTGCTTTTGCAAACACAAGGAGGTCTCTTACCAAATTCAGTTTCTCCCCACTCACCTGTCGCTCATTGTCCCCCAAGGACTAGTGCTGTGGGTAGGTAGGGCGGCACATTGGTCATTGCGCAACACAGCACCTTTCCATAGGGTCCCCCCGGACAAGGATAATTTCCTAGACAGCTGGTCCAAATCGGTCGTTTCTCTTGTCAATTGGTGCCCCCTGCAAACTTCGGAAAACAGGATCTCTACCACATGTGCAAATTGCTGTTAATTATGTTTATCATGTCAGGAAAAGAAACGCCGAAAAGAGGCGCGCAAAGAGGAGCTAGCCCGGTAGGCCTTAGCCACTATTGCTGAATTGGAGTCTCAGGGCTGGGTGTTTGTTTACTTAGACGGGTCAGCGGTCCAGCACTGATAGGTAGGATGGGCAGCTGGCTTTGGATGTGTTTTGCAAGGGGAGTGGGAGGAATCTGGGCACCTGCCTGTCGATGCCCCCCAAACCAACAACCGAGCAGAACTCACAGCCACCATTAAACCATTGGAGAAAATGCAAGGACAGGTACGCAAAGTGGCTATAACCAAGGATTCACAGTATGCGTATGATGGGGTTATGGGTGCGGCGTGGAAGTGGAGGTCACAGGGATGGGTTAATCATCAAGGGCCTGTGGCCAATGTTGACCCGTGGATCTGCCTGTTGCTCCTGATTGACAATTCGTTTCTTACACTACGCTGAGTCAAGGTTCCAAGTCACACGGGAATGATCATTGAAGGTATCAGTGTAGCAGACAAATTGGCGGAAAAGGGGCGCATGAGTTCGCCTGTATATCATTCTTTGTCAATGCCAGAACGCCCAGTCATTTCTTTAGAACTACCATGTACAACCACGCCGCGACGAGCCCCGGTGGTTCCTAGGTCACTTGAATTTCAGGATCTTGAGACTCCAATGCACACGCCTGCACTTTTGCCCTCTCCTGTGTCCCCATAGGGCTTGCGCACGCCTGTTGCAAAGCCCGTTGACACAACCAGATTCTTCTGTCAGACTTTAATGAGTCTTCTTAGTCAATTCTAGGGGCTGTTGACAAGTCGAGTGTTGTGTGTCACACGGGGGGCTCGCCGGGGCCGGACCCTTTATGCCGACCCCCCCCCCCCCTCCTTGCCGGAATTTGGCCCGAAAGTGCCGGACCATGGGTGCCGAAGGCGCCCTAAGGAAAGTTTGCTTGATCTAGTAGAGGGTGAAACAATTGGTTTTCACCTCATGTGTCTTTTGTCAAAATACTCAGTTTTTTCAGGAGAACCCAACAATGGATGAAAACCAAATTGGACCAAATACCAATACCACCCCTGTGCAAAAAACTCTCAGAGATGGCCCATACCCTTGTGGGTAAAGTAGTGTCACTGCATTGTGTAGTGTACAGTAGTGTCTCTGCATTTGCAGGGTCATGGGTTCAATCCCCAATGGGGGCAATTAGCAGGACCCTAGGCAGGGTCAAGGACACAGTGGAAAACTTTTTTTAGGTTTTTTTGTTGGTTTTTTTTGGGCTTTGATTTTGTCCCCTTTGTTGGGGACCCCCGAGAATGCAGGGGTGATGCAGCATTTCCGCCCACTTTTGGGCCCCCAAGAAGGCAGGGTGGAGGCAGCCAATTCTGATTTTGTCCCCCTTTGTTTGGGGATTCCTGAGAATGCAGGGGTGATGTAGCATTTCCACCCTCTTGCCACTGGTGTACGTGCGCTTGTTGTGGGCAAGTAGTGCACGGAGAGAGTTTTTTTTTTTGGGAAAGGCGTAGTGCGCGTGATGCAAACAGCCCCTCCCCCCCTTGCTCCTCCAACTGGTTTCGGCGCATTCATCAACTCTGCCCTGAAAACAAGCATGGTTCGGCGTGGGTGTGGCGCCACTAGCAATAGTGGCCGGGAATTGACTGGGGGTTGCTATGCCCTTAAACAAAAGTACCACCTACCATGCCCCCCCCCCCCTTGTTTCAAAACTTTTCTCCAACACACATGCCTCGAAGTGATTAGCGCAATGAGGCGGTCATTTTATGCCATATATGTCAGGGTCTGAAGCCTGCCCCCCCCCCCCTTCCTGGCTGCCCCCCCCCCCCCCCCAGACCCAGCCCCTCCCCCCCCCACCATGAAAGTGGTCCGAGAGTGGGAAGGAGTCGGCGTATGGCCCGATGCTACGCCCACCCTGTGGTGCGTGACTATATGCAACTATCAGAGCTGTCACAATCTACAATTTCAGCATCCACGGTGGAAGACAGTCATACAACGGATCATCGAGTCAACTTGTCGTCTGACATGCAGTCACCTTCTTTGGTGTCAGGGTCCAGCAATGATGTAGATATGTGGGCCACCTCAGGCTTGCACCCTATGCAGTCCCCTATACGGTGTGTAAACAGTGCTTGGAGCACACCCAGCACAGAAGTCAGCATGCCCAGACAATGGATGTCTGACCTGGGCAACTCGCCCATGCCTGAATTTTCCCCCTGAACCCCCTGTACACGCCCACATTCCTCCTCAAATCACCAGCCAGAGCGGGAGTAGTGCTTGATCTTTTGGTATCAGCTTGACAGCACAGCACCACAAGTGACCTGTCTGACTGGCGAGCGTCTTACTGTGCTGTACCATGTAAACACTTTGGTGTTGACAAAACACAGTCCATGAGCTTGAGGTTGTATCATAGCAATGTGCACGATGCCCATATTGAAGAACTGCTGAACATTGCTGCATATGCATACCAGGACGTGCATGTGTGGAGCGCTTTATGACCTGCTTGCGCCCCCCCCCCCCCCGGGGGGGTGACCGGCCCGACAATGGGGGGGAGATTTCAAGCGGGGGCGGTAGGTTGGCAGCAACAGTGGTCCACACGACGATACTCCGCCCCCTTTTGTCAGCAGAGTGCATGCCTTACTTGCTTCGCCGTGTGCGACATTTGCAAAAGTCAGAAGTGGTGACCCAAGACTTTGTATCCCGGATTAGGTCATGGCACCTCCTTCCCGACGAAGCGGAACTGGACCATGCGGTTCACAGAATCCGGTACTTCCTGTTCAAGTTCCGGAGGTGTACAGCCAACTTTGTCAGGTGTGTCCACGACTGCATGCGACGCTTCAAAAGGGTCCAGCAGCTTCTGAAGAATGTACTCAAAGTCCGCAAGCGCCACATTGCCAAAGCCGTGCGAGGCTATAATATAGTTAATCGGAGTCGCCTGAGCCACAAAGACCGGGTGACGGTTGTGACGGAGCTCTACGAGCAACAACATCAAAAGTGGTGTCAAACCCGAAGGCGTTACTTCAAACTGCTGAGGGATGCGCGGCGGGCTTATCGTATGTGCAGCTACGCGTGCACGGTGGCCTTTGTGAAGGACGAGGACGGGGCCTTTTTGGTGGTGCTTGAGGACAATGTGATGCGAATCCGTGGCATTGCGCTGAAGACCTGCATGGTGCTCGTGGACAATTTGGTGAAGCCCTTTGTGTTTGAGCCGACAATAGAAGAACTGATGGACGCGAGCACGGTCATTCTGCGGGCCAAAGGCCCTCGATCGGCCATTCAATCAAACCCCTCCAGCCCCAGCGACAGCGACAGACGCAGACGTCCCACTATTGCTGAGTTGAAGCGTTCGCAAAGTGCTAGTGCAACATGCTTAGTTCCCAAATCTTCTTCCGTGGAATCCCTGGGGCGACTGCGAAGCCGCCTCGCGCTTCGGCCGTCCATCTGCAGTCCCACTGCCTCTGCATCCACGTCCACGCAATCCTCTCTGACTGGCTGCACCTCCCGTTGCCCTCTCCGCAAGGTCTCATCCCCAAATTTCACCGCCTCCAAGACACCCACCCCCACCAAGTCATCGCTACGGAATCGGTTCCCCAGTAAACACGGGTCTGCAGAACCAGGGGACCCTCTCTCGGGCCTACTACAGGCATATATCCAGGGCTCCAGCTCTAGATCTCTGGGCGACCGCTGCAACAGCCCCGCAGCTCGTGGCCGTAGCGCAGGCATCCGCCGGCCGAGCTCAGCGAGTCGGATGGCGTCCTACACCACGTCAACGCGCAGTGCTTCGGCACACCGCGCGTCCTCTCCCCCTGGGGCAACCCCAAGTAGCCCGACGCACTGCGGTCCGCTCCTGCGCCGTGCCTCATCTGCGGCGGGCCCAGGCCACAGCCGTGCAGCCGGCGGGGCCTGTTCCTCGGCAATGAAGACGAGCAGCACCCGGCTGCACCCAACAAACGGTGTTCCATCGCATTAGCGGTGTGATTTGTGTGGACCCCGGTCATGGCTGTGCAGTAAGGGGGGGTCTAGGGGGCTGTAGCACAGCCACGGAGGGCGGGTTGGCGGGGCTGTAGCACGGCCATTGAGTCTGTGCATCCGAGCCCCCCCCCCCCCCCGCCCCCTCTCCCCCTCAAGGCTGATCCTACAGAAACACGGCCAGGCGTACGGGCGTGAGCCTGGCTGCATGTTTGCCAATCTACAGCCCAACAGGCAACAGCTGACCTGGTACAGTGCCGCAGGGAGGAAGGGACCTTGGCCCTCAACCCCAGCCATCGAACACTCGAGAGAACAATGATCCGTCACACTGAACTGAGAGCAATGAAGACCGTGGGGCAGGTGCGAGTGGAGCTAATTGCGGTGAAGCGAACCTGACCCATTGTGGCCCCCTCAAGGCAACGTTCGTGTATCACGCGGCGAAGCCACGGCGCACATGGTCCGCGCAGTTCAGCGAGGCGCCGTCAGGCGCCTGCACAGACTGTCGTGCCGTGCCTGAGATCGTCACTGACGCTCCCACGGCGCCGGTCACAGGCCAGGCCTGCGCCCCCTGTCGCGCTCACCTGCGGCGTCCCTTTCGGGTGTCACACACATCCCCCACTGAAGTACTGTCGAGAAGGCCTGAGTGGTGCTGGAGGGTGACGCCCATCGTCGATTCATGGCAAAAGGCAACGGTTGGTGCCGGTCTGGGGGTTGTGCTGCGAGAGCGGCAAAGGCAAACCATTTTCTGATTGTGGGACGATGGAGAAGTGGTGAACGGAGTGGGGCTGGCACGAGGTCAGGATCGTGCGGGGGATTTTAAAACCTGACGGCATGGCCCCTGTCCCTCGTGTAGTGCAAGAGCCTCTCTGCTGTGGATCTGCGCAGCCGGACTCCTTCAGTACACTGCCACACTGCTGGGAAGCGGTGGGCGGTGGAATTCCCTTTGTATATTGCCTCATTGTGCCTTCTTGCAAATGTAGCAGCCGGTGGACCTTCTCCTAGAATCTGTTGGTGTACGACCCCCCTATGGGGCACAGTACCAGTTTTAGAAATCAGCATCAACAGACCTACTTAAGTTTTCCACTTATCAGAATGGTCCTCCTCGCGGTGGGGCAACTGCTTGAAGACGATTCCTTTGTCATCAAACTCGCTCCATCATGGAAGCACGTATACCATACTGCGTTTCACTCCTCATTGGGGCCCTCCACAGGGTCTGTAGTACCACCGAGTAGAAACATCTTTAACTCAGTTTCGAAACTGAGTGAACAAGACAACGTTGTCTCATACTTTACTCTGTTTTGTCCCAAGGCCTCCGCTGATCACAAAGTCGTAGGGGCCGAGGGAGCCACTAACAGCGGTGGTCAGACATGGAGGCCCAAAGGAAGGGATCTCCCAGTGCAGGCAATGCCATTCCATCGACCGCCAGGCTTGGGCCACCGTCAGCCCCTGCAGTGTGCTGGGTCCCGACATGGGGACACTGTCGGGGCACGTACTGCTGCATCCTCCGAAGAGGGGTCTTGCGGCGGAAGCACCCGGTGCCCCGATGGCGCGCGGCGTTTGCATATCAAGTGAGTCCATCAAGCAATGGCCCAGGCTTCCTTTGGGGAGGGGGGGGGGGCGGTTCCCACCCAGTTCTACGGTTGCGTCATGGCATTTCCCATCAGCACAAATCGCTCCCTCTACCCCTCCCCAGGTATGCTTATTTATGCAATGGTACATGTATATATGCTTTACATTTATGTCGGCAAGGCCACCCTACCTCTGTTGCGGTGCCTCCAAAAACATCGCACTACAGCTACAGCTTGCGCGGATTTGGCCATTTACAGGCGGCTGCATTTTTCTTGTTTTCGGCGATTTTGGTCATTTTCAGGAGACTGCATTTTTATCATTTTCAGCCGTTTTGGCCATTTGCGGGTGGCTGCATTTTTATCATTTTCAGCCGTCTTGGCGAAGACTCTTCTTTCCACGATTTACAGCACATCACAGATTTACATGTATGGACCCCTTTTCCCCTACAACTCACCTCTGATGAGGTATACGCCTGTTTTCTGGAGCGTGACTGGTGGTTTCAGTTAAAACGCTGGGCTGTCAATGACTGTGCCCCTGTTGCACCAGCCGTATACATGTACATGTACACGTTCATGTACATGCCATGTACGTTGCGTACCCCCCCCCCACAGCACAATAAACTCATACACACACGAGACAGCAGCAAACAGCTACCCAGGACTGTGACTATGCCCGCCGGGCTGCCATTTCTCGAGAGCTTCAATCATTGGCCGCACAAGTTCAAATTCCGCCTGTAGAAACTACTGCTGTGCGCGTGCCCTATCTCACGGGGCAGCAAACCTCGGCAGTTACCAGAGCTATAAATAAACTGATTCAGTCAACGCCTGTCACACGAGCCCAACGTCAAGCTGTTCGTGCACGCGTCGTTAACGTCCGCACAGTCCTCCTCAATGTCCGGCGGAATCGAATGCCAATCAATTCTTCTCTGTACCCGGACGACCGCTGTGTCGCGGCACACCCCTCACCCCTGACAGTTGGGTGCAAGCAGGCTCTGTGCACCATTTGGAGGGCCATTTCTGTCTCTTGCCCGTTAGCATTCTACACCAGGGTACTGTCTTACCCCCCTTCCCCCCCTTTGCGGAAGCACCGCCTTGTGTAAGCACTGGGACCCGGTGTGACCAACGTTTTTCTGACCACAGTTTTCATCGTCAGAAACTTAGCGGAGCGTGGTTCTGTTCCGAATGTACAGGCAAACAGGGGCTGTGTCATGTTTGGGATGAGTCCTCCTGCTCATAACAACATTTTTTTTTGTGCTTGTCACCGCCTTGTCTAAGCACCGGGACCCGGTGTGACCGTCGCTTTCCTGATTTTCCCAGTGCATGCGCAAGGGGGGGGGGGGGGCGCCCCCTCCCTTGCACCGGTCAGAAATCACGCTGGGCGACCATCGCCAGTTTAGGCCGGTGCGCGCAGTGCACAGAGTCCACCAGGACATGTGCGTTTGGCTGCATCCGTGGTCCTGGGCGTCGTTTCATGCTGTTTGCTGGCATGAAGGCCGTACCTGGCGCGCTGGTGGTGGACCAAGCACGTAGCGCCCGCCGTCAGACGAAGGGTTGGGGACCGGGGGCTAGTTCCCCTTCGTACGCGTCCCCGCAGTTGGCGCAATGGGGGAGTCCGCGGCCTCCCGCCCCCTTCCCCTCTCAAGTTTCTGTTGGCCCATGGTGCCCCGGGGGGGGGGGGGGGGTTGTACCCTTTTGGTCCTCATGATCCAGCTCCGCATCCCCTTCGAGGTGGCACAGTGGAAGCGGCGGAGTCTCGGTGCAGGAGATCACAGGCCAGTGGTGGGGTTTGTATACGCCGGTCTTGAGCCAAAGTCAAGGCATGCAGGGGGGGGGGTGGCATGTTTGTGAATGAGAGAGGGATGTTGGCCCCAGTGCTCACGATTGCCGTATCACTGCTGCCGCGGTGCCCACTCCCCCGCCAGACTGAGGGGGGGGGGGGGTCTTGTTTCTGGTGGTTGCGCACCAGTGGGGACGGGCCTTCAACCCAGCGCGGCTTCACGCATGTGTGAGATAATAGTGGCAGGCGACGTGTGATTGAATTGCTCCTTACAATCGGCCTCCCCAATACATTCAAGCGATCCGGAAGCCAACTATTGAACCCACTGCCCCATTTCACTGAGATTCAATACAAGGAATGATGCTGGAAGCTCTGCGACCAAGGCACGCGAGAAACCTGTGTAGGCGCATGCCACAACACGTAAATGGGACCGGGACAAAAGGAGGGATGATGCTGCAGCAATAGGGCACCACAGGGTTTCTTTGTTCACACGGGACTTTGACTTGTGCGCGCCGGTGTGTCCATCTGCACGACAATTTTCCTGACAGGGGCTTCTAACAACCACAATGATTCTCTCCCTTTTGTCCTTTCCTTCCCTTTGCCTCCTTCTGCGCTCTGCACCAATTTCGGCGAGGGCGGTCTGCCCTGCCCTGTTACCTCCCCTTGTGTCTCCCTATCCCCCTGTAGTGCTTGCCACTGGAACAACGTTCCACCACCACCTACATTGCAGGCGTCAGTCACCATTGTAATTTCACCTTGTGCTTTTGGCACGCCCAAGCACTTAGTGTTAGCCACCTTGTCCTTGAGTTCGTCAAACCTTTGTTGCTCCTGAGGGCCCCAGCGCCACATGTTCATCCTGTCCTGGGGGGTAAGGGGCAGGGTTAACGTGTTGCTGTGGTGAGGGGGTCAGGGGAGGGGGAGGGGGAGGGTGCAGGCGGTGAGTTGCGCCCTGTCCCCTCCTTCCGCTGGAGGAGGAAGGTCCTGGCCCCAGGGGCTCCTTGTTGGTGTCGGTGTACCCCCGCATGGATTCAGACTGTGCATCTGGATGCACTTGGTCAACGGCATGGGCAACAGCCCCGTCTCCGGGACGGCCGACCCCCGGAGAAGTCAAACAGAACAAGTCATCCGGGGGCTCCGTTGACACGACCCAAACACGTTCGGACCCACAGAGGGTCAGAATGTGCAAGGGCGAGAGGCCAAAGGCGCCGCCAAAGGCAAACAAACCAAAGCCATGGCCTCGTGCCAACCCGCCCCCCCCCCCCCCTGTTCGCGGAGGCATGGCCATGGCGTCCTTTCTTCTGACCCCGGTTTTGGGGGTCAGAAATGCAACATGACGTGGCCGTGTGCCCATTGCAGAGGGAAAGAGTTGGTTGGGCCATGTCAGCACCGGTCCTCTCTGCTCATAACAACGTGCTGCACGGCACTGCAACGCACTGCTGTTTGCTCTGCTGTGCTTATCAGCCATGGCTCATTGTGCTATTCCTGGTGTGGCTGCTGCGTACCCCCCCCCCCCCCCTCCTTGTATAAGCCATGCCCTTGTCCAAGCTACAGTAGGCGTTGGGACCGTAATAATTGTGTACGTAATTTAATTGCGTACCAAATGTAGTGCCTCCACATAAGACATGGGTTTGTCGTCACATTTGCCAATTACATAGAGTCATGGACACATTTGTTGTGAGTCTTTGCCCACTTGAACCCACATGGCTCTGATTTTGGGTACATTTGTGCTTTATATTCCCCTTTTTTGCACCAGCTCACGCGCGCACGTGTGTGTCGGCAGTTGTATGTGTTGCGTACAAGCCACGCCCTTGTCCAAGTTACAGTAGGCGTAGGGACCGTAATAATTGTGTACATTGGCGTAGCTTACACAAGGGGGGGGCGGTACATCCGGTCTACCGGTGATCGGGTGCCTGCCCCCATCATTGGTCCATCTTCTCACGGGGATGATGTGCTTCATTTGAAGTACCCCCCCCCCTTGTAATAATGTGGAGAGATCTGTCCCTTACATGTACGCAGATGATCTTTGCATCGTCATCTCTGGGACGCGAATTGTCCCCATCATTCAGGAGATCTGTGAGATTATGAATCGTTTTGCTATTTTTTCAGGGTTAAAGATTAATTTCTCCAAATGTGGCATTGTTGTCAAGGGGCCTCTCCATCCTCTCGACCAACAGGCCATAGAACAAACGCCGAGTGGTGAAGTCCTGCTGGGCATCTCTCTGTGCCCGCATGTCAAATATCTAGGCGTGAGAATGGGGAACATAACGTCAGATGAAGCCTTCTCTTTCCCATTAGCGGAAGCCCAACGGCGAGCCTCGCGCTTGGCGGCGCTGCAGTTTTCCCTTCGGGAGCGCATTCTGCTCCTCAAAACATGGATTCTGCCCACTGTGCTTTTAACAGCTAGGGCATATTTTCCATCGGACATTACCATCAAAGCACTCAAAGGGGTTTTCAATACTGCACTGGGTGTAGACAGCTGGGGGGTCACCCTGGACCAGATTGCACAGCCGCCGGAACTGGGGGGTTATCAGCTCCCCACTCCAAAGGTCTGGCTTCATGCGCAGTTTGGGACGGCTTTCCATGCATTCCTCAAAGACCCGAACGTCTTTCCGGCGTCACTGGTGACTCGCTTTACCAATTGGTGTCACACTTTTGGAGTACAGCTGCATGCTTGGGCACTTCCATACTTGCAACTCGGTCCGATTCCGTATAAGACATTTGACTACCTGTCTTTCAGTGTAAAGTCCTTTTCTATCGCCAGGAGATACGTCTTGGACGGGCTAGCCGATCAATCAGCGATTGGCCAGCTACCCCTCTGGCATTCAGCGGTTTTTAAAAATGAGTCACATCTGACTTATTATTCCCCCAAACTGATTTCCATGAGTATTCTTACGATTGCGGATTTATTTGATGAACATATGCTCCCTCGGGCAGATCTGCTTAAACACATTGGACCGACCTGGCAAGCCCTGTACAGGCAAGCCCCTCGAAACATGCTGACGGTACCAGTCACAGACTGGTCTCTACCGTCAGTGTGGACCGCAGCGTGGGCCAAGTCCCTCACACTGAAGAGGCTAGCAGCCAATCCACACACGGAGACTCGCTGCTCCCCGCGTGTCTGGCAGGCTTTCTGGAGAGCCTCACTCCCTCCCTCTATCACAGATTTCTGTCATCAGGCGCTTTGGGGTAAACTCAAAGTGGCAGAACGTCTCTGCTCGTGGACTAAGTCCTCCAGATGTCCAGTCTGTGGGGCTCTGGAGACGGTCTCTCACGCTTTAACCTCGTGCCGCTTCCATGTTATTATTTTTGATGCTCTTAGCAAGTGTTGGGAAGTCCCTGTTGTTGACGGGACAGCTTACCGTGCGCAGCAGTTGCCACTGGAACACTCATTCTCACGCCCGGTGGGGATCATGACCTGGACAGCGCGAGCTGCCCATTGGTCTATGCGCAACTCCCTCCTCAGGGGGGGCATTGCCACGTTTGACGCCTTCCTCACAGTCTGGATTAAATTCGTAAAAGGCCTGGTGGAATGGGAACCACTTTCTAAATTCTCTGCGGTTTTTCAACAGTTTTATGCGTCTCTGGTTCACCAAAAAAATCATGGCTCTTTTCTCATGGAAAAAATTGAGTATGCTGCACCAGCAGAGGAGGCCGAGGAACGACAAGCCAAGCGACATCGTAAACAGGTTCACAAGCTGCAGCTGGCAGTAGCAGCAAAGTGTGAAATAGCCACCCATGAGGCGGCAGGGCGCATCTTAGTATTTACAGATGGATCGGCGGAGTGGGTTAAAGGCGTGGGATGGATCGGTGGGTGGGGATGCCACTCCTCACAGGGGTGGGAGTCGGCCTCACACTTACCACCACACACCAGACAAACAGTGAATCGAGCGGAGCTGAGAGCGGTGTTGGAGGTAGTGATGCACTTTGGCCATCAGGCGGTACAGGTAGCTGTGATGACAGACTCTTCCTATGTACACTCAGGCCTGCAAGGCAATGCCATGCGGTGGCGTGCCAATGGTTGGGTTTCTGCCCAAGGCCCAGTCACGAATGTAGATCTCTGGATTGACTTGATGCAGATTCTGGATGTTTCTCTGGCCCAATTCTCATGGGTCAAAGTGCCAAGTCACGCAGGAATACCAGGTAATGACAGAGCAGATGAATTGGCGTTATCAGGAAGACTATCCTCCCCCTTGTACGCCACGGTCCGGGCAAGGGTACCCCCCCCCCCCTCACCCCCCTGGCTACCCCCCCAAGGGACCCTTTGGAAGGTGAGCCTAGCTCAAGACTCACAGGGGTGGAGGTCACCCCCCTCTGTGATGCGGATCTGAGCACACCCTTCACGCTGCGGGCCCTCCAGGACCCACAGCCACATCAACACGATTTGCCAGTGAGGCGACTATTTGGGGCAGAGAGTCAGTCTGAGGTACTACTTAGTGACCCTTTGTCTGACGACTCGCTTGTCCTCTCGCAGGTGTCCACCATTGAGTCGCCAGACTGTCAGAATGAGCCTGATTTTATGTCCAGTGATGAAGTCTCTGCATTGGAGTTTAGCACAGATGTAAGTTCAACCAGGAAACGTAGGAATCACCGATAAATCTGCCTGCCTCCCGACTCCCCCAGCCTACAGCCTAACGTTACCGACTGACTTGTGGCCAATTGCGTGCCAGCCATAGTGCAGGGTCAAACGGAACACGGAAGCTGCCCCAGTAGTAGAATGCAGACTGCCTTTGGTGGTCGACAAAACACGGCAGCCATGGCACAGCATGTGACTCAATACGTGTACATAGCGGTCAGGGGAAGAAAGCACGATGATTGGAACTGCCGAACATTGCTGCATATGCATACCAGGACGTGCGTATGTGGAGCGCTTGTTGACCTGTGTGCGGCCCCTTGTAATAGCTACGCCCTTGTAATAGCTACAGTAGGCGTAGGGACCGTATTAATTTGGTACCTAATTTTAATTCGGTACAAATGTAGTGCAGCCGCATAACACATGGGTTTGGTGACAAATCTGCCAGCTACATAGGGTCATGGACACATTTGTTGTGAGTGTTTGCCCACTTGAACCCACATAGCTCTGATTTGGGGGATATTTGTGTACTATATCCCCCTTTCTTGCACCAGCTCACCATGCAATCTTCTCTTTTTCAACCTGGGCATCCAGTGATTTTCACACGTTCCACTGGTGAGATGGGAAGTTGTACTTTACAAGAGACCACATGCAAGGCAATTTCATTCCCAAGAATTTGAAGTTGCCCGAGCCCAAACCGGCCTCTAAACCTCCGGCAAAGGCATCTTCAAAGACATCTTCAAGTGGTGAGCATGTGAAGTTGTTCCGCATGCTGTATGATCTCAAGAAGGGTTTCCGATCCGAACATTCGTAGGCTTCTCATACTTCATAGCTTGTGAGAACATGGGTGTGAACCTGAATTTCCATGTCTCAAACACTTTCTTGTGTTTGCATGCCTTTGGGTACGTGGGCGGAGGTTAAGGTGCACTCATAACATGCATTCTCTCACGTGTATGTCGGTAGTTGTATGTATCGTGCGCAAGCTACGCCCTTGTAATAGCTACAGTAGGCGTAGGGACCGTATTAATTCCGTACTTTGGCGTAGCTATTACAAAGGGGGGGGGGTACATGCGGAGTGGCAGGGGTTTTAGGACAGTTTTTCTTCCTTTTCTTTTCCCCTGAGGACCCCCCACCCGCACTGGTTCTTTGTGACACCCCAGCCACTGTTGGTTAACCGCCAACTGACGGCGATCCGTAGCCAGTCCAAGCACACAAATACCGCAGGCAATCAACTGGTTCAATCATGCCACCTTCATCGTCCAGGTCACCCCAAAACGTCATACAAACTGCAGTGAATGGCAACGAACAGGTTGAAGGACCAGGTGATGTGCCCCTGCGACGAAAATCATTGACAAAAACCGCTGGTGGTGACGTCAGATATCATTCTAATACTAGATGTTTATCATGCATTCAACGGGCAATATGCGTGCACTCGACGGTGCACGTGTGCATCTCAAAACATTTGGCTCTCGAAACGTTCCATATTTTAACAATGCAGACCGCCCCAACGTGTGAAGAGGGAGCGCCAGGACTACTCTCTGCAGCCTGCCAAGTGTATATGCAATGCAGCACCGCCCCCCACCCCCACTCCCCAAACTGGTTAGCATCAAGGGCTGGCCTGCCACCCCCCCTTGAAAGCAAGCTACCGCCCGGTACAGCCTGGGTGTCTAGCCGCCTTGTGTCCTGACCCTCTATCCAAATACAGGGGCAGCGCCGGACCTCCTCCACATCTGACCCCGAAGCCAGGCGGGAGACATCCACAGGCAGTGGGCGAGATTGTGCTGAATGGGCTGTCCCACAAACCAATCTGGACGAGGTTGACCAGATGGACACAAGCTGTCCGCATGCTGTGAGCCGGGTACCACTAGAGGACCTTCCGCCGTTGCTACCTGCCCAAACTGGGCTCGCTGACCGGATGACGGCGCACCAGACGCCCTGTGAGATGACCAGACAGTCAATCAGTGCCAGGGCTGGCGCGCATTGATGGGGGGCGCTGCTTCCCAATCCGTTGCACACGGCACCACACGATGGTGTACAGCATGCAGCCCTCGTACAGGGCTGAGCACAGCGGGAATGGCCATGGCCAGGCAACCTCTACAGAAACATGATCAGAGTCAGCAAAGGAGCCTCCACCTGTCGGCGCCGGAGCTGCCCGGCCACAGCACCCGCCAGGGATGCACAGGCAGGATGCAGCGTCTTTATGCCCAAAATCTGAGCTCCTTAAAATGCACGAGATTGACCACCGATGCGTTCTTTAAAATTGGCGGTTGCAACGGGGTAGCGAGTAAATGACAGTTTTGCTTCTGTAATTTTTTCCCTCTGTGCCTGTGTCCTGGACCACATCTCATGCTTCGTTTGGAATTGGACTCCTAGCGGTCCACGCAAGCAATTCCCCCCCCCCCATTTCGGCGGCCGAATTTACCGAAATCTTCTGCCCCATTGTTGCGTTTCTGGATGCTGCCGAAACGTCCTACCGATTCGTTGGATTTCTGTACCCCCCACCCCTTGTCCTTCCCCACCCCTTGTCCTTCCCCACCCCTTGTCCTTCCCCCCCGGGGGGGGGAGGTCACTTGGTCAACCCAAAATTTTTCGTTGCAGCTCACTGTGTTGTTGTGTGGGTGACTGTGTTGTGGGGCACTGCCGTTTGTATCCATTGTACTCATGGCAGGACATTTTGCTCACTTTTGCTGAAATGGAACTTGAAAGCATGACCATGTTTCCCCCTGCGACAAATGTAATGTTCATCCGCTCCATGGGGGAACCTGTTTTGGCACAGGTCGTTGGACATTCGGAGCACGGTGATGCATATCACCGCATCACTTATGCGCGCGATGGCAAGACCGTCCTGCACGACCGTGCGTCTGTTCGTCGCCTCTCACTGCCAAGAACTTTTACACCGAGCCGGTCAAGGAGTAGGTCTCCGTACATTGGCAGCCCTTTGAACACATCTTATGCTGAATTCTTTCGTTTTATGCTTCAATTTCTGTGCCTGCAAATGTGCGTGTACGGTGGTAGTGCGGTTCCCCAGGGGGGGCGGGGGACCGTCACTTGGCAACCGTCCCCCAGGGGGTGGTGGGGGACGGTCTTCCCTGGGGTGGGGCAGGACAAGGGGGGGGGGGGACTTTGGGGTTGCAGTGGGGTAACAGTGGGGTTGCATGACAGTGCATGACATGTGAGTGCATCATGAAATGGGGTCCCCCCTTCGTATTCTTCATGGCCGTTGTCCAGATTGACACCATGAAGCGTTTTTACTGCCCGCAAAAAGACGTGTCTCTGGTCCCCTGGGATTCGTTGTCCTGTTCGCTCTGCACGCCCCAGTTCGTCCTTCAATCAGCGTTCTTCAGGCTCCTCATCATCAGCCCCCCAATCAATGGATTCTGGGCTGCAGGTGCCTTTAGTTGTGTCCGGTGCAGCCATGCCTTTCGCCACAGAGTCAGTGGAAGCTGGGGTTGAGCAGCCCTTCATGTCTGTTTCAGTGTCTATTGGACAACATCCTGCTGTCGGCCAGGCGTTAGGGCAGACTGCGTCGGGCGGTGCGTGAGTGCGCAGCCCGCCTCCGATGAGCATGCTTTATTGTGGGGGACAAGAGCAAGCCCACCCCCACTGAGAGGATTGGGTTCACCGGCAAATACCTGGATACTAGGGCAGGGACAATAATCATTGCAGTGGGGCCCTAGTTGGTGCATTCCAAGCCTAGATACGGGGCGTGGGGACCGGCTGCCTGCCAAAGTGTGCAATGGAATGCGTGTTGGGGAAACTGTGCTGGTTGGGCAGGCCCAATGCCGGTCTGGGGGCTTTACAGGCACTCCAGCAAGGCTTGGGAAGGTTTGGGAGGGGGGTGGAGTTCCTTCGGGGGTGGCGAAAGGGGTGGCCACGGGATTGCTTTTCTCCTGCGTCCCACAAGCCCCCTGGGTAAGCGTTACGGGAGGACCTGGGAAGTGTTTGCCGATGCCGCCCCCGAGGATAATGGGTTCAGGGTGGGAGTGGTGGGGGGAAAGGATTTCTACCGGTCTTTGCCTTTGCGCTGCCCTCTCTGGATTACGTCACTCTGGCAAGCCAAATTGTTTGTTGTGTATGCCGTGGCCAAGATGGCCACCTACCGCGGCTTCAAAAATGTTAGGGGGCGCCTTAAGCGCAGTGCGCGTGCAGTGCAACCATTTGGGCGTTTGGTTGCAGTAGAAACCCATACTTTGTGGTGCTTTGGGCATCATTGTTGTTTGGTAGTAGGTTTTGATGCATTGGGGATCTGGCATTTTCAGATGTTTACCCTATTTCACCCATTTCTACCTTTTTGCACACATTTTTAACCCATTTCCACCACATCTACTCTTTTTCTCGGTTGATTGATATGGTGATACATTTTGAGGGTGCTTGCTACAGGACATCATACTTCCCTCCTCATTTCTCAGGCCCACTTTCTCCGCGGATCTCAATATTGGGGATAGGGTGTTCTACACCCGCTCCAATGGCCTGGGACCTCCTGCCACGGTGGTTGGGACAGCTGAAGATAGACTCCTCCACTTGGAATACTACCAAGATGGGTTGAGAGTGGTGAATCGGCAATGCAAGATGGAGTCCATCTCCTTTGCCATCCCAAGTTCAGATTCGCCACCTCACTGCCCTCCATCTCCACCGCCCAACCCACAGTCAAGTTCCCCCCCAAAGGCCCCTGGTCCTTCACCACTGCCAGAAGAACTAGGAAGGTCCCCCTGAAGGTCTCCTCCAATCTAGTTTGGGTCGCCAAACTCTAAGGGTGTTTCCAAGGGGCGTGCTTGGGGGCTCTTCGGGGGGAACATAGTCTAAAAGTAGCGCGTAGTGCGCGCGCAGTGCAAGGATTCCCCCTTAGAATAGGTTTAGATAGCAACGTAGCTAGGTCTCAAGGTAATGCCCTGCCTGCTTCCGTGGGTTCAAACTCACAAACTCACTTTCTGAGTGTCTTTTTTTTTTGATTCTTTCATGCCCTGCCTGCCCGGGGACATGCCCCAAGGCACTGACAACGCTCAGCCACCCTTAAATACCGATTCACCTCTCCACTGGGAAGTGCAGCAACACTGGGAGGAGATTGAGGCTGAGATAGCCCGGAATCCGCCTTCGCCGCCCTCCTCACCACCTTCGTCGCCGCCGACACCTCAAGACACGCAAGAGACCCACGAACAGCAGGCATTTCGATTGGGACGGAACATTCCAGCTTTCCTGGACAGAGATCTGGTTGACAGCTTCAGGCCGATCTACCTGGTGGCGGACTTTCTATTCCGAACAAATCATCCAGTACAATTCAGACTCAAGCACTGCTTGTACCAACTTCTACTACCGCCTGCCATCTATTGGGAGTGAGGTTCATCACCTACCCCCCTGCTCTTCAACACTTTATCCTACAAGACTCTTTCAGCCAATAACTCCGCCAGCTGTGACAGACACTTCGCACGGTTCGCTCGCTGTCTCTGAGTGCCCCAGCCGACCACGTCACAATCATGGAGGAATTTGCCGTACCAGTAATCGATGACAGCTCCATTCGGCAGCTACTGCAAGCCATTACCTCAGCCAGTGCCGACTCTCTGACAGCATCCGTACAGGATGTTCTCCGACAAGCTCCGCTCACCGAGGCAGCCCTGACGCAATTGCTGTCGCAATGCAACTGGAATACCTCAAATAAAACATTCACGACTCCTATAACTGCAGCTTCTAAAGCTTTGCTTTCTCAGCACCTCATTACAATCCTGAATCAAATTACGCAGCAGCGGTCAAAAGAAATTGTTGACGAAATGATGGAACAAGCCGTGAGCGACGACCCTATGACAAGAGGTCTGCAACTCTCCTCTGCAAACAATATTTTGGATCTCACTTCTAAGAGAAGCGCGCTACTGAACGAAAAGAGCAATTTGGAGAAATCCGGTCACCTCAACAGCCCTGAAAATGCCTCCTACGGACAGCGGCTAACGCAATCCATCGATGACCTGGGCATCGCTATTCGAATGACCCTACAACAGCTGGACATTGCTGAGGACAACCCACTTCTGAAAGCCCGTAAGAACTATTTTGATCTCATCACCCAAGCCAAGGAGGTGGAAAGTCAACATGAACAGCTTGGTGCCGAAGTCACTGCCGAGGATACCACTCGCCTCCAAAAACAGTGGACTGTCATAAACTCACAAATAGGGGAGGCGGAGAAGGCCATTTTCGACCTGCTTTGCAACCCTGACTCAAAGGTATCAGATGTCATTTCTAAGCAGCAGGAACAGGTCATGCAACAGCAAAAGGTGCTCTTACACCAGAGAGAAAAGGTACACTCCAAGCTTTCAAACGCTCTGGGTGTCTCCCCGCTCAAAAAGAAAAAAAAGCCGGCCGAAACCCAAGGGTCGGCTGACCACCCACCCCCCGCTACGGATCCAGGGATCTCCATGACCCCTGCGAACATTCAGGCAGCCATTGATTTATGTGCCAACAAAAAAACCTTGCACGACCCTGAGTGTCTGACCTCACTCATCGACTCTGAACAACAGCTCCTCATGATGCAATTTAATTGGCTGCAGGACTTTGTGGTCCTTCAAGCCACTGCCGCCTTCTCCACTGATGGTTCTCCCAAAAGCTGGAAAGGACTCACGGATTTCACGGATGATGATCTTTCACAACACTTCCCCAACTCGCACACTAACTTTTTGTTAGTCACGAGAGACACGGAACTCACGTCCTGTGTCAAAACGGCGAACTTTCTATACACCAGGTTGCGGCCGAAACACATCGACATTTTGGTCGACCTGACGCATCAGCACAATTTCCCGCAATGGTGTGACACACAGTTACAACACTCCTCTTGTACGCCACAGGCGTTTTCAAGACTTTCCAGACAGCTGCAGGACACCGATGGACACTCCAGGGATTTCTTTGTTATTCTGCACACTGCTACCTCTATAGATCAAAGGCCGGAACCAGCCCGTTTTTCTACAAGATTGCTGTCCCAAGGGCGAACCCTGGACCGCAAACCCTGCCAGTTGCCGGAGTCCCCTCTCCACTCCCATGCTGTGCATATGTCTGAAAAGGATATGACACAAACAATGCTGAAGCTAGGCATGACTGGGTCCCAATGCTTCAACATTCCGGGACCGGTCAATCTGAGACAGCAAGGTATACAGTCAAAAATCTTTTTGGTCAATCTGGATGCACCTCAGTGCTCTAGCTTCACTGCTGATTTCAAAAAATTGGACTTTTTCGCTCTCATGAGCATGTCGGAATTCGACGGCTCTATTTTCCCTCACTGCCACACTGTTCTCGATGTCTTCTATAAGAAGACTCACAAGGAGAACTACGCCAAACATCTCTGGCGTAATGTCAAGCAAGCCCTCTCTGATATCTCTGATCATACATATCTGCAGGTCACCGGGTTTAACAAACTGCGGGTGGGTCTTTCCACTGAGTCCGCTACTGAACAATTCATATCTCGCCCTTATGTCCAAATGAAGGCCAATGGCCTACTGTTTAAGGACGAATGTCAGCGTGACTGGTTCAAAGGGGAATCCGACACGGAATCAGTCTCCTCCGCCTCTTCCGCCTCGTCCTCCCCGGAGGGGCGTTCTGATCTTAAAGTCGTTTATGACGTTCCCATTTGGTTACAGGGCCCCGCCCTACTGTCTTTTCTCAATGAAAATGGTTTTCTTGCTGAATCAGCGGTCCGGTCAACATGGAACCCGGGACGGTTTTCCACCGCCGCATGGCGAATAAAAGGCAAATTCGCCTCCACAAATCAAAGCGTCATGCTTCATGACGAAGCAAAACAAATTTCAATTTCCATCATTCCCATTGATGATTTTAACAATCTCAAGCGTGAATCCATGGCCAACAGGAAAAAACCAGCTTGTGCTGAATCAAAGAAGCCCTCTTATGCACAAACGGTGAAGCAGCCTGCATGAACATATGACGTCACACTCCCAACAACTAGCACACCACCAACCACCAGCAGTTGGGCGTCCGACAGGAGACAACCAACAACCAGTGGTTTATGCCGCGGCACACACTAAGGTAGCCACTTTTAACGCCAACGGGCTGACCACCAAGGTCCCCGTCAGCGACAATTTTTCGGAAGACAGACACGTCCAGATATGCCGTTTTATGTACCGTAATTCCATTCATGTAATGGGACTTCAGGAGGCACACATCAAGGATGATCAATGCCTTGAACAGCTTACTGAACGTTTCAAGGACCGGGGGTCCGTCCTCCTCTTCAACCTGAGCCCCAAAGGTAGAGGGGGAGCCGCACTGATTTTTCACAACACCTGGACTCTCCCGAATTCCTATGCCATTGAAAAACGACACCTTTTTGCTCAGCTGGCTGACCCCGATGGGGTCAAGCATCATTTCTGTGTTTATCATTTTCATCATGATGCAGTCGAAAGACAGCGCCAATGGACTTTGCTCTCGCAAGTTGCGCCCACTCTCATTCCGGGAGACACCATTTATTTGTCCGACCACAATTCGGTCACAGTCCCCTCAAGGGACATTTCCGCACCGCATCTATCTTTTGAGCACTCTACTGTCATCGCCGCCCGTGAAGCGGAACTTGATTTTTTGACAAACCATCAGCTTATCGACACATATGCATGTTTCCACAGTGGCAGACCCTCCGATTTTGATTTGGAAGGCTGGACATGGGGCTTTGCCCCGGCAAAGCCGACTGCGTCGGCTAGGCCCGACCTAACCGCAAATGAGTGTACTCCCGTTCTTGACAGGAGACGACGGATCGATAGAATCCTCCTTCATGAGAATTTCCAAAACTCCGTTGTAGAGTGCTATACCCGTTTTGTGGCCAGTTCAGATCACAAGGCAGTTATTGCCTCACTGTCAGCCAAGCCTACCAAGCAGGGGAAGCGACTCAGAATCCCTACGACTTTCCTTTCCTCGGAGGAAACCCTCCAACAACTACAGACTGAACTGCATTCCATTGACACTGAGGGTTACTCCAAGTGGGCGGACGGTTTGGAATGTATCAAAACAGCAGCTTTCTCCTATGAGAAGGCCAACAGAGCTACAGGCATCACGGAACTACAATCCCTCTTGATGGTTTCTTCTACATACCACCTCTCGGAGGAAGCCTGGCGCTACCTTAAGGAACATGGGTACACCCCCTCATCCGCTAAAGCGGCTTATCAAATTTTAACAGCTCTGGCCGAACGGTCAGACACCGACCGTTCAGGGCAGCAGGTACTGGATAAGCTAAAAACTACCTTACACGACCCACATCATTTTCAACCATGGCGCCGCCGCCAAGAAATCTGGCGACTCACCAAACAGCTACAGTTCAAACGAAAACTATACTCTTTGCGCAATAGGTTTGGCCAGCTTCTGCCCGACCCTGAATCCATGGTCTCTGAAATTGTCACCTATTGGCAACAAACAATGAATTCCTCCGGAAAATCACAACCGGAGGTAACGTCTTATCTCGAAACGTTTTTTCGTGGCAAAAACACAGCATTGATGGCAAAAATGCTGATACAACCGCTGTCACTGGACCTAGTGCACGCTGCGCTGGAGTCCTTGAACGGCACATCGGCGCCGGGAATTGATGGGGTACAGGTTCCCATCTACAAGGCCTTTTCGGATTTCTTTTGCCCTGTTATGCTTGACATATACAAGGGCATTCTGGCTTCTAACACACTCAACGATGATTGGTCACTGGCCCTCCTTAATCCCATTCCGAAAGGACTTGGGACTGCTTCGGTACACAACTTACGGCCCTTAGTGCTGCAAAACACTTCACATAAATGGGTGGCAGCCATTCTTGCCCTGCAACTCAGAGATTACATTGATGCCCTCACCCCTATTCAGCAACGAGGTTTCATCAGGGGTCGATCTATCTTCACGAATCTGTGGCATACTTTTGGCTCCTGGAATTCTCCGGGGGACGCATTGTTTTGCCCCATCGATTTCAAAAAGGCTTTCGATTCTCTTTCACACGAGTACACTCGCACGTTCCTCAATCTTATGCAACTACCAGACAGCCTAATTTCCCTTTGTTTACTGCTGTTTACAGCGCCAATCTGCGTCCTTGTCCGTGATCATATTTATTCAGACCACAAAATCCTTCCCCGTTCGGGTGTCCGACAGGGGTGCCCCTTTTCACCATCTATATTTGCAATGCTCATTTCCCCCATCATCCATAAACTTATGGATTTGTCTGATCATGTGCAAGTCCTGCTTTATGCAGACGACTTAATCATCATCATTGACTGCGACCCCAACACTGGGGTGAGGGTGTTCCTCTTGGTCTGGAGCTGGGTTCAGGAATTCTCTGAAGTGACAGGCTTGTACACAAACCTGGATAAGTCCAACATACTGCTCAAGGGGCAATGGGACCCCGTGCACAGGGTTCAGCTCCTGAGCACAGGCCTCAGAATAGTCGAAAAATACAAGTACCTGGGCATTGTCCTTGGGGCTACCACGGCGGAAGAGGCCTATGGCCCTGCACTAAGGAAAGCCACAGGACGTGCGTTTTCCATGCAGTCGTGGTCCCTCTCGCTCGCTGACAGGGTGGAACTCCTTCAAAGCTGGATTCTCC
Organism: Eutreptiella sp. 'Long Island Sound 2002'; assembly: GCA_964036045.1. Classification (NCBI taxonomy): domain Eukaryota; phylum Euglenozoa; class Euglenophyceae; order Eutreptiales; family Eutreptiaceae; genus Eutreptiella; species Eutreptiella sp. 'Long Island Sound 2002'. Next base: position 32,152,634 of record OZ038382.1, read on the forward strand.
CACTATTGGTCTACCCGTCTCGTGTTGTCTACCCTACAGACAATGTCATCGCCGCGGTCAAAACAATTTATCGGGTTGCCCTTAAACTCAGCAACTGGGGCATTACACTAGACATCCTGTCACATAGCAAAGAGCAGGGGGGGCTAGAGCTGGCCCCCCCTGACACTTTCTTGCTCTGGCAGTTTTCCACTATCTTTATTCGTCACATCTACAAAACCGAGGCCATTCCTAAATGTGTCACTGAGCCTTATGAGAGTTTTGCCACTGAGTACGGCATAAATATCTCCCCGTCCATGCTCCACACTTTTCAAATGGGGAGCAATGTTGCTTGGCACAAAATGCCTTATCTTGCGTGGAGCGCTCGAGCATACTCACTCGTCACCTCTAAAGTGACCTTCAACCGACCTGAAGCACTATCGCCCGGCACCCCACTTTGGCACAACAAACTGTTTTCCAAGCCTGCATCCCTCACGTACTATTGCCCCCAGCTCATCCGGCAGGGGGTCATTACGGTGGGAGATTTAATCAACAACAGCGCACATATTTCGCAGATCGCGCCCACTTGGGCCAACATTTATCAACAGGGAGTGTTTCATTATGGCTCCTCAAATCCTGGCCAGGCACCCACGGGCTCACCCCCCCACCCCGTTCCGGGGGCAGATGTTTGGTCACGATGGACCACAAAATCCATGGCCTTGTTTCTCTGTTCCCCTACTTCCCTTGCACCAAGGCAACCGCCTGGGGTATGGAAGGCCTTTCACTCTTTCAATGTTCCCGCACAACATAACTTCATCAGACAGATGCTATGGCTCCGCCTCCCTGTGGGGGAGCGGCAAAAGGATTGGCAACCGGATTATGTGTGGTGCCCAATTGACGGTGAGCTAGAGACAATCGATCACGCGCGCACGGAGTGCTCCCTACTCAAAGTCGCCTTTGACACTATTGCCAAATGCTTTCCCACGGCCACTGTAGAGGAATGTCCAACAGCCCTTCTTTCCTCCTCCCTACAGTTTTCTTTCCAGTGCCCGACAGGCTTCCTGGCCTGGGCGGCGGTATACGCCAATTGGCCGGTCCGCCAAAAGAAAAAATATCAACGCCAATATTCAGCTACCTGGCACGGGGGGGGCGCCGGGACCGGACCCTTTACGCCGACTCCCCCCCCCCCTCCCCCCCCCCCCCCGTCCCTGGAAATTGGCTGGAAAGTGCCGCACCATGGGCGCCGAAGGCGCCTTAAGCAAATTCTGCTTGACTTAGTAGAGGGTGAAAAAATGGGTTTCCGCCCCATGTGTCTATACTCAAAATGCTCAGTTTTTTTAGGAGAACCCAATAGTGGATCAAAACCAAATTGGGCAAAATATGAATACCACCCCTGTGCAGAAGTTTGTCAGATCTGGGCCATACCCTAGTGGTAAAGCAGTGCCTCTGCAAGTGGAAGACCCTGGTTCAAACCCCAGTGGGGGCAATCTGCAGGGCTGTAGGTAGGATCAGGAACACCATGGGACAGTTTTTGTTTTTGCTTTTTTTTTGCTTTTTTTTTGCTTTGACTTTGTCCCCTTTGTTGGGGATCCCCCAGAATGCAAGGTTGATGTAGCATTTCCGCCCACTTGTGGGCCTCCCAGAAGGCAGGGGTTAGGCATCCAATTCTGATTTTGTCCCCCTTTCTTTGGGGATCCCCGAGAATGCAGGGGTGATGTACCATTTCCGCCCACTTGTGGGCCTCCCAAAAGGCACGGGTTAGGCATCCAATTCTGATTTTGTTCCCCTTTCATTGGGGACCCCCGAGAATGCAGGGGTGATGTAGCATTTCCGCCCACTTGTGGGCCCACTTTGATTTTGTCCCCTTTGTTGGGGACCCCCGAGAATGCAGGGGTGATGTAGCATTTTTGCCCCTTGTGGGCCCCGCCAATTCTGATTTTGGGCACCCTAGAAGGTAGGGGTTAGGCGACCAATTCTGTTTTTGTCCCTCTTCCACTCTTGAACAAGCCATTAATGCATATTGCCATGCTTGCTACTTTGCTCTTTAGCGCGCAATGGCATATGTATTAAGAAATCGGCCACAACCAGTCCCTTTGGCAAGGATGACACCCTATTGTAATACACTTGCATGCAAGTCGGAGGTGGTGCACTCTTTTGTCAACCATGATCTTCGTGCTTTTGGAGCAAATGGCCCGAATGTCTTGGTTGGCGAAAGAGGCCACACTCTATGGCTTCGTGTGCAAGTGGGGGACCGATCATTTGGGGGCAATTGTGTGAAGTTGTCCGCCAGTTTTTCTTGGTGGTGGCCATAGAGAAACTGATGACCGGGGACGGGGCGTGGTCCTTGGGCATCCAGGCATGTCGGCTGAAGCCAGGCCTGCTACGACGAGGTGGATGCCGAAATGGAGCTCAGAAAGGCCCGGAGAGTTGTGGTGAGCCTTGCTTTCCGGTTTGTATTGTTGTTGCATGATATGGGACTATCCAACCCATGGCATTCGCCAAAATCTAGACACCATCTTTCCCAAAGAATGGCACACAGTTTGGCTCCAAAATGGTACCAGCGACCATGCAACATATGTGGAAAGAAAGGGGTGCGGGTGGCCCCCTCCCCTTCAGCCGGCCCCAGACCCCCCCCCCAGACCCAGCCCCCCCCCCCCCCCTCCCCTCCCCGCCCCGGAATTGGCTGGAAAGTGGGAGGGAGTCGGCGTATGGCCCGTTGCTACGCCCCCCCCCGTGCTACCTGGTCCCGCTTTGTTTCTATTTGGATAGCCACCTTGAAACTATGGGCTACCTGTCCTTCAAACATTCCTATTACAGATCATGACCTGCATCTTTTCATCGGAGCACTACAGTCGCTACTCCATGATGGAGTGCTGCAACACCCCCATCTGCGTGTTACGCCTCCCACCCCCCCGCCCAGCAAAAAACAACGCAAAGAAGCAGCGCGCCGACTGCGCAAACAACAACGGGCGGCGGAGCTGGAAGGAATTTTTGACACCCTCTCCGCGGACGGATACACCCTGGTTTTCACGGATGGCTCATCCGCCGAAACGGAGGGCGTGGGCCGAGTAGCAGGATATGGCATCTACGCGCATCCTGACATCAGCATCTCTGCATATGTCCCAGTTCATTTCCGACAAACAAACAACACGGCAGAACTCCTGGCCGTGATTCGAGCATTGCAAATCCTTTCTTTTGGTAAAGTCGCAATTTGCACAGATAGTGAGTCCGTCTTCCTGGGAGCCAGAGGCGCGGCACGCCGGTGGAAACTCAGGGGATGGACGGGAAGCAGTGGTCCGGTTTCTAATGTTCCCCTCTGGGAACTTCTTCTTGACACCCTCAGCGCACACACAGGCTCCATCAAGTTTATTAAAGTGCCGTCCCATGTGGACATTCTAGGGAACAACGAAGCTGATAGATTGGCTGACCAGGGAAGGCTCTCCCACCCCAGATGCCCGCCACTTAAGACCCCGTCACGTGATTTCATCATGCCCACATACACCCCCCCCACCAAGCGACGGCGCAGGACCACTGCCGCCGAGCTGGACTCGGTTGTGCAAGTTTTGAATTTTCCCCCCCACAAAGACAGTATGGGAGGCAGTGTGGTGTAGTGGTTAACATCGTCAGCTGTCGTCACATAGATCGCCGGTTCGAACCTGGCCTGTAGCAGTGCTCCCCCCCACCGGCCTCGCCCGACCGGGGACTGGGGCCCCTCCCGCTTCTATCTATTTTTTCACATTGACCTTATCTATTTTTTTCCTACTGAGCAGCTCCAATCTCGTTCACTTTCATCAATAAGAAAAATTTGCCCAGGCACCTGCAGCAGTGCGCCCCGCCACCGCCCACGCCCGATGGGAGGCTGCCACCCCACCCGTTGCTTGCCTTTGCCCGAGCCGCCGCTCCGCTTGATCCGGTTCTGGCGGCTTGGGCAGCGGGGTTCGAACCTGGGACCAGCGCCCAGGCAGCTCGCACGTAACACAGTGAATGCAGTCCACACTTATGGACGACTGCTTTTTTATATTGATCCAGGTTGTTCGCTAGAGCCGGCAGCAAAGGACAGGCACACAAGTGACCCACAGAGCTAACCGCAACGCCTCGCTGTACTTTACATAGTGCAGCACCCCAACCAAGAAGGGGACACGTGCATTGATTGGACTTCGCAGTACTGCTGGACTAATGGCTGGAATTGTCTATGGCGGGGACATTCAGTCTATCAGAACCGACCATTGATCCCCAAACTCACAACAACACATTCTCCGACGCAGGTTTTGGTTAAGGTGTTGGAGCGGTACGGCCATCAGCTCTTTCAGGGTAACATCGGCGCTAAACCTAGCTGATCCCCTGAGGAGAGAGAAATGCCTCCAGTCTCGCCGGCATGCAATTGCAGAGGCTGAAAGGGTCTGGGAGATGTGGGCAAGGGCAGCTGAGGCTAAATACACAAGTCTGGCGGGAGTGATCCCACCCCCGTGGCGTTTCATACCTCAACAGCGGGGGGGGGGGGGGGCAGGCAGTCAAGGTCTCGTAGCGCACAGTCGCGCGCAGTAAATGTGCTGTCCGTGGAAAGTGTAATAATCATCGACTTGCTGTGCTCAAGGGGTAGGGCTGGGGCAGGTAGAACTTTAGTTAGTGTAGCGCACCGGAGGTAACGAAAGTTTTGCCATTGGGGCCCGAGACCTACACCCCCTCCACCCCTTGATCCTGTTGCCCCCCCCCCCCCTTGTCCCCTCTAATCAGCAGCCACCTGGAGTGGTACAGAACTGGTCAGCGCTGCAGTGCAGCAAGGCAAAACACTGAACTGTGTGGTGATGACCATGCGCCTGTGACACGGGGGCGTATGCGAGCCCAGTATCCGTTGCCTCATGGCCCTGTCCCCTCTAACCAGTCTTTTGTTATTTTTGTGAGTGGGGGGCCGCAGCCCACCAATGCATCCCGTTGTTTGTGGCCCATCAATGGGGGAGCCTTAAGCGCAGTGCGCGCGCAGTGCAACTATTTGGGCGTCTGGCCGTACTAGAGACCCATACTTTGTGATACTAGGGGCCCCTAGGGGCATCATGGTGACCCCTAGCGTAGGTTTTGACTTCTGATTTTGTTCCCCTTCTTTTGGGGACCCCCGAGAATGCAGGGGTGACGTAGCATTTCCGCCCTCTTTTGGGCCCCAACCTTCCGGTGCTATTGAGGAAACCGGGACAATCTTTGAATCCACGCTTTGTTGCGTGGTGCATCATGGTGACCCTTGGCGTAGGTTTTGACTTCTGATTTTGTTCCCCTATTCCCCCCCTTGTTCCCCTATTGAGGAAATCCGGTACGGGGATCCGGTACGGAGTTGCATGAGTACGTGCGTGTACTCTTGCATTTGCAGCAATTTTTGATTCGAAGACAGGTACGGTACCCTCCATATGGTCCATGGGAACACGTACCTGCACATGTATGGACCGCACCTACACAGGAGGACAATGATGATGAGGATGTTGTGGGTGATGATGGGGATGTTTGTGCCCTTTGTTGCACCAAGTTTGACCCTGAAAAGATGTCCATGTGTGACAAGTGTGAATTGCAATATTGTACGGATTGCATTGACACGCACACATGTGATAGTGTGACATTTCTTTGATTCTGCAACTGTGTCATGTTGTGCACACAAGTTGTGTATTCTCAATGTGTACTTAGTTGACAATGGACCAGAAAGACTGTTGTGTGTTCTTGAGGGTGGCGACCAATGCGCTGTTCATGGCCTTTCCAGATGTGCATGATGTGTGTTATGTTCAGGGAAGGTGGTTTGCAACTTTCTTGAGCTGGGGCAGTTTGGGTCACCTAATTCTAAGGGCGTTTCCAAGGGGTGTGCTTGGGGGCTCTTCCGGGGGAACATAGTCTAAAAGTAGCGCGCAGTGTGCGCGCAGTGCAAAGATTCCCCCAATGGCTGGGGTCAAGTGAGGACGGCGCATTCTGGCTCATAAATTCACAGTGCTTTCCGTGGAAAGTGACTGATCATCGACTTGCTGTGCTCAAGGGGTAGGGCCAGGGCAGGCAAAACTAGCACCGACTACCACTTTACGCCCAAGAGGATGAGTGATGACATTGGAACATGAGGCCGACTCAGACAGCCCACACATGGTGGAAAGTATGGCGTGTACGACCAAGTACACCGTGCACACCAAGGCTGACCACCAGGGAAGCCCCGACATCCGCAACCGCTCCTTCCTACTTCTGCCACATACCACCGGCACACAACGCTGGCATGACAGACTCGTTTAGCAAGCTGCCATGTTTTCAGAGTGGGGAGGCCGCCAGGATGAGCGGGTGGACCACATTCTCCATGCGTTGAACGGTGCACCAGGAGCAATGGAATTCATCCTTGGATCCAACGCCGACTGACAACACTCAATGGCTCTCCAAACCTACCATATGGACTGCCTCTATGGGGCACCACTACAAAATCTGTCCCTTGGACCCACGATGTCAAATTTTGATAGCTCAAGTTTGTATTATTAGTGTTTGATGAAAAATTCAAATTTGATCTCAAAACCTTGCTGTCTTGCTGCTTGATCGCCGAAGCAACGATTTTTTTTAATAGATGACAGATTTATGCATCTGCCCCAAAAATCGATTTTAGAGATTATAAATCGCTTTACACTCATTTTGTTAAACTCGAATTTTCGAGGAAGAAATAGCATTAGCAGAAGGTGGTACTTAGCTTGGTTTGCCTTGGGCAAACCGAACTGAGTAGCTCAACAAAGACTAAACTCGTGATGGCAAAAGTGGTGGGCATAGGTGTGGGCATGGGTGTGGACATGGGCAGGGTATGGGTGTGGGCATGGGCATGGGCATGGCATGGGCACGGGCATGGGAATTGGCATGCATATGGGCATGCAAACCAAACTAAGTTGCATCCAAAGAATGAAAGCGGTACTCAGTACTTTGGCATAAGCATGGGCATGGGTGCGGGCACGGGCGTGGGCATAGGCATGGGTATGGGAGTTGGCATGCATGCACATATGACATGGGATGCGCATCGTCGATGTATCCTCATCTATGGTCCCATTTCACCTTTACTTAGCTGCTGTCCGCATGCTTTAGCTTGCAGACCGAGTGGATGGAACTTGCGCAGCACTGAAGTGGGTGCAGTCCACATTTGTTGAAAGAGAATTTCAGTAAAACACACTTCAAATACGTCCGATCGACTTGGAACAGGAACTGTGGTGTCAAATTCGCGATGGGGGGGCACCCAAGCTCACAAGCGATGAAACCCCCGTCACCAAGGCTCAAGGGCCGTGTAATACGTCCACTTCCCCATCCGGGCTCATCCATTGCCCAGCACCCACGAGATAACCGCAACGGTCGGAGACATGCAGTTGTGTGCTTGGGTCAACCGAAGCTTGTTCCGGATCGGACCCAACCTTCGTTCTTTATTCTTACGGGAAATATTGGGGGCACAACCTCTTACCTGACGCTCCACGAAGTTGGAAGGGACGAAATTACACCATCAAATGGTTGCGTGGGAATCGAGGTCTTTCACAAGGAATACCTCAATCTCTACTACGCCACATTTCAAGACCTATTGAAGACATTTTTTTCACAAGCACCAACGCGTGCCCAAGCTATTGTGCCTGCAGCAGCGTGTTTTGCTATTGCAGGTCCCGTGGACGGGAATGCTATTGCGTTCACCAATCGTGCCGGTTGGGTGATAGATGCAAACGAGCTTCAAAAGGAATTGCAAATTCCACACATTCGTTTGATCAATGACTTTGTCGCCACAGGGTATGGGTTGTTGACCCTGAAGTCGGAGGAGACCGTCACGTTGCAGGATGCCCCAGACAAGGTTGGCGCACCTATTGCTTGCGTCGGGGCCGGCTTAGGACTTGGGGAGTGCTTTCTAACTAGCAAGGATGGAGTGTACGATGCGTGGCCCTCGGAGGGAGGACACGCCGAGTTTGCCCCTCGCAATGAGTTGCAAAGCCGCCTTCTTGACTTCCTCGTTGCCAAGTTCAATCAAAAGAATCGGGTTTCTGTTGAGCGGATTGTCAGTGAGCGTGGGTTGTTGAACGTGTATGAGTTTCTCCGCAAAGAGTTCCCAGACAAGGCTAGTGCAGCTCTGGACCTGGAGTTGAAAAGAGCAGGCGACATGGGTGGCTGTACGGTGGCCGCGAATGCGAGCCGTAATGAGCTTTGCAAACAAGCGATGGATATCATGGTGGAGGTCTACGGAGCAGAAGTGGGGGTGTGTGCATTGAAGTGGCTCCCCCTCGGAGGGCTTTACATCACCGGCAATTTGGCCAGTGAGAATGTGCCCCTGTTTACGGACTCGGACATCTTCATGAGTGCGTTCCTGGACAAGGGCCGTGTGTCTCCGGTCCTGAAACAAGTTCCAGTGAAAATCGTCTTGGCTCAGGATGTTGTTCAGCGAGGGGCCCGGCTGATGGCGGTCCGTGCGCTGCAGAAGTGGGCGGTCTGCGTGGACAACGGATTCTTGGTGCCGAGCGTGGGCTACGCAGGGGCAGGGCCCAACGTTGCAGTTCTGCGGCGTCTGCTGACGTTCACCATCGACGAGGAGGCCGGTGGGCAGGACGAATCCGAGGAGGCGGAGGAAGGCCGCCCGGCGCAGGAATCGGCCGATTCACAACCTTTCCGTGCCTTGGGCCCAACGTAACTGCCAACTCCACTGCTCTACCCCCGGAGCACCCGAGCACGGGCCGCAGATCATGGGCCGATTGCATTGCACGAGGACCCGGTCGGCCAACACCGGATTGCCGGACCTGACCCCTACCCTCTGATCCCCCGCCAGCATCACTGCAATACGCCTTCCCTCAGGTACCGTCGTCGCATGTCCCACAGTCCAGTGGCCCCCAAAGTAACGCAGCGCTGCCCCCCCCCCCCCCCCCACAAGGAATCCCCGGTTAACTCGCAACCGAAAGGTCATGGGATCGATTCCCGGATTGGGCATGCCTGGAGGTGGGCAGTGGCAGCCGTGCGTCAAGGGCATCCTTTCTGGGGAAATCGCCAAATTGAGTAGACCGTGGAGGCCGCCTCGCTGCTGTGAGCACCACCAGCTGTGAAAGCCCCGATACACACACAACACACAGGGCAACATGGTGATGACGGGCTCGTTGAACTAATACCGTGGAGCTGGCCCGGCGGAAGCCACGGAGCCACCACCCCACTTCCAGGGCGGTCCTGGGGCAGCGAGCCAGGCTCTGGCCTAAGTGCATATCGCACTGGTCGAGGGGCAACACAGGGATGCACCCCTGGCCTGCACCGAAGGCCTGCTATAATGGGGAGCGACCCGACCCGAGGACGCCAGTGTGGCCATACAGGTCCAACCGGGAAGACCTGGTAAAAACGGTAATACCCCCCCCCCCCACACACACACCCTGACCTGCATGCACGCCCAGTCGAGGCGAGGCCCAAGGGCGTATGCCTCGCCGAATGTTCTGTCCCAGCTGCAGCTCACTCAATAGGTGACAGCTGACCGGTACAGTGGAGCAGGGAATGGGGACACCACCCTAACCCCAGCCACTGACTTCTCGGACAGCAAACTCAGAGAACAAGATCTGGCACACTGAACTGAGAGCAATGAAGACCGTGGGGGCAGGCGCGGTTGGAACGAAGCGGAGAAGCAAACCTGACCCATTGCCCCCCCCCCCCCCCCACAATGCTTGCCTAACCGATCCAACGGGGGGTGCAATCTCCTACCCAAACGGGCCAAGAAACATTCGATAGCCGCTGACCGCGGTGAGCTCAAGACAACATTCGGCCCTCGTCTGAGGTGTGCTGCAGTGCAGCAGGTCAAACAATGAACTGAGAGTTGTGTCAATGACCACATGCCTGTGTCACGGGGGTGTATGCGAGTCCTGTATCCATTGCTCATGGCCCCCACAAACACACACCTCCCTTGGAGAGTGGTCAGTGCGTGCACCCCCCCTCATCCAATCAGACAATAAATCTTTGATACCTGTGATAATGCTGAGCATCCCAGAGTGATCCTGGAGGGTGACGACCATCGTCGATTTATGGCCCAGCAGACATCAAACAGAGCTGAGCTTGTGGCAATTATTATCACAGGCCGCAGTCCCCATCTCACCTCCCTTGTGACAGACACACCTGCTGTTAATTCACGTTTTACTCTCAAACACACGCGGACTAGCCCAGGCGGGGGTATGAGCCGCCACAGAATCAATGAATGAATGAATGAATGAATGAATTGCAGCCATACAACAAATCGGGGCTCAGCATCGCAGGGTTGCAATTGCTATGGATTTTTGAGTAAGTCTATGCAGGGTTGCAGGGGGCAGCATCCAGGTGGAGACTAAATGGCTGGATTTCTGCGTCTGGGCCTGTCTCTGTGGATTCAGGCCTGGAGCTGATTGATGCCTGCAAGACCTCCTTTAGGTGGTTGAAGATTCCCAGCCACACAGGGTTGTGTGGCAATGAAGAAGCAGACCAATTGGCCAACGAAGCCCATCTGGCGTCCCCTCTTTATGCATCCTTTCCTGTACAGCGTGCTGCGCCGCAGCCTGGGATGGCCAAGGTGAGGATAAACTTGGGGCTAGAGATAAGATACTTCATACAAAGGCATGCCCGGTGCACGCCGGGCGCGCGCCGGGCAAACATTCCCCCACTGATGCAGTGCCTTCAGAAGGTGATACTTCGTTATCACCTGTTTTCCTTTGTTTTTCTGACGAAGACCTGCTTCCTAGCTCCGAGCGTGACTCGTCGCTGGTTGATTCGAACTCAAATGTGTCTGAATTTCTGAATTTTCTGATGCTACGGGGAGGCTCAAACAGTGATCCCTCAGATAGCACGTTGTCCTATACAGCCAAATGTAGAAGGCTCGGGCTGTTGCCCAGGGTGGCACCTCCCAAAAGGCGGCGTTGCGGATCATATTCTCCGAGTACAGAGGCCAGTTCTGGCACGCTGGACACAACGAATCCCCTTCCTTTTCTGATGATTCGCTTAGTTAGACATGGTGCCCCCTACAAGCTCCTCCGCTGCGTTTGGTGTGGTCTGGATTTGACTTGATCAACAGGGACGAGCCACAGGCAAGGTCAGTTCAGGTTACCATCAGATGTCAGTGTGTCCATCACTGTTTTGTAACATGCAGACCCGCTGTGGGTCGACAAAATACGGCGCCCGCGGGGCTAAAGCAACTCGGCGGTGTATTATACCCATCGGAGATTGAGATCTCATCCCGCGAATCGCCGAGCATCGCTGCAGATGCATCCCAAGACGTGCATGTGTGGAGCGGTTCATGACCTGCGTGGGGCCCCACACCTCCCATCGTGCCCGGCTGGTCCTGGGCCAACCGCGCAGACGTGCGCGTGGGGGGCGATCCCCCTCGTCCCTTTCCTTTGACCCCGCGTCACAGCACCGGAGGCCTGAGGAGGTCCCCTAGTCCCGCCACCGCCGCCGGAGGACCGGCGGTGCAGGAGCCCCGCGAGAGGGCAGGCCGGAGGGGCGCGAGAGGGTCCGTATGTGCCCCGTGGCCTTTTTTTTTTGAGCAAAAAGTGGTATTGCACAGACCCGAGTCGTTAAATCCGAAAGGCTCCCCCGCAATTCTGGCCCAAAGACAAGCAATTTGCATTGTGGAATTTTATGTCCTTCTGACGCGCCGCACACCCTTCGGGTGCGGCTATAGGGACAGGCAGCGGGTGCGCCCGCCCCTGAACCTGGCGGCGCTCTATGTACATAGCGGCCAGGACATGAAAAGACACGTGGGTACATTGTGTAATTTTACATTTGCGATTTCAAATTCCGTTGCCTTCAAAACGCCGTTTTTCGATCGTTCTCGGTGTTGTTAGGCCAAAATGACCCACGCCAGGCACGAGCCACGGCCACGAGGGGGGGGGGGGGGGGGCTACCCCACGGCTTGCCGCCCTGTATGACGCCTCAGCCCCCTCAGGTCCCGGATGGAGGGGCATGGGCACGTAGGACGTAGGCACAACGAGCCACAGGCCCCTCGCCCGCGCATGCCTGATCCACCCGGATCGCACACAGCTACCCCCCCTTTGCGAGGGCAGTGCCCGTGTCAGAGCAACGGTTGGTGTTGTTGCCGTCAAATATTGGGACTTGGTGTTGCTCTTGCAAAGGGGGGGGGGTTCCCCCCACAGTGCCTCCCACCCCCTGTCGGACCCCCCACCCCCCCACCCCCTTTAAGGAAAACTCTTGGGGGGGGGGGTGCTCTCGCACAGGGCGGGGGGATGCATCAGCAAAGGGACGGGGTAACGCCTTCGGCACAGCAGTGAATCACTGCCGCAGTCCCTGGTGCTGCATCTACTATTGAGGCGTGGCGGCCTCCCGGGCAGCATCCTCTGTAGGAACCCCCTGCCCCCCCCCCCCCCTGTTCGATAGCTGTGTAACAGGTTTGCGCGCCGCGAGAGCAGCAAGGCCAAGGACATCGAGATTGCGTCACATTGCACAAATGGTGAACTGCGTGAGTCTGGCATGAGGTTGCGATCACACAGAGCATTCCAAAATCTGACATCTTGGCCCTCCGCGAGGGACCGGGCTTCCTTCGAGCTACAACATGAGTCTGGTCTTGTGCCAGAAGTGCATTGGACGCCACAGCCCCAGGGCTCTGCCCCTGGCGCTCTGCCGGGCCTGTCTGTCTGCGGATGTGCGGGGCATGGGCGGGCCTGTCAGAAGGTACCCCCCCTCCCTTGGCATGTCGGGTTTTCACTTCCGGGGGGGGGGGTCAATAGAGCCCCCCAAAACTGGGGGGGGGGGCGTTTGGGAAAAGGGCTCAATTGACAGACACCATTCTCACTAATGAAAAGGTTAGGATCCACGTTTTTCAGGAGTTTCTTTCCCGGAAATTTTGTCCCCTTTGCACCCACCCTTGCTCACGTGCCTCTCTGCCCATACATGTAGCCGGAATTAACCGGGGGCCTGGTGTCCTTAAACACAAGTACCACCGCCATTGGAACCACGGACTTTTTGGGGTATTTTGGGGGTCCCGTCAATTGAACTCCTTTTTGGGGGGGGGGGGTTCGGCCGGAGGGCTCTATCGACAACCCCCCCCCCCCCCCGGAAACGGAAACCCGGCCTCCCCTTGCGTCACTGGGCCCAAAAAGCATAGGAAATACCAGACCCTGAAGGCTCCGAAGAAAATTTTTCTTTTTGGGGTTATATTGGAACTGCTGCAGTTGTAGTGCTACCATTGTGTAGTGCAATCCCCCCCCCCCCCCTCGGACCGTCACTTCATGACCCCCCCCCCCCCCTGTGGGAGGCCAGCGCAAGCATTGTGAAAGGGGGAAAGGTAGGAGCTGCAGGGCACCTTTTCCTGTTTTGTAGCGTACAAACACGAATGTGTTGACAAAATAAAGTCTCACAGGTCCACATGCTGTACTTAATGATCATACTTTCGAACTGCCTCCACATTGCTGCAGATGCATACCAGGACGTGCATGTGTGGAGCGCTTTGTTGACCTGCGTGCGGCCCCTGTGGGAGGGAACCGTCACGACATTTGGGGGGGGGGGGGCAATGGGGATGATGGGCAGAGGCCTCTTGTGCCGAGGGGCGATGCAGGCCTCACCCACACACCGTTCCCGGGGACCGTGGCGTGGGCATCAGAACCCGCGAGGGGGGCTGCACCGCTTGTACTGCACAATGTTGTGTGCCTGGCACATGCTGAGAGGTCCAGACGGGCAAATACCCGGCAGCAGCCCTGCAGAGCGCACCCCAAAGACGTGTCCTATACCCACACAGCCCCAGCGGCTGCAGCGGCGTCCCCCGAGCAGGACGCAGTGGGATGGCCCTCCGGATAGCAGCGGCCGAGGACTGTAAGGGCCTGAACGTGTGCCCGGCCACGCGGTGGATGTGGCTGACGGGGTGACTGGTTTGTGGTTAGGTTTGGGGGTTTTCTGGGATGAGTGTGGGGGGGATGAAGTCTGGCACATTTGCCAAAAAGGGGTGTGTGCTGGGCGTGCGCCGGACAAACGCGGCCCCACTCATCCCAAAAAGCTGAGCTCTGCTGAGCTCTGCATTACCCGGTTTCAGACTCAGCGAATCCTCACTGCATGTCAGATCCGCTACCACAGTCATTTGTGGGATCATCGTAGCACTGGACAGCTCTGAACCTTGATCCCGAGGGGTTACCTCGAGTACTGAAGTGAGCAGGCTACGCCAGCTCATCTTGGTCAGCACCAAAAAAAAAAACCAGCTGAGTTCTGCGGTGTGCGTTCCTGACTTCTGTGGCGGCCTTGCAACACCTGTCAATCAGAAACAAGACCCCTCCCCCTCAGTCTGGCGGGGGAGTGGGCACCGCAATGGCAGTGATACGGCAATCGTGAGCGCTGGGGCCAACATCCCTCTCTCATTCACAAACATGCCCCCCCCCCCCCCCCTGCATGCCTTGACTTTGGCTCAAGACCGGCGTATACAAACCCCACCACTGGCCCGTGACCTCCTGCACCGAGACTCCGCCGCTTCCGCTGTGCCATCTCCAAGGGGATGGATCATGAGGACCAACAGGGTACCCCCCCCCCCCTGTTTGTCCAGGCATGGCCATGGTGACCTGTCTGACTGTCCTTTCTTATGCCCTCGGTTTTGGTGGTCAGAAATGCAACGTGACGTGGCCGTGTGCCCATTGCAGAGGGAAAGAGTTGGTTGGGCCATGTCAGCACTGGTCCTCTCTCTGCTCATAACAACACTCTGCGTGGCACTGCAACGCAATGCCCACGGGGGGGGGGGGGGCTCTCCTCAGTTTTAGTACGCGACTCCCCCCCCCTCCCTGCCCTCCAGGCCCACTTAGTCGCCAAGGGTCAATATTTACTGGTCATACATATGGTGGCGCCAAAGGCACCGGAAAATTTTTTTTCATTCCCCTTGCCCACGTGGCACCCCTCCCTGCCCAGGCGCTAGAGCGTGGATGGGAGGCACCCCCCCTTGCCCATTTTGTCCACTTTCCACCCCAAAACTATCCTTGAACCCAACCTTGACTCTAACGTCCACCCCAACCCTCAGCCTACTCCTAACCCTGCACCTAACCCAACCGCTACCCTAACCCTAACCCTAACCCCAGCCATAGCTCTCACCCTAGGCTAGGGTTAGAGTGAGTCTTGGGGTCCAAAATGGAGAGCAATGATGTGGCAAAAGCAGTCATGAACAAAATTCGGGGGATCTGGTTCAGCCCAATCAACATGGCTGGCATGGCCAAACCAGCTGGCTGCAAAGGTTAGGTTAGGTTTATGGTGATGGTATGGTTGGAGGGAGGGTAAAGGGAGGTAAGGGGAGCCTGTGCCCCCCACCCCCCACCCCAAATTGCCCCACCTGGACCCCCCAACCAACCAACCCTCCCGACCCCCCCCCCCCCCCATCGCCCCTCCCTGAACCCCCCCTCCAACCCCCCCCCCCCCCCCCTTGGGGGCCTTTGGCCCACTTCTACTGGGGGGGGGGGGTCGCGTACAAAAGCGAAGAGACGTCCCCCCCGTGGCAATGCTGTTTGCTCTGCTATGCTGTTCAGCCATGGCTCATGGTGCTATTCCTGTGTGGCTGCTGCGTACATCCGGTCTACCGGCGATCGGGTGCCTGCCCCCATCATCGGTCCATCTTCTCACGTGGATGACGTGCTTCATTTGAAGTACATGCGGAGTGGCAGGGGTTTCAGGACAGTTTTTCTTCCTTTTCTTTTCCCCTGAGGACCCCCCATCCACGCTGGTTCTTTGTGACACCCCAGCCACTGTTGATTAACCGCCAACTGATGTCGATCCGTAGCCAGTCCAGACACACAAATACCGCAGGCAATCAACTGGTTCAATCATGCCACCTTCATCGTCCAGGTCACCCCAAAACGTCATACAAACTGCAGTGAATGGCAACGAACAGGTTGAAGGACCAGGTGATGTGCCCCTGCGACGAAAATCATCGACGAAAACCGCTGGTGGTGACTGCCATGTGCCACCGATTTTCGTCAGATATCATTCTAATAATAGATGTTTATCATGCATTCAACGGGCAATACGCGTGCACTCGACGGTACACGTGTGCATCTCAAAACATTTGGCTCTCGAAACGTTCCATATTTTAACAATGCAGACCGCCCCAACGTGTGAAGAGGGAGCGCCAGGACAAGTTTGTGCAGCCTGCCAAGTGTATGTGCAATGTAGCACCGCCCCAACCTCCCGGGCCTGTACTGGGGGGAAGGGGGCATGCGACACATACGACACATGCGACACACCCAAATATACAATCGTCGATGGTTTCACGGCCCTCAGGAATAGGTGTTCAAACTGCGCTTCCGTGAAGCTCAAAGACCCACAAGCCCGGGATCACACGAGTGAAACATCAAAACACAGGCGCGGCACATGTGATGGGGGTCAAATTGTGGTGCAACAGGCGATACTCATGGCGCTTGTCCAAGGGTTACTGCAGAAACCCCCGGGGAGATTGTCCAGGTTGGTGGCTCAACCCATAGAGCGTATGATGACATCTGTCATGACATCTGTCACCATGACATGACACCATGACATCTGTCATGGTGTCATCTACAGGACTACGCCACAGTGCTTTCTCTTACTTGCACTATTGTATTTCCTACACTTACCCCCCCCCCCCTTGCGCTAACACGGGCTTGTCCAAACACGGAGACCCCGTGTTTCCGCACTTTTGGACCTTTTTTTGAACCGTCGTTTTTGCGGTTCTGATCCAATAGAGAACGCGGTTTATAGCTTTGTGCACTTGCGATCAGCCATGCAAAAAGCTGTTTTCCCAAAGGGACTGAAGTTGTCCCAATTGGAGGACTGAGCGACACCTGAGTTGTGTGGCTAAAGAAAAATGACTTGTGGTATCATGTTGGGAGGGTTAAGGTTGGGCTATGCCTGCAATTTGTGTTCCGCAGTACGTGCCGCGCGCTAACACGGGCTTGTCCAAACACAGGGACCCCGTGTTTCCGCACTTTTGGTCCTGGAACCAGAACCTGGCCCGTGTTTGCGCAAGGGGGGGGGGGTACACCGACATTCAGGACACCTAGCCCCCGCACCTCACCTTTTTGTCCCCCTGCTACCTTTTTTTGCTTCAGCACCACGGACTGCATCAGTCTGTGCACATATCAGTCATATTTGTCTTTTCAATCAATTTTCCCTTTTTTTTGGGCCAGTGTGCGCTTATGCCATTGCACTCAGCTTGCCGGGGCAAGCTGAGTGATGAGTTGATGTGCACCTCACCCCTCCTCAGGCCATTGGTGCACTTAGTGCAGTGTTCTGCACCTTGAGTCAGGTGCCCATTTAAATTGACTGCTTTCTTCGGTGAACTCTGGCTCGCCATGAATGCATTCTTTACGGGTGGTTAGGCCGCTTTGGTGCAATGCTCCCAGCGGGGACCGCTATGCCTTAACAAAGAGCACAGAGCAGAGAGAAGAGCTTTCCAGCTGCTACAAGGGCGATTGAATAGCTCCATAATGAATTGACAAGGGATCAAAGCCAAAGTCAATATATGCATCAATCGCCTTGGTCTATTAATATGAGTGAAACCTCGATGTAGGATACAACTCAATGTGTATCGTGACGGTCTATACTGGTTTGCAGCTCCGTTGTGATGTACACACATCGTATCGGACTCGAGGCTGGAAATGCAAACGGTCTGCTCCAGAAAGGTGCCGAATCGCCGATGGTCATGACTTTTCTTTGACAGTCACGAGATTTTGTCTCCGACCAGTGCCTGCCCTACTTTTGCTTGTGCCGGGATTTGGTCGCTTTGTGTCATCTACGTGCGTGTGTCCTTTACATTTAGCAAAGAGTGCGGGGTTGCTTTATGGAGAGGCAGCTGAGGGGAAGGTCGTGCCCTCATGCACCGCCGTGCCCGAGCTTGGTACAGTTCATTTTGCCTTCAGGGGTCCCCTTGCCCCATCCGATCCCCCGCTGCCCGTCCCTGTCTGCGCCTCCACCGCCATCATTCCCGGCTAATCTACTACATTTTGTTTTAATTTTCACTTTACAAAATTTTAGCATCCCTCTGCATAGAATGTCATTGTCTCCGCAATTGCAAATGATTGGCATTTGCTACCCCAGAATTTCAATCGAAAACGTTAATAGTTGACTGATAAAGCCATTAATGCTTGGCCACGCTAAAGTGCTTCCAGAGGCCACCAGGGGCCAAAACCCAAGATGAATTTCATGGTTCCAAAAGTTGCTATGCCTAGTGTCGGTCAATAGGTTGGTTGCTAGCTGTTGGCCTTTAGTGTTGCTTAGACACAAGATTGTGGGGGGCTCATGAAAGCTTGCCCACTACTGTGTGATATGACTGTCCTGCAAAATGTCCTTTGGTTCACTTGTCCTCATTGATCCAAGTTATTTGTGGAGGGCAGGGGGCAGTTTTGCAGTTGAGAAGGGAAGGTTTGTCCCACTCATGGGGGGGGGGGGCGTGTGTTCTAATACCACACCCCAATAAGGTTGTGGTAGTGGGCGCCCCCCAAAGGAGGGGGCTGGTTGTGGGGCTGGTTTCCAGTCACAAGCGCTGGTTGGGCGGCCGCGGGGGGGCTCTGCTGTATGACGACATGAAGCCTTGTCAAGATGGGTGGCGGCGTCTCTTTGCTTTTTACTGTCAATGGGTGTAATTTTTTCATATGGTTGCCGCGTGTACAAAAACAATCCTTGCGTTGTGTATTTTTTTTTGCTGTCACGTTGTGTAAGTTCTTTTTTGCTGTCGTGTGGTGTACCCCCAAAAAATTACACGACGGGTACACAACGGGGACACAACAGCAAAAAAAAATTACGCAGGATGACATCAAAAAATTACGCAACGCGATGATTTTTTTTTCCATACACACGCCAACAATAAAAAAAAATTGCATGAGCTCGGGGTCGCACGGGCCCGGACTCCATCAGATGTGCGATTGGGCCCTAGTTGTTCTAACTGGCGTCCGTGGGCTTGATGGACCTGAGTTTGGCTTGAGTCAATCTCGGGGTCGGACCGATAACCAGGTGTGGGTGTGTCTGGGCCACCTGCTGATAGCCCCAGGGACACAACGCCCATTACCCAGAGGTTGATGGCTGTACTGGCGCAGAGGGGAATACCCATCGGCCGTTGCGCCGGGGGGGGGGGGGGGTTGCATAGACGGGTGTCTGCACCTCTGATGGGCAATGTCCCCAAATGGCACTGGAGAGCCCACAAAGGCAACCCAAAGAAATCAGTGACAAACGGAGAAAAGAAGAAAAACAGGAGGACTGGGGGTCTGCAGCATGCAGCACTCACGGGGGGGGGGGCGGCCGGGCCCGGTCCTTGTATGCGACCCCCCCTAGCCCCCCCCCCCCCCCCCCGAGTTTTGAAAGATAGTGATGCGGGGGGCATGGCGCCAACGGCGCCAAATTTTTTGTCGCATGCTTAATTGAAGGGGGTGCTATGCCTTTAGTCCTTAAGACCCTTAAGACTTTCTTCCTGGCAAAGACGAGAAATCGCTATTATCGCATACATACATACCTCTATACTCCCATGCCCCCAAGCACACACACACCCTTGAGGTATGCATGTGGTAGTAGTAGGTTGCGCGCAGCCCCCCCCCCCCTCTTGGGAACCCCCCCTTGCCGAGCTGCCAATATTAGCCCCCCCCCACCACCCTCCCGCCGACCCCCCCCCCCAGCAAGTTTTGACACATAGCTGGGGCGTGGGTTGCATCAGAACCAATCGTAGTTGCCCCCGGTGGCAGCACTGTGAAAGAGGTGGGCAAAGGTGAGGGCTTGAAGAGGGGGCTAGGGACTCCGATAGCGGGCGCCACGGCCACGCCGGCAGGGCACAGGTGTTTTGTGCCCTTACAACACAACTATCGTGTATGAGCTAAATTGGCGGGTGTCACACTGTGGGCGTACACATCTGCCCTGCCATGTCATGTCACTCTTGTGCGCACACTCCTCCCACATTTCCTCCCATGCCGGTTTCGTTCGCTCTGTTGGTCCGGAGACCGAAGAGTGGGGATCTGCATTCCTGCGCCCGCCATTGCCAGGTCCGCCGGTCGTTTTGGCGGCGCGTGGCGTCAATTTCCTGGTGTCGTTTGTGCGGCCGTTTGTTGTTGTCTCCTCCGCCCATAGTCGTTCCTCCAACACTCCGTACGCTGACCAATATGTCGGCTGCGTTTGTGGGGGCGCTGTATCATGTCACCGCAGCTTCTATGGTCGATGTTCTGGTCAGACGGGTGGTCGTGTCCGTGGGGGCAAAGCAGCTCGGTGAGGTGACTCCCGGGGGGTATACGGCGGAGGTGGCGTGTCTGCACGTCGTTTGGGGTGTGCCTGCCGCATGGGCGACGTGCCCTCCTCTCGAGTCCATGGCTGTGGTGGATGTCTGGTCTCGTATGGGGTGGTGCTCGTCTACCAACAGCGCTCACCGTGTTGCAGGTGTTGGATGTTGGGGTGCCACCCGTACGCTGCCATGGGTGGGTAGGTTGCTCCATATACTGTCGGGCGCCAAAGCTGGCCTCAGGTTCAGCCTCTTCACAGTAGCAATGGCGCTGGTTTGGTGAGTATGGTCGCGCGCTCTCGAGATTTGCACTGCCGGACATTGCAGCACATGCGTACGAGGAAGTGGATGTGCAGAGCGCCTCTTGACCCGCGTGCCGTCTCTCCACATTCCTATGCCCACTGCCAGGGGTCTTTCTTCTATGGACGATCTGACTGCACGGTTGAATGCCGGCATTGCCCTGCGACACTGTGGGGACCATGAGGCGGCCGAAAAAGTATTCTAGGCCTGCCAGGCGGAGCATGAGGCAGCTTTCGGAAGGCCGGACCCTGTGATATCCAAGTGTCTTGTGATCCTCCGATTCAAGCAACAGCCATGGGAGGAGGCGGTCGCTGGCCTGGGGCGCCATTGCGGTGTTGGAGGACACTGCGGGGCCTGAGAACGACGACCGGAAGGAGCAGATGGCGAAGATTGGCGAATGGAAGTTCCAGGCCGAGTGGCTGCTAAATCGGCACGAGGATGCCCTTGGCAGCGCACACGCGGTGCTAGCGCACTTGACATGCGGGTCCGCCTAGAACGGCATGTCAAGTTCGGCATGATCCAGCGGCAAATGGCTGTGCTTGAGGAGCGGCTGCCAATGAAATGGGATGCGGGGAAGCATCTCGTTGTGCCCGACACGCCCACGTGACTATCCCCGGAGCCGCGCCGGGCCCGGCCCGCACTGCCGGGGCAGCGGCCACCGGGCAGGTCCCGGTGCCGCAGTAGCAGGTGATGAGGCGGATGTTGTAACCCTTTCAGAAATCGGACCCAAAGGGGCATGGCATGCCGGTCGCGTTGCGCGCGTCCCGCGAGGCGCGCCCGGGGGAAGTGCATCATCTGCAAATAGCCACCCCCTACGCCGCTGGCCACCCCAGGTGACCCAAGGGCCTCGGCGGATTTGAGCAGCATGGCGTCCAGCGCCGATGGCACACGAAGCAACCGGGGGCTTGGTACGTGCGCATGAAGCTCCGGTATAGCTGCTCGACCCTCGCCACCGCCTTCGAGCAGGGCGTCGCGCCCGTGCTACGCGACGCCGGGATCACGCACGCGCGGCTGCCGGATGGCACCGCGCTCGACCTCTCCGGCTTCCGGGTCCACGCCGTGCACTTTGCCCTGGCGCAGCGCCTCACCGTCGAGCTGCCCTACCCGGCGCCCCTCGGCCTGCGCCGCGACGTCGTCGAGATGGAGGAATACGCCCTCGTTTGGGCGGTGGTCCGGGGCACCCTGGACCCCGGGGACCACCCATACTGCGAGTGGTGCTTTGGGGACGCCAGCTTGGGCCGCTGCTCCCGGTGCCAGGGGGTCCATTACTGTGGGCGGGTGTGCTAGAGGTACCACTGGAAGGTACCCCATCGTAGCACTGGTGGAAGGGGCCCTGGCAGAACGAACAACACAATGGGCCCTACAGATCTGATGTGGGGTAGGCGGATGCGGGGCTTGGTTCTATGATGTGACCTGATAGGTCCGTGTTTTTTTTTATTGTAGAAAGGAAGTTGGACTTTTCTCGGCCTAGAAAAGTCGAACCCCCCGTAGAAAGTTTGAACTTTTCTGGCCTAGAAATGGAACGGGACCGCATGTTCCGTTCCATTTTTAGGAGCCAGAAAAGGTCGAACTTTCTACGGGGGGTTCGACTTTAGGCTCTAAGCCCAGAAATGCGATGGAACTCCATCCTTTTCTACCCTCAAAAGGAACTAAGGGCCCGGAATGCTCGGCTGGCCCAGTTGCGCGACCGGAGGAATTTTCGCAGGAATTTTCCCGACTGCGAAAAAATGAGCATTTTGTGCCCTATTCCTTTTTAAAGCCCCCGCTTCTTTGCCTTTTTGAGGTGCCCGGTCGCGCCCTTCCCTCAGACGCCAGCACAACCTCCAAGAGCCCCCGAAACCCCGCGACCGTCCCCGTTGTACCGCGGTGGCAGCCGCGCGGCCCCCGCTCCAGCCGCTGCGGGGCCCCCACGCGGCACATCGCCACGATGCGGACCTGACAGGCGGGGGCCATGAGGGACGCGGCGGGCACGACAGCGATGCCGGCGACGATGTGGGGCTTGGGCTGGCCGGGTGGCCCCTGGTGGGGAATGGATGTGCGGAGGAGGCCAACGTTTTGGGTATGCCTTGGTCACTATATCTTCCTTCAGGTATTGGCTGGTGTGGCACTTCCACGCAGATACGGCCGGTTTTGGGCTCCGCACGCATGCACACACTAACACACACACACACACACACACACACACGCACACACACATCCAAAGCTGTGAATCAGTGTGCTAGTCGTAGGCCCGCCAGCGAGGCCCTACCAACTCGGAACACATGGTTTCGCTAAAGAATGGGAGGACGTAGGCATGTTGAACCTTGCAGTTTGTGCTTTGATTGAATTACTTGGGCATCACACACACAGGGTAGGGATGCATCCCCTGTACATAGTGTTGCTGTCGTGCGGAGAGGGAGGAAAGGTCGCAACGGGTGGATACCCAAACATTGCTGCAGTGCAAACATTGCTGTAGAGAGGTGGTGTATCCTAGCGAATGCTATTGCTTTTGTTAAAATGAATGGGCTTCACACACACACACACACACACACACACACACACACAATGTGTATCTTGGTGCACTGTGGTGGGGTTCAAGGGACACGAGCCGTGGTGTGTCAGCGGCATCTGTCCCTATGGCGATTTTCCGCCCGTCAGTGGTGCTCCCCTGCAGAGCTGGACACTAAACTCATGGTTTGCAATTGTGGTAGGAAAGTAGGAATGTTGAACCTCGCAGCATGATTGAACGGATTCCTTGGCACACACCGGCGAGGGCTCATCTGTGGGGGGACGCCGGCAGCTCGCCCTTCGCAGGGGAGAGTGAGGCAGAGTGTGCCCCAAGTCAGACAGCTGGCCCGCTGACCAATGCAGGCCTTCCTCTATAATATGGTGTTTTTGTTGATTCCTTGGCACACACACACACACACACACACACACACACACACACACACACACACACACACACACACACACACACACACACACACACACACACATGTCATGCTCTGAAGCACAGGGGCCCGCCTCTCTGACCCACCTGCAGACCCATACAGGCCTTCCTCTATAATATGCCCTCCCCCCCCCCACGCACAGATACCGTACGCCCCCGTGACAGCGCTTGCGGATGGGTGGTTGGTGGATGCTGACGCAGCTTTCGCACAGCTGCAAGGTAGCCAGTGTGTCAGCAAGTACACAAAAGGCTCCACACAAACACGCATTGATACCATGTTTATCCGTGCGACACATTTCGGCTGCGTTAAGCAAGTGTCCGAGGTCCAAGACCATGGTCTACCAGGGCACACAGCAGTATGCTACTGTCTGGACTTGCAGGCTCCTAGCCAGCAAGTCGTAAAACTGAGAAAAATGAAAAAGTTTGACCCTGCCCCGAGAGACGATGAGGAATTTACTGCATTGTGCGACGCGTTAATCGCCCCGCACAAAGCAGTTTGGCAGTGCATGCTGGAGACAGGCCAGTCCACAGATGACCTATGGGCGCACTGGACTTCGGTTGCAGAGGAAGTGGGACTGGCACTGGGTTGCTTGAATCTGAGTCCAGAGTCACATCACGCATTAACTTGTGCACCTGAGACGGCAGACAGGGGTCAGGGCACCGATCACATGCTCAAACACACCACCTTGGGCCCACCGCATACCACTCGTCAAGGGGGACCCCGAACTAAGCTGTTATCCAAAATACAGGCGACCATGGGCTGCCTCAGGGACCTCATCCGCTGGGGACGCAAAATGGCCAGATGGGAGGGGGGAAACAACAAGAAAAAGGCCAAGAAACCCTTGGTCACGCTGGGTTCCACCCCTATAGATGTAGAGCAGGCATGGAATGCGGCTTGCAGACGCATGAAGAAGTTAGGACAGGCAGTCAGAAGCGATCTGGAACTACAGGATATACACCACCTCTCCCCAGACCCCCTCTGCGAGGTACCGCGCCCCATACCCAGTTTGACGGATGTCATGCGACACTATGACAAACTGCAGTCGCTAGGCCGGAAGCTGGCCAAGCGAGAAGCCACTGAGCGCATCGCTAAGTGGAAAAAGAAAATGAACATTGCCTGGTCTGAGTCACCGAGGGATATATATGCCTGGATCAAGGATGACAGCTCCACGCTTCTGCTTATGCTAAAGGACCGTGAAACTGGGGAACCCACCTCCAATATCAGCCGCATGGACAACATTTTGCATGATGCCTGGGATAAAGTCATGCGGAAGTACGCAGACCGGGCCGAGCCAGACCCAGAGATCTTCTTACGCAAATACGCCCCCTTTTTTTTTGGGGGGGGGGCGAGAATGCAAACGACACCACTCACAGGGGCACGGCTCCGGAAAAGATTCAAGAAAATGGGACTACGCACCTCCACAGGGATGGACGGCTGGTGCGTCGCGGATCTTCTATGTCTGCTTGATGTGCTGCTCAACTAGCTGGCTGAATTGCTCACTGTCATAGAACCGACAGGCCGGTGGCCGAGGATCTTGGCCCGTGGTTTCATCTCTCTTATTCCTAAAGGGGAGGGCATGCTCCCCATGCAGGAAAGGCCTTTGTCTTTCTTATCTCAAATCTACCGGGTCTGGGCTGGGGTTCGACTGGAAGAGTGCATGACATGGCAAGAGACGTGGATTCATCCACAAGCCTATGGCTTCAGGAAGAAAAGGGGAGCCATAGATGCAGCAGGCATGATTTCCCTGCTAATTGAGTTATGCCATGTCATGCACACGACCCTCATGGGCTTCGGGCTGGATTATGTAAAATCCTTCGATCTTATCCCATAACAGGTGGTGCTCCTAGTAGCGAAAGAGGAGGGCATGGACGAAGGGGTCCACAGGGCCTGTCCGGAATGTATGCCCAGCTCATGCGTTGTTTTAAAATTATGGCATGTATGTGTACCTTTTTTCAAGCCACCAACGGCATTCTTCAAGGCTGCCCGCTCGGCGTGATTTTAATAAATCTGCTCACAAGCATTTGGAAAAGAGTCATGGACGCTCAGGCACAAGCGATCCAGGTTTTGGCGGACCGTATGCCTCCAGGGGGTTCCCCCACAGAGGCTTTATCCTTCATTATCACAGCTTTAGGATACCCTGATGACACCTACGGATTGGGCACCATACGGCCACGCACACAGCGTCTGCTGGACCGCACGGAGGAGTGGCTGACGAACACTGGACAGGCAGTGAACCCACTGAAATCCGTGAGCTTTCAAGTCGCCCTCACTGACAAAGACCCCCTGTGCATGGGGCAAGAACCTTTTCCAATCTCGACAGAATTCAAATCACTGGGGGCAGGGGTGCGCACAACAGGGGAACCCAGCTCAGGCCCCCTCATACTACAACATATTGCGCGAGCAAGCAAACTGCTGGACAGGGTACACGGTGCCCAGGGACATTTTGAGAGGAGATGCTCAGTCGTCTCTACGATGACTACAGCCACAGGCCTCCACGCTGCAGAAATCGTGCCATTATAGCCCAAAAGCCTGAGTTCTTTTGAGACCAAGATCGTAAGCACCATTTGGGGCCCTTCCCACCTTGCCCGCGCCAAGGAAATCGTTTTTTGCCTGCTCCGTGCAGGGCACAAGATCGCCCCCACATTGATCATCCCGTATCAACGCGCGGTATGGCTGGCAAAGCTGTGCCGAACGCGGGGCCCCTCCCTCATTTTGGCCCAGGCTATATGGGAGAAGCACCCCTCTCCGCAATCCGCGGGACCTTTTGGTAGAGCACTACAGACACTACACAATTGGGGCTGGACTCCAATGGGTGGTGGGAATGGAAAGCGCCAGGTGTCACCCAACCCCTGAATCTCATGGGGGACAAGGCAAAGGTCAAGCATCATGTTCGTGAAGAGCTCAGGTCACAGATGATAGCTCAGCTCATTCAGTGCAGGCCACGGCAATTCTCAGGCATGCACTACACCACCAACAGATGTTTGGTCCCGCAGAGCATACTTTCTCTCACTTGTGAGCTCAAACACTCGCTGCTCATAACTATCTTTGCGGGTGGGGTCTGGACAGCACTGCGCGCACATCAAAGGGGCCTGCGGCCCTCTTCTGACTGCCCTTTCTGCGGCAAGGCCGCGGAGACAGAACACCACATTTTCTGGTTCTGCGAGGCCTGGCAGACCATCCGGGACTCACACACTCCCAACATTGAGCTTTTGGCCTAGTAGTTTCCCGGGCTAGAACAAACATCCAATTGGCCCCTGTGTTTACTCACATGTGGGCTAGTGCCGGAAATTCCCTTGCCTGTCACCCGACAAGAGCGGAACACCAGCTTGGAGTTTCTCCACACCATTCATGTCATGTATGTAGCCATCCTGGCGGCCCGCAAGATCCGGGATGAGCAGACACCCTTACTGTTCCCCACAGCCAGGAATGTCAGAGAGACAGGATACCCATACCAACAATTGACGGGTCCAGTCCCTCGCATGGAAGACCCAAGCCCGCTAACGCTTGCCAAGCCTACAGCCAGACACTGGCCATGGGAGCTGCCTTTCTTAGCTGACCTCTTGTCATAGACACGCCAGCTGGTGTGGGCCGATGAGCCAGGCACGGTAACATTCATAGAGCTCGCGCTAGACTTTGAAGAATCATCGCAGCGCACCCTGCCCACAGCACCACAGGCCAAATACAGAGGGACTGCACTGCCACTGCAAGAGCAAGCCCGGGTTCTCAGGCTGGCATTGTGCACAATGCAGAAACTGGTTACACGGGGCACCTTGCACCCTGCTAAGGTAATCACAAGGGCGAATTCTTTGGTTCCGCTGGGGGGACCCAGCAAAGCGGCCTCAACCAGCGCCCGTATTTTGTGTCCAGACAAGCTATGATAGGGCACATTGCTAAGCTCAGCCAGTACTGCGAAGAAACTTGGGCACTGCGCGCGCACTCCAAACAGAACAAGGCACGCACGTATGTATACCGACACAGGCGCAGTCCAGCGGAGGTGGAGGAGGCCCGGATTCAACGGGCCCTCGTGGGTGCGTTAAACACAGGGCTTATGCCCTCCTCTTCGGCGACCGCTAAAGGGGGGGGGGTCATTCGCAGCAAATTTCTTCCCCGTCATTGGTCAGGGCAAGGCCCCGCAAGCGCCCTACCAGACAACTAGACAGCGCAAGCTCACAGCTCCGCCAGCGCCACAAGCATGTGTGGCAGTGCCGGCGCCACATACATGCACACAGGCTCTCGGCCTGTGCAACGCACACCAGCGCGCTCCATGCATCACATGCAAGCGTTTGCGCAGGTCAGGGGATGCATGCTGTGCCCTTGGGCACCATCGACCAGGGTATGTGGACAGGCTGCCCCTATCGGTCACATGCCGACAGCAGGGACTGCCGGCCTGCGCCAGGTGCACAAGAATGCAACGGGGGGTTCGAAATTGCTATGCCAGAGGACACCACAAAGTGCATACACCTATACGCAAGTGGCCAGCCGCTCTGGACACACGACCCGCTAAGCGGCTGCGAACCGCTCGCAGCCCAGCACGCACACACATGGAGCACGCACGCTCCCCGCACGTACCAGCCTTGCCGCCCGCTCCAAAACGACGGAGACCCAAGCCGCCATGCCCCCCTTCCCCCCCCGCCCCGCAGCCGTGCGAGATGATGGGAGAGGGAGAGCCGGAACACGTCAGTCGACTTCTGTTTGGCGCAGAACACGGAAGAGCATCCACGGAAATAACATAAGCATGTCGGCTCAGAGGTTCTGACTTTTTGACAGCAGAGAGCAGGCAGACCAGTAAGGTACACACTCCGGTGTACACTTGGGAATTCCTATCTCAGCAAGCAATCAAACATGGGTCTCCCTCGTTAATAGTACAGGGCGCACGGTTGAGTGGCACGGCCGCGCATAACCATCTGAAGCACAGAGGCACTGGCCTAGGCGAGGGTGCAATTGTGGGAGGGCGCCAGTAGCTTCCCCTTTGCAAGGGAGAGCGACGCAAAGCGCGCCCTCGCTATGACAGCTAACCCGGAGACCCATGCAGGCCTTCCTCTATAATATGGTGTTGTTGTTCACACACACACACACACACACACACTCTCTCTCTCTCTCTCTCTCATTGTAGGAGCATAGGTGTTGAACCTCGCAGTTTGTGCACAATGTGAATTGATTTGGGTGTCACAAACACCCCCGCCCACTTTGCCCCTGATGTGACTTGTATCTTATCGAAAGCTTGTATGTAGTTTGATGATTGCGCCCAAGTGAGAACCTGCCCAGCTAAGGAACAGATGCTCAAGCAGGCGGTGAACGCTCCTTCGTGTGAGGGACACATACGTGTGCTTGTGTGTGTACCACCCCTCCTTATCTCATCTCTTCCCCGACCCCCTTGTCGCACATTTCGCCCTCCGCGGCGCATTGGCAAGGGGGGGGCTATGCTGCATGCACGTCGCCCTTCTTCGCGCACCACGGATGACGCGGTGCCCACATGGCGGGCCGCACGCGCCCCGAAAGCTCCCGTATGGTGCCGAGGGTGCCCCGCAGATGGGCAAGCGCTCCAGGAGCGCCTGCCTGGCGCCCCAGGGGCGCACCACAGATGACCGGGCGCCCCGGGAGCCCGTATGATGAGCCGCAAATGGCCTGGCCCCGAGGGCGCCTGCATGGCACTATGAGAGCTGCAGATTACCTGGTGCCCGTTTGTGCAATAGTAGAGAAACACTGCATCCTTAGATTCTGTTGCATAGTACCATCAGGTATCCCCGGCCTTTTGTACCTCTGCCGCGCGCACTGTCTCGCCTGCTGGGGCACGAACAAACATTCGGCTCCTGCCTTGGTATCCCCTTCTCTCAGTGGAGTAACACTACTTTTTGGAGGAAGCTGCAGATTTGCTCGAAGCCGTTTTCTAAATCAAAGAAATCCAGTGGATCTGAGATGGTTCTCCAATTCTCTGGATCTCAATGTAGAATCCGAGCTTTTCTCATCGGCTATTCCTGCACTAGAGCTAAATTGTTTAAAACTGATTGAAACTAGGCTCTTTTCACGCGGAATTACAAGGCACACACATTGTGCCGCTGGAGAAATTCACCAAAAATGTGCCTAGGGCTAGCAAAATGGGTTTTTTTTTTCAATCAAAATTTGGCCAACAATTGTATTAGTGCCAACCTTCATGGCAGCCTCGAGCGGGTTCCCTTCCCTTGCAGCAAGTGACAAGGAAGACGGATGCATTGCACAGCTTGACTGCACATACACGGTACAATCCGACTCAATGCTTGGTTGTGATAGACCACACTTTTCAGCCCAAGTCGTTTTGAACCTCGGAAAAGGTGGTGCAAATCACGTACAACCACTGTTGCACACTCAATCGACACAACCAGCAAAGCATTTCAGCGAATCAAAGGCGCGTTACACCTGAGGGTCCGTAGAAGGTGGGCCGAGGCATTCCAGTACAGCGTGACCGAGAAGCAACCGGCACGCTGGCAGGGTGCGCCGAAGTGGGCACTTCCATAGCAATTTCCATGGTGTGGATAGGTTCAGGCGTGCCAGTAAGGCATGTTTCCTCTGCCACAGGCAAGTGGGTTGTTGGAGAGGATGTAGCTGGGTGTGTAGGGAGTCGTGGCGAGCCCATGGAGCTCTCGGCAGTGGGGCCATATGCTTCAGGACTAGTCGCTGAAGGGGAGAGCTACGAAGGCAATATTTGTGCGTTGATGGTCGTGTGCTCCCTCGTGGTCTGCTCCTTCTCTAGCTTTCCCTTTCGCTTTGCCTTCGGGTGAGGTGACACTCAATCCTTCGAAGGCACCACCCAAGCCGCTTCAGCCAAGCGACTTATTCTTCTCTCCAATGCCACTTAAAAGCGCTATAGGTACAGGCTGAGGTTCACGTACAGGTTCACCAGCTATACATTTCTTTGGATGTTCTTTGGGCACAGTGGGCGCTGGCTTTGGCGCCGGCTTGGCTGGCGCTGTTCGTGGCGCTGTTGTCTCAAGAGAGACCTTGGTGTGCATAGCTTTTTCTCCGCCCCTTTTACGGCTATTTTACTATCCAGAAGTGTTCAACCGTGACAGTCTCTGTGTCCTTTGCCTTGCTGCTCTGTAGCGTAATCCAGGCTTGCACCCAACGTTGCCTTGACAAGTGGGGCCAGGCAAGAACACCACTCAAATGGATGCCTAGACCCCTGTATTGGGGCCCATTTGGCTCTCGCACCTTTCCAAAGATGACGGCTCAGGATGCACCGAGCACACTGCCAGCACCAATGGAATCCGCTCAGGGACTAATGGGCGCGGACGCCCCCATTTTCAATGATTCCCCAGTAGGACAAGCGGCCCCCAACGGGCAGCTAGACTCAGGCATGGACCTAATCAACCTGGCCAAGTTTTTCACCGCCATACGGCAGGATGCAGCTCAAAGACACGCACGCATTTTCTTTCCATGCTCGCCCCAGTCTTCCACCACACCGGTACGACAATAAAACACTGTTCCTCCCACTCGCTAGTGTAGGATTCCGCATGCACAACACTGCCGCCCCTCTAAGTCATGGGCTGAGGGGAAACACGGAAAAACCCCCTGGCTAGCGCACAAGCCCCCCCCCCCCCCCTCTTTCCCGATCACTGGCCACAACCCGCCCCCCCCCCTCTTTATGGAGAAGCTCCCAAATGGATAACTGTGTTACGGCAGTGCAATGGCATGTGAAGCCCGAACGTGAACATATGGTTTGCTGCAAATCTGTTTGAACCTCCGCTGTCCAGACAGTGGTTTTGGCACTATGGCACCCAGCTATCCGGTTGGGGCCTACCGGTTCAAGCAGTTTTTGAATTGACTCATGGCTCTCTAAAAAAAAATGTCCCTTGGCATAAGAGGCGCCGCCGGTAGGACCTTCTGGACAGGGAGCGGGTTGGGGGTGGTGGGGGTCGGGGGGCTTGTTGCAGACGCCTGGTTCGGAGGTCTTATTCGGGGGGTAGGGTACAAAAAACCCAGATTAGGACATAAATAACCTGGGGGGGCTCTTTGTCACCATGTTTGGGGTTTTTGTCCACATCTAGGGTTGCGGGGGGCGTAGCCTCTGCCTTACTGCCTCGCATCATCATCCCTTCTGTGCTAGTGGTGGTGGTGGGGGTGGGGGTGGGGTGGGCTGGGGCAACACACACGTCAGAATGCGCGAGCACGGTGCAAGAACAAAGCAAACCCTTACAATTCTGAGGGCTGGCTTTGAATAACAAAACACAGTTTGCAAAAAAAGCGAACTCTAATGGGCTCCAGGTATGGCTCCATGTATGGCACAATTATGATGCCCCTCCTCGCCAAGTATGCGGGGCTCTGAGGCAAGTGACTGTGAGCTGCTGGCCACCAGCCATCAAGGAAAGACATCCTCAGGAACACATCCGCAGAGACATACAGCCATCTGGGAGCCTTAGGCCATGAACAAACGATTGTGATGAATGTTGAACTTTGGCGTTTCCGCTGCTCCACCTTGGGATGGTGCCCCTTGTGATTGTTTGCAAGGGGGCGGGACGGGGGGGGGGGGGGGGGGCAGAATTGGGCCGGGTGGAAATAGGCCGCAAATGCAAAGAATGCGACACACCGAATGCAGAGGTTCCACGTACTCTGGGCTGCGAACCTGCCGCGCCGCTGAGGCTGCTGTTCAGCCCAAGGCCGCTGAGCAAAATGGCAGATTGCACCGGGTGCTGCACTCGCAATGGTACAAAAAGGAAAATTGTGGCACGCCATGACACACAACCAACGCACATTGGAGTCCTTGCAGCCGCAAGAAAGAAATGGATTGAACTCAATGAGTGTGGCATGCGGTCAGGATTGTGTTGGGTATTTCAAAACTTGACGTCTTGGCCTGGCACAACCTCCCAAGGGAAAGGAAGGCTGAGGAGGGAGGTAAGGATAGGCCAGGCAGGGGGAGGACGCAAGGAGGCCGACGGGAGGCTGACGGGCACCGCCGCCTACGGACGGAGAGGGTTCAAGGAAAGGGCAAGGGTAAGTGGTGAGAGGCCAATAGGCGCCGCCGGCTGCAGGCAGCAATACAACCCCGCGTCGAGCCCCCCCCCCCCCCCCACAGCGCAAGCACGGCCTTGACCAAGCGCGCTGCCCCTGTGTTACTGGTTCGGGACCAATGTGCACCCCCCTTCATGTCCATACAAAGCGCAGCCTTGTCTGCGCACCGCCCCCCGTCTGCCGTTGTTTTTGGTCGCGCTTCTGCGCGGGGGAGAGGGGGTCAGCGGCAGGAGCTGCGGCAGGACTGGGTCGCCGTTTTTGCAGCCGTTTTCCCTGTTTCCATTCCTGTCCCCTGGTTTTCTGGGAAACAAAGCCTTTTGGGGCGCCGACGGGTTCACTGAGACGGTGCCCTGCATCAGCCCCCCCCCCCCCCCCAGCGGGTGCACTTGGCATTCTGCGGCGGCAGAGTCCTCTGCAGCGCCCACTGCCCCAATGGCATCGCCGAATGCGGCAACGCCCCCGGGACCTGCAGCCCTCCCCCCCAACGCGACCGCGGCCCAAGGGCTGTGCAGGGGCAGGGGCATAGGGCGCCGCAAGCCCCGCCGCACGTGCGACGTCGTCGGATGCACAGACCCCCGATGGCCGTGGACGGCGTCCCATCCTCCGCCCCGTCGCCGCAACCGTCGGCCGCGTCGTGGCGCTGCGGCCTCGTGGTGGTGGGGGTCTCGCTGCTGGCCCTGAGCGCGTGGCGGGTCCGCCCAGGGCCGGAGGGGCCCCGCACCACCGCGCACCTCCAGCCCACGACCTCCCCCCCCACCGCCGCGCATCACGCCGGCCCGCACTTGCGCGCGCCCCTTCGGGGCACCCCCCCGCGGCTCGAGCCCTCCGCTGGCGTGCCGACCACAGCAACAGCGCGTGGCCTGTCAGCGCCCGCACCAGCGGCCACAGCGGCGCGTGCGGCCGGCCTTGACCGCTCTCCGCTCCTCCGTCTGGGGGTCGCGGGGGCCGTGGTCTGCGCGGCTCTGGCGGCGCTTCGTCGCGCGTGCCGCGCCCGGGGGGCCGCCGGGCCCACCGCCGCGCCCGGAACGCCCGCCTGGGCCTTGGGGGCGACGGGGGGATGCCGTGGCGATGCACAGCCCGCGGGAGGTGTTGCCTGCCTGGACCTCAGCCGCCCGCCCGATTTGCAGCGCGTGGACATGGTGTCGCAAAGACAGTCGCCAGGACTCCCCCCCCCCCCCAACAGAACACGCCACAGAACACGGGTTCGAGCCCAGGTCCCGGTTGGCCTGCTGTGGAGCCGTCGCTTTTGGTATTCTGGGATGCCTGCCTAACCGACCCAATGGGGGGCGTAGGCTCGTAGGCCTACCCAAACGGGCCAAGAAACATTCGACAGCCGCTGACTGCGGTGAGCTCAAGGCAACATTCGGCCCGCATTTGAGGGGTACTGCAAAGCAGAAAGTCAAACATGGAACTGAAGTTTGTGGCGATGACCATATGCCTGTGACACTGGGGCATGTGTGAGCTCTGTATCCGTTGCTTTATGGCCCCACACACACATGAGACATTCGATAGCCGTCTTGTGCGGCGAACTCAAGGCAACATTTGGCACTGATCTGGTTTGCGCTGCAGTGCAGCAAGTCAAAACAATGTACTGAGATTCGTAGCTATGACCATATGCCTGTGTCACGGGGGTATATGCGAGCTCTGTATCCATTGCTCATGGCCCACACACACACCCTTGCGAGGACAATGCCTCTTGTCAGAGCAACGCGGGATGGTGGTCCTGCAACGCTTGGAAACGTGGCTTTTGGCAGCTCCGTTTTCTGGTGTTCTGTGATTTGGGGCAGGGGGTTGTCTTGTGGGGATGCTGACGACCGTCCTGCCACCTTTCGCCCCCCCCCCCCCCTCCGAAAAAAAACGGCCAATACGGCCAATCCCGAACAATGAGCCTATGAAGAAAGACGCATAATACCCACAGTTGTGAGAACTGCCTCCACATTGCTGCATATGCAAGCCAGGACGTGCATGTGTGGAGCGCTCTTTGACCCGCGTGCGCCCCCCCCCTTCCGTAAGTGACGTGGATGCACCTCCAGAGACAAAAGTTTAACACCCTCAACTTTCGTGTAGACCCCTTTCCCCCTTTTCAGTCGTTTTTTCTTGGGGGGGGGGGGGGGGCACCAGCGCGGGGTGGCGCCCGAAGGGCCGCAGCTTTCCCCCGTGTGGCCCCTGAATTCCTGAATCCGCCTTGTTGCTCGCACAGGGCCAGGGGAGGAGGGACAGGGACGGGGCGGGACGCAAACCGCCGTAGAAACGTGGTGGTCTGGGCCTCCGTGGCGCATGGCTTTGCTGCTTGTGACTTCTCCCAAACAACGCCTTTGTCAGACCCGCAGGAGGCGGTGTCCAGTGCTGGCGCGGTCGCTCTAACAACGGGGGGATGGGGGGGGGGGCTTGTGACTGTGGCCGGCCCTCGAGTCATGCCCCGCCCTCCCCCGCGCGGCCGCTTTGTACTTCGCAGAGATGACGAAGGTGTCCGTTCGCTTTGCCCCCGGGGACTTGAGTCCCGCGGTCGCAGAGCACGTCGCGCGGGTCGTCGTCGCCGGATACGCTCAAGGGGAGGCAGGTGGCGTGCCTTGCCCTTGTGCCTGTTGTGCGCACGGGCCTCGGCGGGATGACAAAGGGTGGTGTTGTGCGCCTCTCAGCCCCTCAGATGGGCGGCGCCCCCTACCAGGGATGCATTAGAAGGGAAGGCACCTCAGAGGCGGCCCCAGGAGCGGTTGGACAGGCGGTTGGAGGAGGTTGTCAAAGCGGTTGGGGGCGGTTACTGTCAGTTACAAATGCCATTGAGGCTGGCACTTGGCGTCAGGGGGACAGTGGCTGGGCATAGGCTGGGCGCCCTGAACGGGGGGAGGGGTGCCTCCCCCCCCCCTTCCAATGCACCTCCCATGGCTACAGCTGGGTCCCATCCCCTGGAACACCTACCCCTTTTTGGGCACCTCAGCAAAAGCCTTCTCCCTGCTACGGAAACTGGCCCCCATCCTCCCCCCCAACACAGACCAGGCACCACGGCTGAGCTGCTGGCATTCGGTACTTTTCAGGGACACAAATAACAACACATATTTTTCACCAAAACTCATCAGGGCAGGGATCACACGCATCGGACAGTGCACACCGGACCTGCAGGAGAGACTGCCGCCCACATGGGCCCCGAGGTACAAGGCCCAGCTGGGACAGGCCTGGCCCCGACCACAGATGACACCACCACAAGAAACATCGGCCATTTTCTGGGGGGGTTGGAATACAAAGGCCATGCTCAGGTACCTGATGCGTCAGGAACCCCCGGACCCCCGTCAAACACCGGAAACCTGGCAGGCCTGGACCAAGCTATCGATACCGCCCAAACACCACTCTTTCATACAGACCGCACTGTGGAAAAAACTCCCAGTGGGGACCAGACTCGCCAACTGGCTCCCTCAGCACACACACTGCCTGGTGGATGGCAAACCAGAAGACATGCGACATGCGCTTCTGGAGTGCCGGTTCCTCCCCCCTGCGTATCACATTGCGGAACAATGCATGGGGCCAACGATATTCGAGGATACCACGGAAACAGACCCAGAGGTCCTCCTGTGGGACATGCCAGTTCTGTCCCTCCAGAGCCCGCTAGGGCTAATCATGTGGACCGCGGTTATGGCATCCTGGAACCTGCGCAATGCGGTCAAATTCCGAGACACCCCCCCAACATGGGACATATTCCTCACACAGTGGCTGTGCATTCTTGCGCGATGGTACGAGCACCCAGCTCCAACCCTCCCCACGCCCGAAGTGCGGGACATGCACCGAGCAATCGCATCCCTCAAGGAAACAGGAAACCTGCAGCACCCCAGGCTCAGCCAGCCCCACCCATCCCCCCCCAGGCTCCGCAACCCGCGGCCCAGGAAACGCAAAAAAGACATGTATGGTCCAGCGATGGCGGAGGCGCATCAGAAAGTCATTGATGAGTATGTAGCGGAGGGATGGGAAGCCATCTACCCCGACGGCTCGTCGGAGGTCCATCCGGAGGCGGGAATGGTGGGAGGGTTTGGGGTATATTTCGGGGATCACCGGGACACGGCACAGTGCATCCCCATCACTCAGAAACAAACAAATAACAGGGGAGAGCTCCTCGCGGCCATACATGCCATTCGCCATAGGACACAGCACAAGCGCACACTGATCTGCTCTGATTCAAAACTAGTGGTCATGGGGGCCACAGGCAAAGCCAGCAAATGGCGGCGCCATGACTGGCAAGGTTCGCGGGGGCCGGTGGGCCACGTGGACCTGTGGGAGCAACTCCTTGGGGAAATTGAGCAGGCAGGGGCAGCGGTACGCTGGCTGCATGTCCCCTCACACGTTGGCATTGTAGGGAACACACACGCGGACACACTGGCTGACATGGGCCGCCGCAAATCCCCCCTCCTCCGAGGGTATGTCACCTCGGCCCGGCGCCCACAGCAGGAAGGGCAGACACAGGATCAGGAAGACGAGTCCGACCTGGATGAGCAACCCATGTTTTCTCCGGAGGAGCGGGCGGCTAGCCCGCCTCCTCGTGGCACACCCCCCCCCCCCCCGACCCCCCGCAGACAGGGAGTTACTCCACTGCTGGAAGTCGAGGACTGCACCCCAGCCTCCAAGAGACCACGCCACTCACCAGGCTGTACTGACCCGGCCTCTGGATGGAGGTCGCGGGCGGTCTCCCGCTCACCACGGCAAACACCAATGCGTGACGTCAGGCAGGAACTCTTCCCCTCGTCAGCCCCCCCCTCCCCCCCAGGCAGCTGTGATGAGGCCTGGCTGGCACCCAGATCACCAGCAACGGCCTCCACGATCACGTGCAGCACGGAGGGCTCACGGTGTGGAACACTGGACCCCAGCCGCCCTTTGTTTGGCACGCCATAATGCACGCAAGCCCACACCCCCATAGGCTCAGACTCCAAGAGCGACACAAACCCCAAACAGGGCAAGAGACCGCCACGGCCCAGTAGTGAGAGCGGTAGTCTTCAGTCGTCCAGTGCGGGGGTTCGAACCCGGGAGCTGGTGCTCTTGGGTTCCCTGCACGTAGAGCTCTCTAGTCGGCGTCGTGGGAACCACCCCCCCCTACAGCAACCCGCGCCACCACCGGTACCGGTGGATCGGGTGGAGGTCTCGTCCGTTTTGCCCCAACCCCCAAAAAGTGACACGCAGGAACCACACACACCTGCAGCAGTGCGCGCCGCCACCTGTACTCGAACAGGTCGACAGGAGGTCCCGTCCGGTATTCGAAGGGATCGGTGGGAGACCACCGATCCCGGGACTCGAACCACCTCCCTCACGGCAAACGCCGGGTGCGCTGCCACTGGAGCGGCCGCCTTCTGAGAAGTGCTGGAACTTGGCACAGGGAACAACCGCACACGCAAACACACACACCACACATGCAGGCGCCTCGGCGCCGCCCAGCCTTCCCACCCTCTGTATGGCTGTATGTTGACCTCCAAAAAGCCAGCACCCACTGGGGTTTTTAAATCCTAAGGACCTAAATAGCCCAGGGCCGGTGGCAGTGGCCCACAAGGGTGACCTCTAACCGCCCCACCCCCCACGACCAGGTGACCCGGAAACACAGGTGTGTGGCCGAGAGGGGCCAGCGCAAGCGAGCATGCCAGTGCGACGGTGGGAGCCAAAGTGGGACACAACAAACGCTACGCCCCAAACTCAGTCCGAAGGCGACAATGCCCTGAACCCTGTAGAAGCAGCCCGACTCTTACCCCATCCAGGGACGAGGGACGGGACGAACTGCAAAGCACTGTCTGCGTGACACGGACAATCATGGAACTGAGATGGCGATGAAGGTCGTGAGGCAGGCGCGGCTGGAGCTAAGTGGCGGGTCCACACCTGACCAATTGAGGCCCTTCCAATGCATCCCTGCCCCCCACCCCCCACCCCCACCATGAGAACCGCTACAGCCGCGCCCGCCTTACGGCCCTCATTGCACTTCGGCTCAGTTCCGATCCGGCTGCGCAATGCTCTGCGGCACGACTGTTCCAGCGCCCCTGCAGCGCTGGATGCGGAGGGGAGTGGGCAGCAAAGCCCTTAGAACGACCCCTGCAGCAACCGGCACCGCCCCAAGTACGCTAACTCCTGAGTTCCGCTGTTGCGGAAAAGAGGACACAAGGAGCACCGGCCGCAGCGGCCGTCGGGACGCATGGACTCGACGCAACACGCAAAGGGACGAACAGGTGACTGTCCAGGGCCTCGTAAAGAAACTGCAACCCGACGGACTGTCACACGGGGGGGGGGGGGGGGGCTGGCAAGGGCTGTGTTCCGATTACTACATGGCTCCCTCTGGTTCTCGCAGACACAACGCCCCACGGTCGTCCACCGCAGCCGCAGTGATCGTCCATTGTCCTGTGGGACCCGTTGGATTGCGCCTCACAGTGCAAATGCAACACCGGCAAGAGCCCCCCCCCCCCCCCCCCCGGGCGCCTGTTAGAAGCCCCCGTCAGGAACATGATCCTGCAGATGCACACCCCAGCGCGCACAAGTCGGTGCTGG
Organism: Eutreptiella sp. 'Long Island Sound 2002'; assembly: GCA_964036045.1. Taxonomy (NCBI): domain Eukaryota; phylum Euglenozoa; class Euglenophyceae; order Eutreptiales; family Eutreptiaceae; genus Eutreptiella; species Eutreptiella sp. 'Long Island Sound 2002'. The sequence continues at coordinate 32,191,481 of OZ038382.1, forward strand.
AGTCGGCAAACCCCCGCATGGACTCGGAGGGTGCATCGAGATGCCCCTGGTCAACGGCACGGGCAACAGCCCGTCTCCGGGACGGCCGACCCCCGGAGTAGTCAAACAGGACAAGTCATCCGGGGGCTCCGTTGACACAACCAAAACACGTTCGGGCCCACAGAGGGTCAGAATGAGCAGTGGCGAGAGGCCAATAGGCGCCGCCAAAGGCAAACAACCTGATACCGAGGCCTTGTGCCCAACCCCCCCCCCCCCCCGCCCGCGCGCGAGCCCAGCACTCCGCGCCGGCGGACATACACCGCGTCGGACAATGCCAAACGCCCTCGTCGGGCGCGCCACATTTCGCTCGGCGCTTGTCCGTTGGGGCGTCCGAAGGCCTCCTTCTTCTTGACAGGAATGTGGAAGGACGGGTTTGAGCGGACGAACGCGAAGGAGATCCAGTCGCTGGCCGGCAAACGGCAGCTGTTGCTGGCGGAGGTGAACGGCACCGTTGTGGGGTCCGTGCAGGTCAAGGTGTGGGCCTTCATGGGGCACGAGGAAAGAGAGCCACAGAATTGGGGGGCGGTGTGGGCGGTGGGCCCGGCTCTGAGGCCTCGGCTTTTTGGGTGGGCAAAGTGGTGTGCGGTGGCCCCCGTTCATCGGGGTCTCGATCCTCCGGCCCATTTATATGTCGTTTCGAGACTGTGTGCCGTGGTGGCGAGGACCACGTCCGACGGTGCCCGGCATTGTGTTCTCTCGGTTGGATCCATTTTGTCGGGTGATTGGCTGCGCCAGTACGCCCTTTGTAATGCCTGTGCGGTGCTTGGGTGGTATTTGGGCTGGACATGCCGCTTGCATTCGACAGTGATATCCAATGGACGGGGGCCCGGCTTATGACTGCTCTTCTCTTTGGAGGGTTCTAGGGACCCAGCCCAATGCACTTGCCTCGAGTCGGATGGGCCGGAGCGGGCCTCCACCACTGGGACCAGCCAATCCAGGGCGCTCCCCCCGGGGGACGGTGCTATCCGGATGAGGCAGAGGTACCACTGCCATACCAAGTTCCCCAGCTCAAGCCCCGTCTGGGTCAGGTAGCTTCTCTACCGGCTGGTGCCCTCTCTGGGCCTCTGAGTGCATGTGTTTCGGCCAGACGTCTTGCCGTCGGACGCTGAATAGCGGGCTGACGGACGGTGGTAGCTGGCAATACCTGACCTGACCTGATCTGACCAATGCACTTGCCCATAGCATAGCAATGCCTCTGCACTTTTGTAGATGGCGACCCCAAGGCGCATCCATGTTTTGTTTGGGGCCATCCACCCCCACACTCGCACACCACAGCCCCTGACCATGACGCATCCCATAGTGCAAGCCATGACCCCCATGCATCAGAGGGGACTGGCACTGGAACAGCGTGGCTCATGCTGTTTAGGGATGGGTTACATAAAAAGAAAAGTATACGTGAGTTGCACTTTTTTCGGCACCCGACCTGCATTGTCCTCCCTCCCTCCCTCCCTCCCTCCCTCCCTCCCTCCCTCCCTCCCTCCCTCCCTCCCTCCCTCCCTCCCTCCCTCCCTCCCTCCCTCCCTCCCTCCCTACCATCCACCCTCTTCCACCCACCAGGTGTCCTGGTGTTTGGTGCAGAAGGTTCACACCAGGAACTTCTTCAGCTCAGGGCCTTCTGCCTCCGGCGATGGGTCTTTCAGGGCCCCTCAAACCCGCCTCTGCATTGATGACCTGTCGTCCCCTCCGCACGGCCCACTGAGAGTATTGTTGGGAGTCTGCACGCAGCCAAACTGCCCGCCATGAACACACCGTTGATTGCCCACTTCGATCGGACTATTGCTTAGGGAGACCTAATCTAAAATCCTCTGATGAATTTCGTTTTTTGCCGGAGGCAATTTTTTCTGATATGGGTGGGTGGGTGGGTGGGTGGGTGGGTCGGCCGGGGCTGGCCAGGGCCCCAAACAACCCCTCCCCCCCCCGGGCAGACATGCCACTAGCGTCCGGCAGGGAAACTGGTTCCCGGGAGGAGTCGGCCCCGTAATCAGCCTCAGTAATACCCCGCACCACCAGAACTCAGTAGGAACGTGCTGCGTCCAGCGTGTGGCTCAGTAGGACCCTGCTCCATTCGATCATGTCTGAGCCGGCAGATGCTAGTGGCACGTCGGCCCCGGGGTCCTTCAGCAATAGCCTGGCTGCGATGTGCCGTGTCCTGTGCAGATGACGGACAAAGAAGGCAGCCTCGGGATGTTGGCGGTGTCCGAGGACGTGCGGTTGCAGGGAGCGGGCGCGGCGCTTGTCCAGGCGGCGGAGGACTGTTGCAGGGCCGCGGGGTGCGACACCATGCGCCTTGAGCTGCTGACCCCGCGGGAGTGGGAGCACCCCACCAAAGCCATGCTCAAGCGGTGGTACATGCGCATAGGTCTGCGGGGGCGCAGGGGCGGGGGCAGGGGCGCTGCGGGGCCGGGCCCTTGCCATCCCCAACGAAGCAGTGGCACACGCCGCAGGTCGACGGGGGAGCACCTGACGTGGTGCGCGGGCGGCGCGGCCACTTAGGGGCGTCCACTGTGTTGCGTGGTCGTTTGGAAGTTTCGTGAAGATTTACTTGTGTGTGGGGGGGGGGGGGGGGGGGGCTGCAAATTTTGGGGGGGGGCTGTGGAAAGGGGCTCCAAGGGACATGCTTATTTCCTCAATACAAATGCCTGACACGTTGCCTCCAACATGGAGCCGCCTCCAAAGTGGGGGGGTTGGAAAAGGAGCTCCGAGCCCCCCCCCCCCCCCCAAGTAAATTTTTTGAGAGCCTTGGATTTGTCCTCTCGCGCCAGGCACCTCCGCGGGTGTGTGTGCTCGGAGGTGGCCCTGGGTGTTCAAGTCTGGTACTGGGGCACACTGGGAAGGAAAGTGAAGTCTACGGGGCACAGGCACGCAGGACGAACCCTATGTTTTCGAGTCTCGGTGTTGTCGGGGCGGACTGGCGCCGCGTGCACTCCGCGCGCTACTTTTGCGGCGCGTGCGCGCGGCCCAAATATTTACCCCCCCCCCAACACACACAATGCCCCCTCAGGAGAGCAAACGCTTTGGCCACAAACATTGTATCAAAGGCCCTCCTTCCGACAAACAAAGCACAATCAAGATGGCAAACAATCGACGGCATCCGCATCGCTGACATCCGCACTATACGGGCTATCGAGAGAGGGAGGGGGAGGGGGACAGGGGATGCTGCAAAAGATGGGGGGTGGCGAACCAAGTTCAACCAACAGCATCCGGAAAGAAAGATGTTTTTGGACCCGAGGGCTGCAACGGGTGTTGGGTTGGTCTGGAGTGGGGGGGAGGAAACCCCCGATTGGTGTTTGTGGGGAAGGGCCAGTGGGTCAGGGCGCCCAGCCCATGCCCAGCCACCGTCCCCCTGACGGCAACTGCCAGCCTCAACGGCATTTGTGACCGACAGTAACCGCCCCCAACCGCTTTGGCAACCTCCTCCAACCGCCTTTCTTACCGCTTCTGGGGCCGCCTCCGAGGTGCCTTCCCTTCCAGTGCATCCCTGGGGGAGGGTGTCAGTGCAGGAATCGCGGCTGGGCGCCGTGTCCGGCACCCGACGGTTCATGCAGCCAAAATTGTACAAAATGTTTCGTGTCGGATTGTCTCGGACTTGTCGCTGGGGGATGTTTCCATCGGACTTTGGGGGGGGGGGATCTGCAAGCGGCACCCATTCGGGAACAAAACAAGACAACACCACAGGGAAAGCGATGGAAGAAAACTCCTCAGGAGCCACAGGGCAGCCCCAGAACTTTTCTGGTCTCTTGAAGAAGCGACGACGATGACAGCGACGGAGTATCACTAAACGTGTGTGTGGGGGGGGGAGGGGCTTCAAACGGCCAGGTTGCAGTGTCCGCATTAGGCTCTGGCTGCGCCTGCCCCACAGCTGTCATCGCCTTCCGTCCACCGTGTCAGCGTCCCGCGCTTCTCCAGGCGCCATTGGATTGTGCATCCCTGCCCTGGCTTCAGGCTGTTCTCTGGCCCTTTGGACTCTACAGGGTCATGCGTACATCCTGGTCAGCGGTCACTCCTTCCCTGAGGGGGGGGGGGGGATGGCATGCGAGTGACAAAGACCCAGCCCTGTGTCGCTGAATCTTTGCCCAGCCCAGATGGGCACGGAGGAAGCGGAGGTTGTTCCTTCCTCCACCACGGAACATCTTTTACTGCCCTGCACAAGATGCAAGGGCGCCCAGCCTATGCCCAGCCACCGTCCCCCTGACGGCAGCTGCCAGCTTCAAGGGCATTTGGAACCAACAGTAACCGCCCCCAACCGCTTTGGCAACCTCCTCCAACCGCCTTTCTTACCGCTTCTGGGGCCGCCTCCGAGGTGCCTTCCCTTCCAGTGCATCCCTGGGGGAGGGTGTCAGCGCAGGAATCGCGCCTGTCGAAAATACACGGGCTGTATGGACCGGGCATGCGGCCTCATTCATGACGCTCCGCTGTTTGAATGTCGCACCCAAGCGGAGCCGCTGGCTGCGTGAACTCCCCTGCCACCCCGAACAACAGGTGTGGGTTGCAGATTGCGTGTTGTACAGCGCGCATTGCAGTCCGCGGCCTGGCCGTCCTGCACAGCGGCCCTGCCTGCCCCCAACACCCCCCCCCCCCCAGAGCCATGGGCAGAAGTTGCATTCTGGACCCCCCCCCCCCAGGCACGTGGATGCCCGCGGCAGTGCGGACGCCCGCTTGTCATAGCAGAAGGTTCAAGGGCGAGTGGCCAATAGGCGCCGCCACCGGCCAACAGAGCCCCCAAGGCCTTGTGCCAACCCCCCCCCCCCCCCCCAGCCCTCCTCCTCCGTCGCAGGGTACGTGCCTCAATTTCCGGAGCCCTTCGAAAAGGATTTCCCGGACCTGCAGCCGCTCTTGGCGGGGCCGTGCGACTTCACGGTGTACCACAAGCCGTTGCGATGAGGGGCACGCGCGGCGTTCGGGGCGCCGGGGCCCTCGCGCCGCGCCGCCAGTGTTCGTTGGCGGGCGTTCGTGTTGGGGCGCGTTGCCCCCCCGCCCCCGGACGGCGTTGCGGTGCTCATTTTGGGGGGCGGTGGCCGGCCCCAACGGCGCGGGCGGTGGTGTTCCTGACAGTTCATGTGTGGGCCTCCCCTTTGACCTGCTCTGCCCCCCCCCGACGTCGACTCTGCCTTGCACGACTCTTGACTGTGGGGGTGCCCTGCGGTGTGGCGGGCGAGCGATGGTTGCGTTTGACGTGCGCCGTCGATGGGCCGACTTCGCCGTGGGTTCGGAGCGTCTGCGACGGAGAAGAACTTGAACTCGCCCTCGCCCCCTGCGCCGCAGTACTGATACGCTCTACTACCGTCGGCCCTTCACATGAGCAGACGAGCCGCACCTCCGCCGGTCCGCGAACATCGGCCGCGCGTCGTTGTCGGCGCCTGCCCCCGTTCTGACACGCTCGGCGCAGGCGACGTTGCAAGCGATTCGGTGTCCCGCGCTGCCACGGCTCTTTGCCACGGAGCCCCATCTGAAACGGCCGCAGGACGTCCGGCGTGGCGCTGATACGTTGGCCAGCGAACTGCTGCGGCTGAGGCACACCGCCGAACAGGAGGCGCCAGGCCGCGGGCCTCCGCCACGGGTTTTGCCGCCGTGCGGTCTCTGAGTTGCCTCCCCCAAGACCGCGCACATGCGACACGCTGAGGCGTAGCCACGCAGTCGGCACGACGGCGTGAGGTCAACCGATGTCATCAATACTGCGCGGCGAGTGCTGTGGTATCGGTTTGTCACTACCCCCGGAAAAGAGACCCCTGCTGTCACCACGTTGCATCTACAGTGCTCTGCGGTGCATGAGTGACCCTGTTGATGTCCCGGACGGCGGACCCCCTCCCTCACCCCCCCACACACCCCACCCCCTCCTTGGACTCCCAGTGATGGCCAGTTTTTACAGTTTTACTCATCACTGATCTAGCTTTTTCCAATCCCAAATTCTTTCCAATAACATCACCTCGACGAGAGGTTGTTAGATCAAGCGCAGGCGCGGGCGTCGTATACCCCCCCCTTTTCGGGGGTCGTTCGAGTAGCATACCCCAACGTATGGTTTCTGACGTCTAAACCCCTGTAAAATCATCATTTTAGGACCAAAAATGATCCCCCAATGATTTTTTGGATTTTGACCCCCATCACCCCCCCCCCCCCCCGCACCTGGGTACCCCTTTTGGGGGGGGGGGGGCTTTGCGTATTGTGGCCGCTGTGTGTGTACTTGGACCTGGGTCCTGAAGAACTTTTTTCTTGTATATGGACCCCCTAACCCATGGCGGGGGTCCCGGGTCCCAACTCCAGGTACCCCCAGTTGGCCCCCCCCATATGGCCCCTTGCTAGTGAGGACTTCGCCGTTTTCACGGGGGGTAGGCTGTTTAATGACGCCTGAAATTTTTTTTTCAAAATTCGATTTTTTGTGAAACCCTTCCGTTGCCCCTGGGATGGGTTTGGGTGATCATTTAGTGACACTACAGGTACTTGAGCACCCATGGGGACCCACGCAGTGGCTGCTAGGCCCATGTAACCCGGGCCATGGCCCCCCCGAAAGCCCTGAAGCCCCCCTCCCCCACGGATGCATTGGAAAGGTGCCCCCCCCCCCCCTTGTGGCAACCCCTCCCCCCCCTCCAGGGCGCCCAGCCTATGCCCAGCCACTGTCCCCCTCGCTTCTGGGGCCGCCTCTGCGGTCCCTTCCCTTCTAGTGCATCCCTGCCCCCCTCCCCAACTTCAAGGACGTCTCCAGCCAACAGTTGGTCATCTCTCTTCGAGGCGCCATGCCAAAGGCAATAGAAGTATTGACGCACTTGTGCACAGACAGGACACACCCCAAGAGTCCTAGAGTGCAGTGGGCCGCGTGGTGTTCCCCAACTCAACCAGGGCACCAACCGACCCTCCCGACCGCTCCCCCCCCTCCATCGCCCCTCCCTGAACCCCCAACCCAATGCCCCCCCCCCCCCCCCCCTTGGGGGCCTTCGGCCCACTTCGACTCGGGGGGGGGGGTGCCGCGTACAAAAGCGAGGAGACGTCCCCCCCGTGAACCAGGGGTTTGTGCCCATGGAAGGCTACTTTCATGCCACTGCACCATGTGCCACGTTCGGTGAGGCGCCGCGGAACTACCCCCTCCCCCCCCCGCGTTTCTCTTCATTCCGGACGGTCCTGCGATGCGCCGCACGGCGTCTCGCCGCAGGTGTCCATTGAAGCGACGGCAGGTGGCGGTTGATGGACAGCCTCCGCTGGTTCGCGGTCGGGGCTGCGCAGGGGCTGTGTTGGTGGGTGTGCATCACCGGGACTCTGTGCGGGCCGCCCTGCCGCATCAACGGGCTGTCGGTCACTGCAGGGGTCTCCTCACCCATGGCCCCCCGAGTGTGGCCCGCAGTGCAGTGAGGTGGTCTTCTGGTGCCGCATGGGTGGCTGCCTGATTTGGTGCCAAAGGGCGACGTTGCTGAGTCAGAAATGAAGCATTGTTGCAGCGTCGGTGGGGCTGTCCAAGTAAAGTGTGAGTGAGGCAGTGGCTCGTGAGACACCGGTGGTGGTGGTGGGGAGGGGGGCCACAGGTGACCAATGACACGTGAATCCACCAGATTTAGTTCAGAGGCCTTGGGCGCAGTGGAACCGCTTCATTCTCTCTGCGGTTGCTTGTACTGCAGCGAAAGGCGCCTATCACATGTCACCGAAGAGCTTTTCTCTTTGACTTTTGCTTTGCACTTCTGCTTTGTGCTGAACGGTACCGGTCGTGCACACGCATCCGTATCCCACAGCGGGGGGGGCTTGCCGTGTGCCAAAGGGGGTGTACCCCGCCCCTGCGTGTCCAACGAATGCCTTGTCCAATGACTACAACACTTCCGTTCGGACCCTAATTTTTTTGGGAAATAATTAATTAGGTAGCGAATTTGGATGGTACCGAGCGGCGCCTCCAACGAACACTCCTGTTCGCACCGTATTTTTTTGAGGACTTTGTTGTTCGCTGGACACAGCAGGGGGGTGGGGGGGTGGGGGGGGTATGCAGTCGAACCTCTGTAACGTTTAGGGCACACATACTTGGCGCTTGCCACATGATGGTCATTGCGCGACGCCTGCGCCCGCAACAGCAGATTGAACGATGGGCAGGGGAAAGGGGAGGGGGTGCAGGTACGAATGCATGGTTCTGATTGTCTTCGGCCTGCAGCAATGATTATTCAAACAGGCCAACTCACAACCAACCGGCACGCTTACTGAGCCTTTCTGGCAAAAGGGGGAGGGGGGTCATGCAGAATGTGGTCACATGTCAGAGGTATTCATCGCACCAAAAGTTGCGATCGATTGCGAAACACGAAACAGGTTTTGATGATTTAGTGCACAATTTCACCAATTTCACCAATTTCACGTTTCAATCCATGCAAAACCAACGGGGCATTTCGAAGTGTTTCTTTCACGGCGTTTTGTGGGCACATCCAAATTGCCACTTTTGATTAAGGCCTCTGTCACATGTTGTCCCGGCAATTGGAAATTAACAACCGCTGCAGCAGATAATGCCCCCCCCCCCCCGCCCGCCCTGTAAAAGCTACGCCCTTGTTCAAGCTACAATGGGCGTAGGGACCGTATTGATTTGGTACCTCATTTGATTCGGTACAAATGTAGTGCGGCCACATAAGACATGGGTTCGGTGACAAATTTGCCAGTTACATAGGGTCATGGACGCATTTGTTGTGAGTGTTTACCCACTTGAACCCACATAACTCTGATTTTGGGGATATTTGTGCGTTATACTCCCCTTTCTGGCACCAGCTCACCGTGCAATCTTCTCTTTTCGGACCTGGGCGTCTACAGCCTTGTCCAAGCTACAGTGGGCATAGGGACCATATTAATTTGGGACTTTGGGGGAGTATTCGCGCGCCGGGCATCTTTTTTTGACCATTCCCCACCCGCGCCTGTTTGTGCCCCCCCTCACCAAACAATCTGGAGTATTTTGTCGCCGTGTCTAAGAATTTGGCCCATCCTTTGCACCCAGTTTATGACGATGGCAAGGGTGGTGGTTGGAAGTGGTGGGAGTGACATTTTGTGTTGTTGAGTTCTCATATTTCGGCTTATGCAATGTGCCTTGCATGGAAGGTTTGTGATCTAGTGCGGCCTACTTGGGGGACTTCCCTAAACTTGGGGCTAGAGATAAGATACTTTATACAAAGGTAGCGCGGCAGGCATGTGCCGGGCGCGCGCCGGGCAAACATGCCCCCTTTTGTGTGGCTTTTACAAGAGGGGGGGGGGGGGGGGCTAAATTCCGCTTCAGCCGCACATCCTCCCCTAAAACTGGATATCACTTTCTTGAGGGGGGGGGGGGGGATGGGGGGGGGTCAAAAGTTTTTGATCAGAAGGCTTCAAGTAGTGGGGAGGCAGAGTGTTGTCAGAACAAAACCCGGTCGAATGGTAACACAGCTGACTGCAGGATTTTACGCCGGCGGTTCGAATCCCGGCCGTCCAACTGTCGTTGGTGGCGCCGCTGCCATGGTTGGCGTACCGGTTTTACAACCGCCGACCAAAAAGTCTCAGGTCGGCTTCATTACCATTTGCCCACTGCTCGCCCTGCTACTAGCTCTCCTCCCCACTGCTTGGATCCGAACCTGCCACTGACAAAAAGCCCAAACTGTGTGTTTCTGCCTGCCTGCCTGCTTGCCCGAATGACTGTCTGACTGACTGCTGGCCTGGCTAACTGACGGATTGGCTGACGGTCAGCCTCTCTTCGAGGTGCACTGCCGAAGGCACTAGAATTTGATGGATGGTCGCCTGAACTTATGCGTTTTTTCAATCTAATGTTTTGAATTGATGGTATTGCCCAAACCTCTTGTCTGTTAGTTTTATGGAATTCTCCGGTGTGAACAATTTTCCCAAGGGAAAGGGTTAATGAGATAATTATGGTTCAAGCAGTCAAGACAGGAAGATGATAATACAAAAAAGTCTTTGTGGCTTTGTGGCAAAGGTCTGTACTCACATGAAGTAATGATCAGTGATTGTCATGGGCGGTCATCCCATTCATTTGGTGCACTTCTCTGAGATTGTATGTTTGGGCTCATTGCATAGAACACCGTATGGAAGAAGAAGGGGGCTATGTGTAGGTACCCCCCCCCCCCTTGTCATCTCCCTATGTGTAGGTTACCCCCCCCCCCCTTGCAATTCCACCCCCCCCTGGGGTGGGGAACGATCACTTGGCCAAAAAAGCAGAGAAAATACTGGGCGCCAAAGAAAATTTTTTACAAGGCGCCAAAGCTGATTTATACTGTGATACTATGGTATAGTTTTGTGGTGCAAAACTGGTCCCCCCCCAGGGGGGGAACCGTCATTTCGTGACTGACCCCCCCCCCCCCCCCCCGCTGGGGGGGGTCAGTCACAACATTGGTGGGGAGATTACAAGGGGGGCAGAAGGTACATGGGTGCATATGTGTGTGCGCGTGTGTAGATATGTGCACACACCATGTACTAAAATGACACACACTACATGTGGACGCACACATGCATGTTGTAGGTCCGAAGTGCCAACGTTAGGGAACCAACCTTGTGGAAAAGGGCCGGTAACAGCGTAGGTCGAGTAGCTTTTCGATTTGTGCAAGCCCCCAGGGCGTGGCGGCAACGTACTGCTGCATCCACAGGTGACAGGAATCCAGAGTCCAAATATGCGTCCCGCCGCTACAAGCGGCATGTGACCTGTTGATCACACGGGGCAAATACGTTGTACTTAGACTGTCAGCTTGATCCGGTCCATCGGACCGAGCACTTACGAGGCACACCTGAGTCTGAGCAAAAAAAAAAAACGGCCCAGTAACAGCTTTTACCCGTGCACAAACAAACACTTGTAAGGCGCAAAGCGCCGCCCGGCGCTGATACAGGTCCCTTGCCCTTGAGGAGGGTGGGTTGGGGGCTCTAAGGGGGGGGGGGGGGGCAGAGCTGGCGTAAGCCACATTTTTCATAGCTTTGGTGGACCACAAGTTTGTGGGGTTACACTTGAGCAATGCATTAGAGATGTGTGCGCACGTACTCAATTGGGATTACAATTTAGATGCAAACACAGACATGGCACTGCATGGTGACTTTAGTTTGTTTTGTTGACCCACAGAAGAGACACGGTCTCTAGAATGCAGAGCATTGCGTTCGTTGCCATGTTTTTTGCGCAAAATATTATTCATGCATGATTGTTACTAAGGGTTTTGAAAGGTCATAATTTTACTGTTCCCAATGTTTGTTGTTTTGGAATGTACTGATCCCAACGCACATGTTGCAAACTTGTGTACAAAGCACAAGGCAAACATTGGACACACATCAAACGGCCCGCATCACCTTTTCTGCTCCTCTCAGCACCAAATCGAAGTAACGCAGTGCCAAATCACAGCGATGCAGCGCCAAATTACAACCAGCAGGCTGATGAAAACAACCAACCAGTGGAGGTGTTCTGGGTGTTGCAGTCGGTCACCTCCGGTGACCAGGTCCCCCCCCCCCCCTTGTCGTTCCCCACCCCTTGTCGTTCCCCAGGGGGGGGTGGGGGACCGTCACTTGGCCAACCCAAAAATTTTCGTTGCGGCTCATTGTGTTGTTGTGTGGGTGACTGTGTTGTGGGGCACTGCCACTTGTATCCCTTGCACTCATGGCGGGACATTTTGCTTACTTTCGCTGAAATGGAACTTGACAGCACAACCATGTTTCCCCTTGGGACCGGACAAATGTGACGGATGATGATAGTGACCTGAATTCTGACACAGAGGTTGTGTGGGTGAAGAGTGCCCGTGGTGTATGGGGTATGGGACACAGTTTTGGGAACAAGTTATATTTTACAAGGGACATTCCCGAAGGGAAATGGGTTCCCAGAAATCTGCTTGCGCCTGCCAAGCCTCCTACCAAGAAGGCAAAACCACCACCCAAGAGTGCTGCCCAAAGCATTCCAGTGGAAAGTGGAGAGCATGTGCAAGAGTTCAAGGTGAAGTGGAGCAGGACCAAGAAATTTTACACCGAGCCGGTCAAGGAGTAGGTCTTCGTACATTGGCAGCCCTTTGGACGAATCTTATGCTGAATTCTTTCATTTTATGCTGCAATTTCCGTGCCTGCAAATGTGCGTGTACGGTGGTAGTGCGGTCCCCCAGGGGGGGGTGGGGGACCGTCATTAGGGGGTGGTGGGGGACCGTCTTCCCTGGGGTGGGGAACGACAAGGGGCGGGGGGGGTACTACTGGTTAACTTGACAACTGGCTGCAAACCACGCCATATTTTGGTTAATTTCTTAGACAAGACTTCTGCCCAATGTATGCTGCTATCAGTATGCAATTGTTGTACACAAATTATACTTTTGAGAAAATAAAACAGACCCACCTCCTATCGTTGGGGATGGTACTTGAGGCTTTCAATGGGTCTTAAAGTTCAACATGTTTGCTCTCCCACTCCATCAGTAGCACATTGGAAGCTGTGATTTCACTGGCAATTTTGTGCACATGTGTGTGTGTGTGTGTTGACTGGACCCTTGGTGCAGCGGCTTACCCCTCCAAGAGGTTAGTGATGTCAGTGAGACGTCACACCAAGTTGCTTGCTAATGGAGAGGAATGACTTGGCTGAACCCAAGTTGTAGTGAGCCCTGAGCACCAGTCGCTGCTGCATGTGTCCTGTCTGTGTGTTGTGTGTGTTAGTGTCTGGTCCTGGCTTGCGCTGCAGTTTGCGTCGCAGGACCTGAAGGCAGCTCTGATAGCAATGCTCCAAGTGCACACTCACTGTTTGTACGGTACTGTATGGGATACTACAAGCGTGTGTGTGTAGGAGCCATTGGGGACACTATTGGCATCTAGACCCGTGAAAACGGGTCGGCATTTTTTTTCGGTGGCATTGAAGACAGCCTTGACCTTCTCGCTAAGGATCGCGGAGACCCTTCTGCACAATGTCTCTTGAGGCGTTCATGCACGAACTGACGCGGCTCCACATTGTGGACAAGTACCACGCTGTTTTGCTTGAGGTCGCGAACGGTGAAGTGGAGCGCCTCAAGACCATTGAACCTGAGGACTTCATGGGGAAGGTGGACGCAGAGGGGTGGGAGGTCACAGCCCCAGCAGCGCGAGAGCTTGTGCGCCACTTCCGGGCGCCGGCGGAGCCATTCAGTCCCGAAATCATGCACAACCTCAAACGTAGCAACTTCGATGCGGCCAAGTACAAGGAGCAGTTTTTTCACAAGGACTGGCAGCCCGCTTCATGGCCCTCCATCAAGAAGAGTGCCGAGTTTGAGGCCAAGTTCGAGCAGTATGTCCTCATGAATGAGAATGAATGGGATGGGTGGATTGTGGTGGTGCCCTGTGTTTCTGATGGACATATATTGCACTACTGCCGGTGAACTGTGGTGTGAATGCATTTGTTGCACCTAAGGCGATGCATTTATCAATGTATTGCGCAGATCATCAGTGTGTCACTCAGAGAGAAATGAGCGCGCGTTGCAGACGGTGCAGTGCGCGGTGCGCACAGTTTGGTGCGCGTTGTTTTATGAACGCACCATTTTTTCATTTCGTCACTGCGGGCTGCAAACGCCACTCTCCCACAAGCACAAATAGAGCTTCTAGGAGGGCAGCGGGATCGAAAGTTTGCGATCACCCACCTCTTTCGGCAAGGGGAGGCACACCTGGAGACTGTCACCCCTGACGATGATGGGTGTGGGGGAGGGGGGGCAGAACGGGTCAGCACCCCCCCCCCCCTGCTGTGCTGATCCTACACTCGTAGCCCTCCCTTGGTCAGTCGGGAGGTTAGGCTTGGGGCGTTTTGGGGATCTGGGGCTCACGGGCCCCAAGGCTAGGGGGGGGGGGCGGGCCCCTAACGCCTTGGGGGGCGCTGTGCACCGGCGGGTTGCAGGGGGGCCTGAGCTTGGGAGGTGTGATCATTTCCCGCACGAGATCTACGGCCAGCCAAAGGCAACCAGGCGCCAGTACTCGGATTTGGAATCATCGGACCCGTCATCCACATCGGGCACATCCCTTACTTCTGCTGAGGAGGAGGGAGAGGACAACAAGGAGGAGGACTGCCAACTAAGGGGCACCTTACGGGAATGAGCACCCCAGGAGGTTCAAACCGCGAAACATGTCGAAACAAATGCTCCGCAGGCTTGCGCACCCTGTGGGCCATCTTATGGGAAAGAGCACCCCATGAGGTTCGAACCGCGAAAAAGGACGGGATCTGAACATTGGGCCTACGAACTGTGCAAAGGCCAGGAGAACACAAAGAGAACTGAGAAGGCAATGAAGGCCATGGAAGGCAGGCGCGGCTGGACCTGACCGATGGAGGCCCTGCAAGAATGCCGGTAAGGGCACAGAAACAACGCCCGCTGCCGTACTGCCCAGGACTTTGTTGATGCGCACCCACACGATGACATCATCAGTCGCAGTACCCCAGTGCCCAATCCGGGAATGATGGCCTGCACGTCTGGACAACTAGACATAGGGCGGCAAGGGGCTACACAGTCATCAGCGTCCCCAAAATTCCATCCTCAGCCCCAAATCACAGGAACAATTCATCTTCAGGGACAACCACAAAGTGGAACCGCCAAAAGAAATGCCGCAGACCCAAAAGCTGCGGACGTCGTGTTGTTCGGACAAGAGCATTGTTCTCCCAAACGGGGGGGGGGGGGGCTTGTGGTCCGGGTTGACTGTCCAACACCGTTCCAGGGGGAGCGTCAGCGCGCCGGGCACACACCGGGCATCTTTTTTTGACCATTACCCACCCGTGCCTGTTTTTGCCCCCACCTCACCAAACAATTTGGAGTACCTTCATGCTGTGTCGAAGAATTTGGCCCATCCTTTGCACCCAGTTCATGACGATGGCAAGGGTGGTGGTTGGAAGTGGTGGGAGTGACATTTTGTGTTTTTGAATCCTCATATTTCGGCTTATACAAGGTGCCTTGCAGGGAAGGTTTGCAGTTTGGTGCGGTCTACTTGGGGGACTTCCCAAGGTGAGGATAGACTTGGGGCTAGAGATAAGATACTTAATACAAAGGTAGCGCTCCGGGCATGCGCCGGGCAAACATTCCCCCCCAGGCAGTGCAAGGCGTTCCACTGGAGCAGCTCTTTGCCGTTGCAGCGGCTCTCAGCACCCGGGGAACCTATTGAATGCCAAGGCAAATGGATGTCTCCCAACCCCATTGCCAGAGGCCCACGGCACGATACCTGTGCCCTGCCTTGTGTACCGATGGTCGTGTACAGTGACAGAGTTGGCAGGGGGGGTTGAGCCAGTGATTCGCAGGGTCCAGAGGCAGGGAGGGTGGCAGTGAGGGCGCAGCGCAGGGGGAACAGCAACAGGAGCGCGGCAGCTGCATGTCTAAAAGCAAGAGCGCACCGCCACAGGGCATGGGCAGTGCCAGGCCTGGATTAGATCCCCCCCCCCCCCCCCCGACCAAAGGGACCATCGTGAAAAAAAAAACGAAATTTACCGATGGGAAGATTTGGTCAGGCCATTTTCGGTACACAAACTGTTGGGTCCCATCCCCAGGGATGCATTGGAAGGGGGGGAGGTACCCCCCCCCCTCCCCTTCAGGGCGCCCAGCCTATGCCCAGCCACTGTCCCCCTGACGCCAAGTGCCAGCCTCAATGGCATTTGTAACCAATAGTAACCGCCCCCAACCGCTTTGGCAACCTCCTCCAACCGCCTACCGCTTCTGGGGCCGCCTCTGAGCCCTCCCCTTCTAATGCATCGCTGCCCATCCCCCCCCCCCCCAACATCCCCAGCGGCCTGCAGGGTTGACTTTTGACCGCCTGCACCCTCCACGAGCCGGGATAACAGAAGCTGCGGTGTGTGGCCAGCAATGGCACACATACCAGCAGTGAAGTGAAACCCAAAGTGGAACACGCACAGACCGCGACGCCCCCATCTGCCCGCTGCTCAGGCGGTAATGCCCGAACCCAATCGATGACCGCCAGGCCTTCCCCTATTCTTGGAGGTGAGGGGGCGGAACTGGATGGAACTGGCCGAGAGGCACGGGCACATATGGAACTGAGATGGCGATGAAGGCCATGAGGCAGGCGTGGCTGGAGCTTAGTGGCGGGTCCACACCTCACCTTTTGAGGCCCAACACCCCCTTCTGATCCAGTCCTGGCAGCTGCCACGTATTACATGGTGCCCCGCAGGTTCTTTAAGGAGCATGCTCTGAACGGTGATGGCAATATCGATGGAGCCGAGGTCCCAGGGTTCATGGACCAGCTTGCGGATCTGTTGGCCGAGCACTAGTGTGTCCCTTTGCCCGCTGTGGTGCACCGTTGTCTCCGAGAGGTTGACGCAGTGGCCAGAAGCACTCGACCGTGTCCTTTTGCACAACAGCTGTTCGATGGGAGTCAGAGGGTTCGTCCAAAGCGCAAACATACACCAACTCGATGGTGGTGGCGCAATGTGAGGATCTGGCAGGGCCATGTGTCGAGCAGGGAAGGATGAGAATGGCTGTATACCATCGGAGGAGGGGGGTCACCCCCGCCCCCTCCTCTACCCCCTCCTCACAGCAACACGCTCCCCCGCCACCCAATGCCCCCCAGGGCAGAAAGAATAGGGAGGGCCCAGAGGAAACTGGGCATGGGGAAAGAGACGAACAAGGGGAGATAACAGGACAGGGCAGACTGCGCTCGCCGAAAACGGTGCAGAGCGCAGAAGGAGGAGAAGGAAAGGACAAAAGGGAAAGAATCATTGTTGTTGTTAGCCCCTGTCAGGAAAATGATCCCGCAGATGCACACCCCAGCGCGCTCAAGTCAGTGCTGGAGTCGGCAAACCCCCGCATGGACTCGGACTGTGCATCTGGATGCACCTGGTCAATGGCACAGGCAACAGCCCGTCTCCGGGACGGCCGCCCATGGAGTAGTCAAACAGGACAAGTCATCCAGGGGCTCTGCTGACAGGACCAAAACACGTTCGGACCCACAGAGGGTCAGAATGAGCAGTGGCAAGAGGCCAATAGGCGCCGCCAAAGGCAAACAACCTAATACCGAGGCCTTGTGCCAACCACCCCCCCTAACCCCCCCCCCCCCCCGCCCCCTGACCAACGTGAACATCGTGGGGAAAAACGAAATTTACCATTGGGAGGATCTTGTTGCGCCATTTTTGGTACACAAATTTTTGGGTCCCAGACCCCCCCCTCCCCCCATCCTGCCCCTCTTCTACTACTTCCCTGGTGTCAAGGACCAACAACCCCACCCTAACAGCTGGCACTAGCGCGCTGCGCTGAAGCAGTTCACAGACGGGCAACGGTGAAGTGCTTGTTGCTTGCAGCAGGACTCATCGGGGGAGCGTCAGCGCGCCGGGCACGCACCGGGCATCTTTTTTTGACCATTACCCACCCGTGCCTGTTTTTGCCCCCACCTCACCAAACAATTTGGAGTACCTTCATGCTGTGTCGAAGAATTTGGCCCATCCTTTGCACCCAGTTCATGACGATGGCAAGGGTGGTGGTTGGAAGTGGTGGGAGTGACATTTTGTGTTTTTGAATCCTCATATTTCGGCTTATACAAGGTGCCTTGCAGAGAAGGTTTGCGGTCTGGTGCGGTCTACTTGGGGGACTTCCCAAGGTGAGGATAAACTTGGGGCTAGAGATAAGATACTTGACACAAAGGTAGCGCGCCGGGCAAACATTCCCCCATGGACCCCTAAAAGCGGTAGAAATTGCAACTGGCTCCACAACTCCTGCCCTCTCGGGGGACACCAAAAGCAGTAGAAACCAGTGGATACAAAACCCTGGCACCGTCAGAGGCCCCAAAAGGGGGTAGAAATCGGAAGGGGCTGCATGATCCTTGCCGCGTTGGGACCCCCGAAAACAGAACATAAACGAGAAGCTACGTCTGCCCTACCGAGGGGGGAGGTGGGTATGGTGATATATACCGCATGCTGGCTTTGCAAGGAATGTAATAATGATTATCAAGACCCGGCAGCCCCTCCCAGTGCTGCGTGGTGCTACTTTAAAGCCTCCAACCCCTTTGTGGGCCGGGTATCTTGTCCTTGGGGAGGTGCCATGGGATTTCCCGAGGTTGTCGCACACACTGAGGGGGACCGGGACGCACCGTGCGCACACCGTGCATCTTTTTTATTTTGACGATTTACCAAGCACCATTGTCCTTCTTTCTTGTTGCCCGGGGAGGTGCCATGTTGCTGAGCTGGTGCCCCATTTCACCCTGCATGCCCTCAGGACTGCCATGTACATGCTATTCCTTGGTCTATAGCTCAGCAACACAATGTCGTTGTCTTGGGTTCGCGCCAGTACCCCAGTACCCCTGTCTTCTACAACCACAGCAATGCAAATGAGCGGGTTCCTGCTACTTTTCTGGGCCCCTCACAATGCCCTGGTGATTACGTACGCATACAATATGAGGTGAATGGCAAGGCAGTGATTCATGATGGTGCCGCACTCATGTTCCGGAGGGGCTGTGGTCTCAGAAAGGTAACGCGGTGCCAGCTGAAGAGGCCTATAGTTCTGAAACCCTCTCAGCTTGTTGTCTGTACAATCCAGATGCACTTTGGACTGCAAGAAACTCATGTGATTGGCTGTTTTCTGGGTGCCAATGTTGCTGTGTACTACCGTTCTGTGAGGGTCCAATTGGGGGGTGAAAGCTGGGTAATTGCCCCAAATGGTGCACACTGTGCGCGCACCGTGCACCACCCCCTGAGCGCTTTGCCTGGCAAACACTTAATGTTCGGACCATGTTTTTTTGGGGGGGGGGTGCGTTTGTGTTCGCTGGAGGCGGGAGAGGGGGCGGGGGGATGCCCCTCCCCTGTGTACAAATCATTGTGACCAGTGGGACCTGGAAGACGGTGGAAGAGCTCCGGCTCGCCATCCAGTGGAATCTGGACCGCGACTTTGACGGGGAGATCACCCGGGCCGAGGCTGATGAGTTCCTGGAGATGGTGAGGACAGGTGCGCCACTGCGGAGATGGGGCGGAGGGCTGAGGGCAGACTTCCACTTCACAGCACCACTTGGGGGTGGGGGGTGGAGGGAGGGGTACGTGGGGGGGGGGTCTCAGCCCCCCCCCCCCCCCTGGTTCAGGGATAGGGCCGAAAATTTTCCGGCTTCTGCTTGCTTGTGAGTGACAAGCTGGTTGTCATCCCGAGGGTTTGTGAGCTTTGTTTGAGGGAAAATGACGCCGCTGATTTCAACCAACTTTTTCCTTGCAGTCCCTTTGCATGCACCCCCCCCAGCGCAGGGGGCTGCTTGGGTACTGGGCTCAACCCCTGGACACCCTGTGGAGTCACCCTCAGAGCCAGTGTGGACAACAGTGGCACAGATCCCAGCAGTTCCTCACATTCCCCCGTCGGATTGGGACTCTGAGGACAGTTCGCACTTCAGCTCTGACCGAGAATCCAGCTCCCGTAGTCACTGGACAAAGGAATACTGGCTCACAGTTCAGCACTGTGGGTGGATGATTGGTACTGCACACTGGCCTGGAGGAGCCCTAGTCTTCGCTATGCTCAGGGATGTTGGTGCGCAGGACAGTTTTGAGGGTGAGGGGGAGTATTAGCGCGCCGGGCATCTTTTTTCACCATTCCCCACCTGTGCCTGTTTTTGCCCCTCCTGACCAAACAATCTGACGATGGCAAGGGTGGACTTGGAAGTGGTGGCAGTGACATTTTGTTTTGTTGAATTCTCTTAATTTGCGTTATGCAACGCGCTTTGCAGGGAAGGTTTGCGGTATAGTACGGTCTACCTGGGGGACTTCCCAAGGGGGCTAGAGATGGGATACTTAATACAAAGGTAGCGCGTTGGGCATGCGCCGGGTGCGCGCCGGGCAAACATTCCCCCCCCTTAGTAGTCACTGGACCAAGGAATGCTGGCTCACAGTTCAGCACTGTGGGTGGATGATCGGTGCTGCACATTCACGTGGAGGAGCCCTCGTCTTCGCTATGCGCAGGGATGTTGGTGCGCAGGACAGTTTTGAGGTTGGCTTTTGCAACAACATAGTCGTTTGGTGCTGTGGGTTGACAACCATGTCAGGAGAGGGGGGCTGTCAGGCCAACCCCCCAACCCCCTCCTCTGTTCTAGTGCGTACTTGGATAAGGGGATCAGGGAATTACGGATGTGCCACTGCTGAGGGCTGGTTCTATTGTGTGGGCTGAGGGCATCCGAGTACACACCACCATCACTGAAAGCCACCTGCAAAGTCCGGTTTTCAACTCCACAGACCGGGGGGGGGGGGTGTTGGGAAGAGGGCACAGTTGACAGGGACCAGTATTGCCATTGGCGCCAACAGAGCAAACACTGGCCGACCAGTCCATGATGCACCTCACGCAATTCATTCCACCGGAAAGGCGGGCACAGAGGGCATGCAGGTACGCTTGTTACTGCCGCCATTCCCCCCCTGCCCTTCCTTTTTGGCTTTTGGGGGTCCAGCCAATTGAGCCCTTTTTGGGAGTGGGGGGGGTCCAGCCCGAGGGCTATATTGACCCGCCCCCCCCCCCTCCTCGCCGGAGTTGCCATCTGCCAGCGGGATCATCCATGTGACGTCACGTGGCACGAGCGCCCTGTGGACACATCGCAACAGGCCACGAGGAGGTCATCAATGTGAGGCTGTTTGGAGTCACTGAAGTGCCACAGCCAAAGGCTACGGCGCAGAACGATTTCTTTGAGAATGAGTTCCACAGGTCCAGCTGGGGAGTTGAGGTGAGAGCAGTGAGAGGGGCCTGAGGGGGAGTGGAGGTGAGAGCAGTGAGAGGGGCCTGAGGGGGGGTGGAGGTGGGAGCAAGGAGAGGGACCTGAGGGGGAGTGGAGGTGAGAGCAGTGAGAGGGGCCTGAGGGGGAGTGGAGGTGAGAGCAGTGAGAGGGGCCTGAGGGGGAGTGGAGGTGGGTGCAGTGAGAGGGTCCTGAGGGGGAGTGGAGGTGGGTGCAGTGAGAGGGGCCTGAGGGGGAGTGGAGGTGGGAGCAGTGGGAGGGGCCTGAGGGGGAGTGGAGGTGAGAGCAGTGAGAGGGGCCTGAGGGGGAGTGGAGGTGAGAGCAGTGAGAGGGGCCTGAGGGGGAGTGGAGGTGAGAGCAGTGAGAGGGGCCTGAGGGGGAGTGGAGGTGGGAGCAGTGGGAGGGGCCTGAGGGGGAGTGGAGGTGGGTGCAGTGAGAGGGGCCTGAGGGGGAGTGGAGGTGAGAGCAGTGAGGAGGAGGAGGAGGAGGAGGAGGAGCGCTTGCCGTGGTCCCATGTACGATGGGCTTGAGTGTCATCCCCCGCGGGTCCCACGCAGATCCGCCAGGGGAGTCCTCCGTCTTACCTCCGCAAGAGCAAGACGGATCTAGTCGCACACCTGAGGACGCTCCTCCCGGCAGGCCGTCCGGGTCCCAGCGCCGGTGTATGACAACACCACGGTCCGATCTGCCTCCAGGTCCTCGTCACCGACCGCCCGAAAGCCCTGGATCCACCCGAGTTAGCGTCCCAGAGTCGACCGGACGTGAAGGCGCAGGTCTTCCTGGGGCATCACCCCCGACTTAGAACGTCGCTAGACAAGGAGCGCGTTCTGGCTCGACTAAGCGCGGCACGGGAACGATTCGGACGCGCGAGGCCGAGGACGCGATCACGCATGTGGACAGGGCCACGGGGAGGGGCGACCTAGAGCCACCTGCATGTCCTTGTAGACAGTGCGGGGGCCCTTGGACGCCGCACTGAGGATGGCCAAGAAGGCGGAATGAAGTGCGGCACACCAAGAGGGGATCTCATCTCCATAGAGGCCAGCCTCTAGGCTCCGTCCTTCACCACCGTAATGGATGGCCCAGAGGCGGCGCCCATCCGGGAAATGGGGGGCAAGCCCGTGCCGGCTGAGACCGTCCAGGATGAACACGTCATGTACCCCCCACTCAATCTCTTCCCGCGTGCGCGTCGGGATTTGGTTGTGTAGGAGGTGTACATAAAGGACTCGGTATGGGCTCTGCCCTCGACAAGTACATGGTGGACCCCACGTCGGGGGCCAGGAGGAGGTCTCCCGACACCCATAGGCTGAGGATGACGTCCTAGGCTGGCCACCTCGTAGCACCAGGCGTCGGGGACCAGTTGGCGACGTGGTACCACTCTGACGGAGGGTCGTTAACGAGGGTCTTGTCCACAGGGCCTCCCTTCAAGGGGGAGTAGTTGCCAGCGAGGGACAAGTACCGCGTGTCGCTTGTGTAGGAGGATAGTGGTGAGCACGACGTCGCAAAGGAGGCGACGTAGGTTGGCTGGTCGCAGCCCCCGGTGCTGGAGGGCATCCCGGTGCGGTGAGGAGATAGCACCAAGGCGCCCGACGGTATAGGTAGGGAGAGAGCTGTGGGCCGGGGAGCCGTCAACGGTTAGGACGAAGGGCTCGTTGCCCCAGAGGATGAGGACCCCCAAGACCGTGGACGCACAATGGCGCCAGGCATGACACTGTTGGGAGAGTTGGGCTGCGATCCACCGATGGTAGTGGGCACGGAGCAGAGAGTCAAGTGGGCAGGACAGGACGTGGTCACCAGGGGCGGGCTGGAAACAGAGGGGGAAGGGCGTGTCCCGGCCGGGGGGGGGGGGGGAGGCAAAGGCGAAGGCCAGTGGTAGCCAGGTGGTTACCCCATGAGAGGAGGCCGTGACTGACGGCGGTGGCGTATTCCGCGAGGGCGGGGTCGCGCCGCGGTGGAGGGGATCCGGAGGAGGCGTGGTGGGAGACGAGAAGGGCCCGGCGGGCATGGGGGAGGGCGTCGTGGACTTGGAGGCCGGCATGGGAGAAGCAGATCTGGGCCTCCTGTATGGGGGCCAGCCATCCCACCGTGGCCAGGCAATCTTTCGCGGAGAGCCGTGCGGCTTCGTCCACATGGTCCAGCAGAGTTTCGAGCCAGGTTCCAGCGATGTGGGAGTAGAGGTGGCGAGGGGGTGATTGACTGACAGCTAACGCGCGGCATGCACGTAGCAGGTTGCCCTGCAATGAGTCGTCCAGCTCCTGCCACCCCTCTTGAGCCGCGATGTACCCTTTACAATCGGCAAAGTGCCATGAGCTGGATCGGAAGGCAAAGGTAGGGCAAGTAGAGGGACCTCAGGCGGAGAGGGCAACCCATGCTGTGTACAACTCTGCTGTGTAGGCGTTATCCACTCGCATGGGGATGCTGACGGGGTAGATCTGGAACCGCAACATACTGCAGAACACGGCCATGGCTCCACCACGTTGTCGGGACTTCGGGCACCATGAAGCATCATGGAGGATGCCGTAGTTTTCGGGGATCCAGGGCAACGTGGGGACGGTGGCGGGAAGTGCGTGGCACCGGGCGATGGGGGGGGTCGTGCCGGTCAGGGGGGTGGGGCGGGGAGACACCCTTCCCTGTGCGCGTCGCTTGTGTCGCGGTGGCCTGCGATCATCCACTCATGAGTGTCCTGGATTTCGAGCTCAGAGGAGGATAGGGCCATTACGTGAGGGGAGTGTTTGGGTAGAACATCTACGGGGGGTAGGTGGATGGAACTGTCGCATTGGTGGGGTAGGGCGACAAACAAGTCATGGTCGGTGGGGTGGGCGGCACATCGCAGCCCGAGGTCCGCGGTGAAGCACGGTTGCCGGGGATGGAAACGCCAAAGGGCGATGCGGAGTCCATGTCGTGTAGAACGGCGGACTAAGGGGCTCTGGTGATTGAGGTGCCGGATGTAGACACTGAGGAAGTTGGCATACCCTGTTACCGGAGCTGGGGGGATGCCAATTCCTCCTTCCGTGACGTCCCGGAGGAAAAGGGCGGAGGCAGCAAGGGTCCAGCCTGCTGTGGCTCGCATGGCCGAGGTGGCCATGGCGTCCAGCACACGCATAGCACGTAGAGAGGGGGGCCGTACGCTGGTGAACCAGTTGACTGTGCCATGGCACTTGGCAACTAACATGGCGAGGCGGTAGTTGGCTGGTAGCCGGGGGGCGCGGAGAGCCCGGCATGCCGACCTGGTGCCAGAGAACAGCCTGCGGGAGTCAGCTGGATGGAAGAAGTGGGGCAGGGCGTGGCGGCCGAGGATGCGAACGTAGTCGAGGTCTGTGGCACATCGCACTGGGTGACCGTTTAGGTACACCGTGTCCCTGAGGAAGTGGAGCTTGTCTTCTTGGGGTTAGAGTGGAGGTTGGTGAGACGCCCGGCACGTTCTATGGGGGCGTACCGTGCGCTGTGCACGCGCTGTGCGAAAAGTAGGCCATTCTCCACCACCGGTAGGCAGTTTTTTGGGTGTAGGATTGCCGCAGGGTACTATTGCCATTGTGTATCCTTGTAGCATCAACCCTCCCCCTTCTTGCGTGTATGTACCCTTGCAAACGGGCACCCTGAGGCCGGTATATGGTGATACATTCTCAGGGTGTTTGCCGCGGGGCATCATCTTTTGCTCTCATTTCTCACACCCTCTATTGCATTCACCATGGACTTTAATGTTGGAGATAGGGTGTTCTACACTCGCTCCAATGGGGTGCGGGTTCCTGCCACAGTGGTGGAGTTTGTGCCCGACGGATTAGTCCACTTGGAGTATTTCCGAGACGCGGTGAAGGTGGTGAATCGGCAGTGCAAAGTTGAGTCCATCTCCTTTGCCATCCCGAGTGCCGACTCACCGCCCCCTCATTTCCCGTATCTTGTGACCCATTTCACTGATGCCATGCCAATCAGTTCCATTGGTGGTGCTCTTTCCGATATACTATTCAACCCCAAGTATGCGGGTTGTGTGTGGAAGATTGCCGTGGCCGTGGACCACTTGGGTAACATTTTGTGGATATGCCCTGTCCTAGCCGGCACTAGTGCCGATGTTCAAATATGAGACACCGTAATAAGTGGTGCTGTGCGCGCGCTGTGCGCGCGCTGTGCACGCGGTGTGTGCGCGCTGTGCGAAAACGCCCCCTATACCTTGGGCCAAAGTGTGGAGGTGGCCTTGGTCACCCGGGAGCCACTGGGTGTCGTCCATCAGGAGCACCCGGCTCAGCTCCCCCGCGGGGGTCATGACGGGCGGGATGTCGCGGCAGGCTTTGTGGCCCCTGACTTCCCCGTAGATGCAGTACTTCATGCCTGACACCGGGCACCCTTGCCCCGTGCCGGCTCCCAGGTAGGTAGAGGACGGGGCCCGGCCGTCAATTCCCCCCATATGGACCTTCAGGATGCGGTCCTGGCGTTGCAGGCCGCGGGTGTCGGCGATAGAGATCCCAGTGGCGGTCCGTGTCATGGCTGAGGGACCCGTAAGCATGGCGGACATCATCCGACAGGACCCATGCCTCGAGGCGCCGTCTCGAGTGGTCCCACCACACGTCGTGGAGGACGCAGAGGAGCTCCACGGAGGAGCAGTGGGGGTACATCCCAAATTGGTGAGGCGGCACGATGCCATTGCCACCAAGCGAGGCTGATAATGGTTCTTCAGCAGCGCTGCTGTGAGCTTCCACACAGTGGAAAGGTTACTGAGCGGCCTGCCGTTGGCAATCAGGCCATGTGGCTGCTTCTTGGGGAGGTTGATGAAGTCCGGGGAGTGGGCTTGGGGCACTCGCTACCCGCGGAGGATGTCGTTGATCAAGTCAGCGACGACTGAAAGCCGGGGGTCTTCCAGCTGGCCGAACAGCCGGTACTTAGGCAGATTATGGTAGGGGACCGTGGTAGCGGCACGGCGGATGACGGCGTGCAGGTAGGTAGCGGTGGCCGAGGGTGGCGGACCACTAGTTGAACCTCGTTTCAACTTTTGTTTGCACCTCCTTTCTTAGGCAGTTTTTCTGTCTTTTTAGGGGGACATATGACTCCCCACCATGGGCCTTAGGGCAGGCAGCGGTTTGAGCGGCACTGACCTCCGGACCACCAGTTCTGATGGCAGCGGTTCGAGCAGCCTCGACCTCCAGACCACCAATTTTGGCAGCAGCGTTTTGAGCAGCGCTGGCCTCCAAGGCACCAATTTTGGCAGCAGCGGTTTGAGCAGCACTGACCTCCAGACCACCATTTCTGGCGGCAGCGGTACGAGCAGCACTGGCCTCCAGACCACCAGTTCTGGCGGCAGCGGTTTGAGCAGCACTGGCCTCCAGACCACCAGTTCTGGCGGCAGCGGTTTGAGCAGCACTGGCCTCCAGGCCACCAATTTTGGCAGCAGCGGTTTGAGCAGCAATGGCCTTGAGGCCGCCATTCCTGGCGGCAGCGGTTCGAGCAGCTCTGGCCTCCAGACCACCAATTTTGGCAGCAGCGGTTTGACCAGCACTGACCTCCAGACCAGTAGTTATGGCGGCCGCGGTTTGAGCAGCACTGACCTCCAGACCACCATTTCTGGCGGCAGCGGTGCGAGCAGCACTGGCCTCCCGACCACCAGTTCTGGCGGCAGCGGTTTGAGCAGCACTGGCCTCCAGACCACCAGTTCTGGCGGCAGCGGTTTGAGCAGCACTGGCCTCGAGGCCACCATTCCTGGCGGCAGCGGTTCGAGCAGCTCTGGCCTCAAGACCACCAATTTTGGCAGCAGCGGTTTGACCAGCACTGACCTCCAGACCAGTAGTTATGGCGGCAGCGGTTTGAGCAGCATGGGCCTCCAGACCACCAGTGCTGGCGGCCGCGGTTTGAGCATCACTGGCCTCCAGGACACAGTTCTGGCGGCAGCGGATTGAGCAGCACTGGCCCCCAGACCACCAGTTCTGGCAGCTGATTGGCCTTGTTCTCCATGTTCGGCAACTATGTGCAGGCCGTCGTGACGGGTGAAGGCTCTGAGGACTGCAGAGGAGGTCACCCTATTCGCTGCCCAGTGAGCCAAGGCCTTTGTGCCCAGGCGGAGGCAGACCGCCTGTCCCAAGGACCTGCCCGTAAGCTGAATATGGCCCCAGGTCCAGTCTTGCTAGGCCTGTGGACTATTACTAATAGGCTCATGAGTGGAGGCCGCCGGGTGCACTCCTGCTGAAGTGGGCAAAGAGCCCGGCGCGGCCCCTGCTTCCACTCCCCTTCAGCCGTTGGTCCCTGCCCATGAGCGTGGCGCCGTGTCTCGGGTAGACGCGGGACAGCTGTGCACGATGGCGGGACCTGCGGTTGCGGTGGGGGGGGGGGAGGTTCTGTGCAGTTTTCTTGTGCTGTGCTTGTGCAAACTGCACTGGCGGCCCTAAGGTCCATGGGGAGTTTTCTGCGTTGGTTGGTGTTTCGGAGGGGGTTTAGAACTCAGTTTCCACCCCTCGGGTTCTCTGCTATGGCCAGCAGGTTCCTGATGGCACCAGTGCGTGGCTGGGGCCCCGGGGGGGGGGGGGGGGGCAGGGAGGGTTGCGGCGGAGAATGAACACCCAAGTTCTGTGCAGTGTTCTTGTGCTCCGCCTTTTGCAAACACTAGTTGAACCTCGTTTCAACTTTTGTTTGCACCTCCTTTCTTAGGCAGTTTTTCTGTCTTTACCCGCCCACCCACCCACGGCAGCCGCTCCTCTTCTGGGTTCGGCCATCCGCCCACCGGACCCCAGCCAAGTCTAGTTTAGTTGGGGGGGGGGGGGGGGGGTTGCACCTGCACCCCGCCCTTCACGGGTTAAATGGTTGCGTGTGGTTGGGTCTAGCATGATCACCGCCTCATGTGGCGGCAGTCTGACGTGCTGAGCGGGGGACCGATCCATCCCCGGGTTCTTGCGTTGGGTCAGTCTCGTCTGTTGACCGCTATGTGCTGGGACTGCGTCCGCGTTGCAGGCGGGCAGCCATGGCTCTCTTGGAGGGCGGGGTCAGCTTCTATCGCCGGCATTGGTACCGGCCTTGGTGATACTTTGTACTGCCGTCCCAAGTTCTGGCAGTGTTCTTGTGCTCCGCCTTTTGCAAACAAGAGGGGTGCCGGTCCACCTTGTGATAGCACGGACTTGGGCGGGGGATACGGATTCCAGAGGGGCAAGGTGCCGTTGACGGAGCTTGTCAAGGGCAACCGCTGCCTGTTGGTGGAGGTGGACCGGAACCCCGACGGCGTAGACGGGCTCTGCCGGGGGTACATATTGCGCTCCCAGTGTTCGGCGGTAATCGACCTTGGTGGGCTGTCCAGGTGCGCGGGGCAGCGGCGACAGCCCCACATCTTTCTCCAAAATGATGACATCCTATGCAACCCGGATCTGCCCCTTAAGGCGGGCAACTTCCACCAGGTGGAGAGAGTGGGATGCCCAGTCAAGGTGCTATGCGGTGTAGCCTTGCAGATGGAGGACGTGGACACGCACAGCCGCTGGCACAGGCTGGCCAGGGGAAGGGGGCCCATAAGCCGCCGTGGCCGCGGCATACAGCGCTGCTGTCACCGTGGTGTAGCGTGGCGGGATATCGCTGCTGTCAGGAGGTGGCTGGAGCACTGCGGCCTAGAAGGTGTCGTTGAGGGTGCGGAGTTGGCTGTCGGGGCTTTCGGGGGATGGGGAAACGGCCTCTCTTCGACGGGCATAGGGGTTGAGGCGCGGGGGGCAGGCCGTGGAGGGTAGTCACCACCGGCAAGTGGTCCGAGGGGAAGCTGCAGTCGGAGCGCACCTCAGTGGAGTGGGAAGCTTCCGAGGGGGACCGGAGGAAGATGTGTCCTAGCGCGTCCACGAAGCCTTGCAGGCTCACCCACGTGGGGGCCTCAGCAAGGGGGTCTCCTGTCAGGACCACGACCTGCGCGGGCGTGAGGAGGAGATGGGGGTCCACCCAGTCGAGGATTTCTTGGAGGACGTCGAGGTCACCGTCAGCAGAGCGGTACACATTGGCGTCGCAGTGGGTCAAGTCAGCAACGGTGAAGTGTGTGATGAGCGCACGACCCTTGGGGTGGGCACAGTAGCTGGTGATGTACAGGTCAGGGGCCCGAAACAGCAGGGTGGCACACCCGCCGGCAACCTTCGCCGGGGCTTGGATGGTGTGGTCGAGGGGGTGCACCATTTGGAGGACCAGTGGCCCGGACTCTTGGACATGTAGAGTCAAGGGGTATTGATCCTCGCGCAGCAGCACGTCCAAGGCCCGGAGTTTGGGCCTCAGGGACATTTGCACATTCAGGGTAACGATGCCAGGGCGGGGCTGAGAGTGGTCCGGGAGCGGGGTAGCATCTGTGGCTGGCTGGCGGACAGTAGGTTGTTGGCGCAGCTTGCGAGCAACGAGTTCCGGGAGGGCTCAAGGCAGGCCCCGGGCCCACTTCCGGAGGTGCCGGGGCTGGTACGCGGCCGCTATCACCAGGAGAATGCCACGGGTAAAGCCGGTGGCCGTGATGGAGACACGGCTGTGCAACGAGGGCAGGAGGACAACATGGTGGTGTTCGGGGAGGATGAAGGAGGTGGGCAGCATGCTTGTGCGGTAGAACTGTATCTGGTGAGACCCAGATACTTGCACACAATGCAGTCCCCCTACTAGCGATAGGGTGTTGCGGGGCCATGCATTCGCACCACTGCACGCCCGGTAGTAGTGCACTCCCGCTAGTAGGTGTAAACACATGTGGAGGGCGTACGGAGGCGGGATGAACTGGGCTGTGTCCAGGGCTGGCATGGGAACCAGGCCCCACTCTCCGGGGGGGGAGCTGGGGGTATATGCACCCAGGTGTAGCTCCGACAGCTTGGGGACTCCATCAAGGTGGGAGTGGCGGAGTAACGAGACAGTGCCGGGGATGTCCTCGTTGTGAGCTCTCACCTCTTGACCTAGCGGTCCCTCGGGGGGTGTCCGAAGTACGGCAGGTACTGCTGTGGGTCGGCTGGAGGGCTCCAAGGCGAGGGGGCGTAGGGATTGTGTGCCATGGCAACTCGGGGGTCGTGCTGGTCCCCCGGGTAGGGGTAGGGCAGGAGAGGGGCCGGGGGGTGGCGGTCATGGTGACTGGGGCGATCACGAGGGTCGGGCCGCTTGTCCCGGTAGGCACTGCGGCGCCTTACCGGTGGGCTACCCAGGGCTACACCGGCGAGGCGGGGATTTGTCAGGGCGGCGCGGGCCGTAGCGCCGATGGTGCTTGGCCCCCTCAGGCCCCTTTCACTGCACCCACCTCCACTCCCCCTCAGGCCCCTCTCACTGCACCCACCTCCACTCCCCCTCAGGCCCCTCTCACTGCACCCACCTCCACTCCCCCTCAGGCCCCTCTCACTGCACCCACCTCCACTCCCCCTCAGGCCCCTCTCACTGCAGCCACCTCCACTCCCCCTCAGGCCCCTATCACTGCAGCCACCTCCACTCCCCCTCAGGCCCCTCAAACTGCACCCACCTCCACTCCCCCTCAGGCCCCTCAAACGGCTCTCACCTCCACTCCCCCTCAGGCCCCTCTCACTGCTCTCACCTCCACTCCCCCTCAGGCCCCTCTCACTGCTCCTGGTGACCTGGCACCAGTATAAAAACCCTCAGGACGGTAGCTATGGGACGGATTGCCCACACGCACTGCCAACCGTGAAATCAGTCGTGATGCGTCGTGTTTGCCATGCCACCGCGTGACTCCTCTCCTGCCATCGTGGCCCTTGTTCCAGCTCTACTCCACCCTTGCGGTGCACTCTCTCTCCTCGTCGCTGTGTCTCCAAGGGCTGAGTGCCGCACCCCAGGTGCGTCCCTCCCCCTTGCGCAGCCCCCTTGTATCCACAGTGGGCGCGTCGTCCTACTACCAGCTCTAGCGAGACATCGACCTCGCCGTGGCAATCTTCCAGGCCGCTACGCGGAGAGTTACGACGGGGACTACACTCGACGTATCCGCCACTCTGCGTGACACATTGTGCCGGGGTATTGTGAACCGTTTCCCGCGACGCTCCACTGATGAGCCCCGCTTGCCTAGACGCCCTGTGGGTAGCAACCCCGCGCACTGGCGCGGCGCTCCCCCTGCGCCCCCGTCCTTGTGAGTCCTAGGACCCCAACCCGCTGACACGCTCCGTCAGGCGGCCCCGCGTTGCTCTGCGCTCTCGCGCCATGGATTTTGTCTCTTCGCACCATGGCCACACTCGTGGCACACTATGCTTTTCTTTAGCGCCCAGTTCACTGGCTGCCACCCCTGCCATCCTGCGCTGCTCCCGTAACCCCTCTACCACATCCATTCTTCTGTGTCTCGCGGCCACAGGCCACCCGCTCCCTTCTCGCCGCAGCGTACCATGTCCGAACACTCCTCGCCGTCCCAAGACTCCCCCCCCCCAACTCCTGAAGCCACTCGGGGCGGAGACCTCCGCCGGGGGCCATTCCCCATGTTCCTGATGGATATTGCCCACTCCGACGACGCCGACCGATTGCTGCCGAGCCTGGACATGCTGAAGGACAACGCGCTGGAGGCGGCGGACACGGCCGTACGGGCCCCCGACCCCGCCCTATCCGACTTGTGTGATGCCCTGTGCTGGACAACGGTGGATGGTACCATCCAAGCTATTACCGCCGTGACAGGAGCTTGGACGCCCAGGATGCTCCTACTTACAGCTACTGTCACGGTCGCCACGGGCCCATCAGAGGTGAAGATTATCGAGCATGTTCCCCTGCGCTTGCGCAAGGTGGCCCCCTACTCGAGTATGTCTCCAAGGGCCCGGACACCCTTACCGCCGCCTTGATCACCAGGTGGAGCCCCATGCACTCCCCCATATGGGCTGCCCGCCTCCGGCACATCGTGTTCCGCAACCTCTACCCCCCCCGGGAGAAGGCCCCGCCCACCGACACCGTGGCAGCCCCGGAGATACAGAACCAGAAGGTCTCCTTCAAACTCCAAAAGCCCATTAGCCGGTTCCTGCCACCCCACCTCAGGCCAACGTGGGACCGCCTACAAGTCCGAGAGGTGGTGGCGGCTTTCTGGGCGCTGCCTAATGACGTGCACGCTGTCCTGCAGACAGCCCAAATCCCGACAGCGGAGCTCGTCCCCTTGAAATTCGGCCTCTTGGCATGGGCCTCCTCCATATGCCTCTCGGGGCAGCTCAAGTCAGTCCCCATCGCCAGCCCCCCCCCCCCACTGGTTAACAAGGGCATGTGGCCCCCTGACCAGCTGCGCCCAATGCTGGAGTGCTCTGTCCTCCCGGTCCGCAGTGTGGAACTGCTACACCAGATTGAGCAAGCGGGGGAACACTCGTGGGCTCGTGGGCCACAGCCCCCACCATCGTCCTCCTGCAGGCTGGCATCCAGGACACAACCAGCCCTCCCCCCCTCACCCCTCCAAGTCACGTGCCCTACCTCGCAAAGGGGCAGCAGGCCCCCAGCCCAGTAGGGTCCTTGTTTGCGGCCCCCTCTTTCACCCCGGCGTCGGCTCTGTACCGCGCAGACGACAGCACCCCACCGACAGCTAGCGGCCACTCCCACTCATTGTTGCTACCTGTGCCCCCCAAGTTGTCTTTCACTATCCCAACACTAGCGTCCCAGGCCAAGCCGGCTACCACGGACCCGACAGCACCAGAGTCCCCGATCCCAACCGCCGGGTCTGCCCCCCCCCCCCCCAGCCCCTCGCAGCCGGGGGAGCCTTTTGTCCCGGACTTAGACGTCTCAGCCTACTCTACCGACTACGCCCAGCTACGCAGCAACTACGCGACAAATATGACGCCCAGCAGCAGGAGCTGCGCACGGTGCAAGATGACGTGGGGTCCCTCCAATGCGACCTTGACCTTGTCCGAGATGGACGTGACAACGCCCTACTTTAGATACAGCGCGCAGCTGCGGCGCAGTGACAGGCTGAAGCCGTCAAGCTAGGCGGCTTCATCCGGTCCTTGCCCCCCCTCCTGTCTATTGCCACCAAACTCCGAGGCCTTCAAGCCACTCCGGCTGCATACGCCAATGCGGTGCGCAGTGCTGTACCGGCCTCATTCGAGTTGCCGCCGCCGAGCTCCCCGCAGTTCTTGGCCCTCGTGCCGGTTATCCTCGCAACGGCCGTCCTGACCTCGCCCCAAACGCCTGACCTTGAAGCCCTGGCCAGCGTGCTCAGGCAGGCGGTTGCAGTCCCTGCGACCCCTACTGAGGCGCCCAGCATCTCCTTTGCTGTCCCGGCCCCAGTTCCAAAAAGCCCACGGGCAGCTGCCCCACCCCGTGTCCCGGAAGCTCCTCCCCAGACCCGGTCGCCAACGCCCCCCACCGACGCCGCACTGGCGTCTCTCCTAGAGTGGATCCCCACAATCCTGCGAGGGTGCGAGGACGAGGTCGCCCACGCCTTCCACCTCCAGTTGTTCCGCCACTACAGGGCGGATGCCAGCTCCATCCCGCAGTCGCCGATTCGGGAATTATGGGCATGGGTCCGCAACCGCCTGCCCGGTATTGCTAATGTTCTGCGTGCCTTCCTCGCCAGTCCGCCCCCGGTCTAGCAGATCACGGACAACCCCGCCGCCTCGCCCACTGATGCAGAAGCCGCCAATCAAGCGGCAGGGGCAGCCAAGAAAAGGGGGTACCCCCCCCCCCCCTAGAAAGTGGACCCTTAGGTGTTTTCCAAGGCCCTCTGGGTGGGTTGGCAAGAGCTGGACGACCCCCCAGCGGGGGAGGTGAAGGCGGGGCTGCTGGGCGGCATCCTCCGCGACAAGTTCGGGGCGGGGCTCTCGTCCATCTCGGACTCAATCACACGGCAAAGTTCACCATCGCACGCGTCAAGCCCGTCGATTACAACATGGGTATGAAGTTGACCCAGCATCACATTGCCCGGGGATGGAAGATATCGTGGGCGGAGTCCAAAAAGCAGCCCTACACCCTGTGCCCTTGACCCAGATAGGGAGTACCCCACTCGCAAGACCCACCGTGGAGGACGAGGACAGAAGCACCGACGCAAGCATGACCCGGAGGACGAAGTTGACCTCACCAGAGCCTCCGACTCCGACGGGGGAGTGGAGGTGATAGCAGCCAACCCGGTCAGGTAGCAAGGGACTACGCCCAGTCTTTAAGAAGCCAGATTTTTTTTGGCCTAGAACAGCCCCTAAAGATAGCCCCCAGACACCACCAACCGCCAACTGCCGCCAGCCGCCCCCAACCGCCAATTTTCCACTGCCACCCCCCTGTGGCGTGTAGCGAGGCTTCATCAGGGCTGTTTTCGAGGGAACTTCATTTTTTCCCAGTACGGTCTACCGGGGAGGGGGGGGGGCTGTCTCTATGGCTGTCAATGTGCTTGCCATTGGTGGCACACGTTCCGGCAGTGTGCACAAATAGAGAAGGCCCCATGACCATGAAGCAGAAAGCGTCCCCGTGAACGTTCGTTTCTGTTGATGTGACCAAGCTCTTTTTGCTCCCCCTCCTGAAGGGAAAATTCCCCCGGGACCTTTTTGGTACACAACGTTTAGTGTCCCAGACCCCCCCCCCGCCCTCTCTTCCAACACCTGCTTGTCCCGTGCACCCTGCGGCGTGCTGTTTCAGGCTGTGGACCAAGTATGACGCCGACGGGAGCGGGACCATCGAGGGAGCGGAGACGGCGGTGTTCTTGGATGGCCTCACGGACCTGGTCATCCAAGCGTAGTATGCCCCCCCCTCCCCCCCCACGCACCCCTCCGGCCTCTCTCCCACGCCCCGCAAGCCCGTTGCAAAGGTGCTGAAGGGCGGGTGGCCGTGATCTCGGTGACCCGGTGAGAACCTCCGCCCTGGGGCCCCGAGCAGCCCCCCCCCCCCCCCCATCCCACCCACCCACCCACGCATGCAGCCACCACCCCCACCCCACCCCAGTGAAGCAGAATGTCGATATGTGCTGCAGCACTATGCGTCCCCCCCCCCCCCCCCCGTTCTGACGGACTCGCAATCGTGGCCAACAACAGCCCCACCGGCGAAGTTATCGTTGGTACCGGGAGCGAAAGTGGCGGTGTGGGGAGCAGCACCCATGGCTATCCATCAGCACACCGTCGTGCCAGATGTAGTGCAGTGTGTTATCAGGGGGTCCGGGAAAAGGGCCCAATTGACAGGACCATTGATCAGTTCTGATGGACTCTGGCGCCAAAGGCGCCGAACGAAAGCCCATTTTCATTTTTTGCTGAATTCAGTCCAGGGCCGGGGGGTCAGTCTCGGGAGGATTTTGAGGGGCCATCAATTTAGCCTCCTTTTTGGGGGACGCCAGCCCACCCCTTGCCTTTTGTATCACCTGTACAGGGCTGTGACTCAGGAACGAGATATGTTTTGTCCCCCTCACTGAAGACGGCCTGAGGGTGTCCGTGGCAGGATTCGGTTGACGGACGTCGGTTGACGCTTCAACTGACAGACGTTGGCGCTAACCGACAGCCGTTGACGGTCAACCGACGCCGGCTGGCTGATGACCGACTGCAGTTACTCGGCGGCTGGTGCTCTGCGGATGTGCAAGCGTACCGGAGGCCGGCAACTTTTTTTTGGTGGTTTTGGCTTTTGGTTTTGTCGCAAACGACGGTACCGGGAAGGCATTCGGCAGCGCACCCGTGCGCTCCCGGTGCGTTGGTCGCCACTGCATTCCGTGTTGCTGACTGGGTTGCCACGGCTGTGCAGCTCCCCCCGCCCCCCCACGCCTACCCATCGTGCTGCTCTTCCTGTAGCCCAAGACAGAAGGCGTGCAACGGAGGCCCCCACCAGCAGTTCAGTTTTGGGTTGGGTTGCAACTGATGCCCGTCTAGACCAGCGGCCCTGCACACCCAGGGACCCGTGGACACATACCCGTGGCCTGGACTGGGGGGGGGGGGGGTGGCGAGGGGACCCCGCCCACCCACCCAGGGATGCATTAGAAGGGAAGGGAAGGCAGCCTCGGAAGCGGTTGCACAGGCGGTTGGAGAAGGTTGTCAAAGCGCTTGGGGGCGGTTACTGTCGGTTGCAAATGCCGTTGAAGCTGGCACTGCCGTCAGGGGGACAGTGGCTGGGCATAGGCTGGACGCCCTGGAGGGGGTGTGGGGTACCCTCCCCCCCCCCTTCCAACGCATCCCTGCCCCCCCCCCCCCCCCTCATTGGCATCACTGGGCCGTATCATGGCCGTTTCATGGCCGTTTCGGGCCCACCACCACTTCTACGCACACGCAGGTTCCCGCAACCGGTGCCTCGGCCACACCCGTGCCCTGCCCCACGCCAGCACGCGGCCCCCGCGGGCCCTTCCCCTCGTGCCTTCCCAGTGCCCCGAAGGAGACCCGGGCCGAGCTCCGGGCCGAGATCCAGCAGGACCTGGACGGCAACCACAACGGCAACGTCACGCGCGCGGAGGCCGAGGCCTTCATCTTCCGCCGGGCAGCCGCGGCGGCCGCGGGGAGCGGGTTCCGTGAGGAGCAGGCACCACCGAAGACCGAAGTCGTCAACGTGCCGCACCATTCGGGCACACAGCTCAAGGCCACGTCGCAGAATGAGTTCTTTGAGACCGAGTTCCAGAAGTCAGGCCCCTCCCACTGGGGCAGTAGGGCTTTCAACTGCGGGGGGGGGGGGGTCAATAGAGCCCCCTAAAACTGGGGGGGTGGGGTCTGGGAAAGGGCTCAATTGACAGGACCATTAATCAGTTATTATGAACTCTGAACTTTTTTGAGCAATTAAAATGGTCAATTTTTTCTCCTTCAAATGCACGGCAAATGATGACTTTTCTGCACCCCCTCGACGTACTGATTCCAAAAATCCCAATTCTCATTTTTTGCCGAATTGGGGATCCGGATCACCTCCGGGGCCTGGGGGTCAGTCTCGGTAGGATTTTGGGGGGGCCGTCGATTGAGCCCTTTTTGGAGAAGGAGGGGTCCTAGCCAGAGGGCTGTACCCCCCCCCCCCCCTGGAAATGAAAGCCCGCCGACTCCTTCAGGACCCCTTTGCATTGCATAGTGCAAGGGAACCGCCTTCCAGGATGGGTTTGGGTCTTCACTTGGTGACAATACGGGTACTGTAGCACAGATGAGGCCCCACATAGCAGCCCCTTCGCCCCGCAGCCCCTGGAAACCCCCGCATTTCCCGTTTGAAGGGTCTGTAGTCGAAGATGTCGGGCTTTCCTCATATTATCAATGTGTAGCGCCTCAGAAATGCATGAACGTGGGCTGGAACTAGGCAGCAGTGTAATGACGTCGAAACACCTGGTGGTGGATGCATGGGCAATCGCTAAGAGGGCCAAGAGGGAGCGGTCCTGAGTCCACTAACAGGAGGAGAGCGCTTTCCTGATGTTTTCTGGACAGCTCCATACCAGCACTTGTGAAATCTTTGGTACCACCCCTCCTCCCCCAACATCAGAAACCCGGAAAATGATCATGAAAAGATGTCCGATGGGACGTCGATTTGAGGTACACAAATGTGCCGTTGGCCTCCAGAGCACATGTGTTTTTGCCGCTGAGCCAATGGCCTGCCCAGACATCGCCCTCTGCCATCATTCCTCAAGGGGTGGGCCCACCTACCGCATCCCACAACGTCTGAAATTGGTCAAAAATATGATTTGACACAAAAATTCTATTGCCTTCGGCAAGGCCACCACGCAGAGAACTTTGCCTCAGTGGGCAGTGCTAGCCCTGAAAAGGCCCTTTCACTAGCCCATGTACCCCCCAGGAAACGGTCATACTTGGGGCCAGGCGGCTCGCCAGGGGTTTATATGTGCTCCCACTGGCACCAACTGACGACCTACGCTTGGCCCATGGCGATCCAGTGATCACCGAAAAGCACCCGAAAATCGCAATTTCTTAGGTGGCCTAAACTGCCTGTTTTGGTACCACGTTGACAAATATCACTTGGAGAGACTTTATACCAGATTTTGATTTTGTGAAAAACAGGTGATGAAAAAAAATTTGCTTCAATTCAGAATCCTCTGGTTTTTTTTTTGAGGATTCTAAACACGAAACATTTGAATGGTGATAAAACACCAGCAAATTAAGGGGGGGGGGGCACTGTTTTTTAAAGTACACCCTTTGCACTGCTCTGCAACAGCTGGAGCATCGAAAAAGTGGAGGTGCTTCGTGAAACGTGAAAATAGTCCGAAATTGCAAAAGAGTGGCAAACGTTTTTGAGAAAACCCCTGCAAGTCACCAAATGCAAACGTGCAATTGCGAGTTGAACGCACAGAAAAAATTGGACTGCAAGCCAAAAGTGAATGGTTACTGCGAGCGTTAGGGACGTCACTGAAAAAAAAACAATTCCTACGAGGAACCGATGTTCGGTTGTGATCTCTTGCTGCTGTTGCTACTACAACAGAGTCTTACTCCTTGCGCTTACGTTAACAGGCAATTGCGCATTAGTTTTCTCCGCTGAATACTCGCAAAGTGCCTGAATTGTGAGTTGTACCGCGCCATTGCGCGTTCAAAGGGCTGTGCAGACCTATGTTTGACGCAACATTGAATGATTTTTAAACCTGTGGAACATTTTCGCTTGTCCGTTCGCGCTCCCTTGTGGGATGGTAAAACCATGAATGTGACTGTGCACTCTGCAGGGACAATACAGACCGTGCAGCGCTCCAAAGCAATCGCAGGAGGGGCAGAACCATCATGCAACCATCGTCACATGCAACTACATGTGTGCCATGAAATTGGATCCCAGGAAAAACCTTGGACCAGTAAATAGTCGGACCGTTCACACGCAACTGCGCGCTACATCTCCAAGAAAATGCATGTCTTCGACTTTTTTTGTAATTGCAGACAATCCAAAACTCAGGGAAATTCTTGTGCTTTGAATCAAGGGCCTGCTGCGGGATGCAATCCGGTCCGAGTGCACTATGCATGGGGGTATACACTCCCCCGTGGTCTAATCCAAATCCGTATGGAGGGTTAACGTTTTGTGGCTCCATGCGCCGCTTTTCCCCTCGTCAAAAACTTGGCAGAAAACCCCCCGCCCCACCCCGGCCCCCAGGGTCCCGAAGCAGCGGCCTCGTGGCATGGACACACGTCCCGTGCAGTCGCCCAGCACACGATTGGACGGCACTCCAAAGGCAACCAACGGGATTTGGAGGGTAGCCGACGGCGATTGAAGGGCGAGTTGGAGAGTTGGGCTGGCGCGAGTGCCCGTTGGATATGGGCGTGGGCCATGCTCCAGGCTTGGGCTTTGCAGCGCGCTGCCCATAGCACGTTGTCCTATACAGCCAAATGTAGAAGGCTCGGGCTGTTGCCCAGGGTGGCACCTCCCAAAAGGCGGCGTTGCCGATCATATTCTCCGAGTACAGAGGCCAGTTCTGGCACGCTGGACACAATGAATCCCCTTCCTTTTCTGATGATTCGCTTAGTTAGACCCTCTGCCCCGTATTTGTGCACATTGCCGAAACGTCCACCACCAACCCTTTTTGGAACAGCTGACATGGGAGGACCCCCCCCCCCCGGGGGGCCAAGTGGACCATAGTGCGAAAAAAAAATGTAATGCACTCAAAGAAAAGGGCATAGTCAGAGGATGAACGACCGCAGGAGGGGGGGGGGGTGTTGATAGCACATGTGCGGCGCGGAGGCAGGGATGGTGGAGCCGCAAATGCCGCCGAGACCTCGTGGAGAGCACGCTTTCTCGGCATCCCTAGTGTTTTCGTTGAATTCCAATGTGAAGTCACTAACGGTCACTCCACGGTTGTCTGTGTATTCAAACGTCAAGCCACCAACGGAGTCATCGGCATCGTCGTTGCATTCCAATGTTAAACGACTGTCAGTGTCCCGAGTGTCATCGTTGTATTGAAATGTGAAAACACTCAACACTGTGTCGCCCCGGTGCAAAATGTGCTGAAAATACTTTGCAAAAGGCTCCTGTGAAACCATCATGTCCTGGAGCTGAGGAAGGGTCCAGCCCCCTAAGGGTCATTCGCACCATTTCCAACGTTGCCTCCTTCCACAACTTGCTTGAAACCCCCTGCTGCTGCCTAGGCATATCTGCCAGGTACTCTCTGTGTTGGGCATCCGTTGCCAGTGTAGGCCTCAGACACCCCCCAAGTAATCGCATAAAACCTCGGCGATCCGTTTCTCATCTGTTAACATGTGCCTGTGCGGCGACTTTGGAACTGATAATGTGCGTCTCACCTGCGGCTGCTGCAACAACCGTTGCACCTCCTTGCTGTTGTGTTGTCGATCCTTCGGATGTTCTCGAGGTCACCTCTGGACCTCCGCAATGGTGCGTTGACGCCATACCATCTCGGGACGATCAATGTCCCCCATGACGCGTCCGGCAACGTAGCGCCAGAGCTCATCCGTTGACATATCCTCTCGATGATATTCCTTATAGATTTTGTCTGCTCTGCTTCGTTGTTGACCGCGGCAATGAGGATTTGGGCCTGTTGCTTGTCATCAAACCGGAAGGCACGGTCCTTCCTCCAACGCAGCATTTTCTGCGACCAGTCCCATAGGGTATTTTGCCGTCCGTCCCAAAGGGGAACCTTGGCGGTCTTCTCGAGAGCTTCTTTGATCCTTGGGTCAAGCCAAGAGTTTTTACGCTCCCCAAAGCATCCATCTTGCGGCTGCCACCGCATCTAGTGGGACCCTTTTAAAGTCTGTCAACTTCAGGAGCTGTCCAGTGCTACCCCCCTGGGGTACGATGACCCCACAGTGGCTGTGGTAGCGGATCTGACACGTGGTGAGGATTGGCGGAGTCTGAAATCAGGTGATGCGGCGGGAGACTCAACCCTGAAACCCTGAAACTTCTGCTATTTTCGGCGCAGTTCAGAACATTCGGACTTAACAGCTCCACGTCCCGTTCGGAAATATTGCGCTATGCAGATCCGGGTGGGGGATGGTTTTCCACTACAGGCCTGCCTGCAACCCCTGGCCAACCAGGTCCTTCAGTGATGGCCTGTTGCGATTCCATCGAAAAGGGGGGGGGGGCGGCGCATACTGCTGCTGCACAGTCTCCCCGGGACCTTTTTGGTACACAACGTTTAGTGTCCCAGACCCCCCCCCCCCCTCCTCTCTTCCAACACCTGCTTGTCCCGTGCACCCTGCGGCGTGCTGTTTCAGGCTGTGGGCCAAGTATGACGCCGACGGGAGCGGGACCATCGAGGGAGCGGAGACGGCGGTGTTCTTGGATGGCCTCACGGACCTGGTCATCCAAGCGTAGTATGCCCCCCCCCCACCCCCCCACGCACCCCTCCGGCCTCTCTCCCACGCCCCGCAAGCCCGTTGCAAAGGTGCTGAAGGGCGGGTGGCCGTGATCTCGGTGACCCGGTGAGAACCTCCGCCCTGGGGCCCCGAGCAGGGGCCCACACCCCAAGCCGCCCCCCCTCATCCCACCCACCCACCCACGCACGCAGCCACCACCACCCCCACCCCAGTGAAGCAGAATGTCGATGTGGGGGTGTGGGCTGGTTCAGATGAACGCCCACCCGCAGGATATCCATCAGCTCCACATATCTCCTGTGAGGTTGGCTAGCATGCAGCACCTTCCACACGACCGGTGACTCCCTCTCCGACGACACATTAAATATATCAGCAACGGCCTCCAGGGGCGGAGTTTGAGCACATTGTTGCAGTGCGGACAGACCTATAAAAGTGGTGTATGCTACCAAACACTATGACTAGATTTAATGATTGGGCGGCACACACACACACACACAGGCGCAAAGAGGCGACAGCAAACTGAGCCGAATACACCTGCCATCTCATGGCTGCATATGGATCTACCTCGTAAATAGTACAGATCACACACACACACACACACACACACACACACACACACACACACACACACACACACACACACACACACACACACACACACACGCACGCACGCACGCACGCATGCACGCAACCACGCACGCATGCATGCACGCACACCCAAAGGCATATGCGATGGCTGCTTCAGCCACACCCCTACCCTGACCCAGAACCACCCATTTCCCCCCCTGGGCCTCTTCCCCTCCAACTTTTGCAGTGCCCCGAAGGAAACCAGAGCTGAACTCCGAGATGAGATCCAGAACGACCTTGACGGTGACCACAACGGAAACGTCACCAAGAAGGAGGCCGAGGCTTTTATCTTCCGCCGGTGCGCAGGGCGTGCGTTTCACTAGGCATGAGCTCTAGCTATGGCCCTAAAGGATGCCCCTGAGACATGCACAAGTTTATTCCATTGGAGACTGATAGCACAACATCAATGGTATAAAGACTCACTCGGCATTTGCCGATGTAACCAGTTGCAGGGTATGCACAAGCGCCTTGTAATATGCTTGTGATTCAGTTAATGACTGAGTCTGTTGAAGCCTGGAGCCCCATGTAGCCGGGGCCATGAGGCCCGCAAAAGCCCCTAAATTGCTGTCTTGTCGCTAGCGTGGAGCAGGGATGGATCTAATTTGTGCGCCACTCAGGGGGTGGGGGTGGGGGGGGAGGGGGGGGGGGTAGTGAATTGTGACATGTCACAAAAAATACAATAGGCCATAGTGGGAAAACAGTTTTTCTGAAAATATTGTGACACCCAAAAGGCTCTGTGGTAATTTCCGAGGGCAGTGGTACTTTCCGAGGGCATGCGGGATGGTTGCTGGATTGCTCATCTTTATGTTCCTGAGCTTCCTGTGTTTTTGTGACAATTCTGTTTTTGTGACATTCTGCTTGCATGCGCGACAGAGAGATGAGACGCGGTGTCAACTGACACTGTGTTCTCTGTAGGCTCTCCAGACTGACGACATTCGCAGCAGCTCATTTGTCTGCCGCATCCTTCCGACAGCCTTTGTCATAGTTCTGTCATGGGTCGAAAGAAGGTGGGTTTTCAGTGTGATCGGCCGTGTGTTTCAGCCGCGGCATGCCGAAAAACAAGGAGCCGTGCAGCCCGTCGCACCGCAGCAATTGCTCTGGCTGTGGGTGCTGTGGGTGCAGCTGTGGGTACTGGGTACTGACAGTGACAGTGACAGTGAATAAGAACCCTGGTGCACCAGCAAAAAAGACAAAAAACTGTTTCTTGGAATATGCAATGGTTTGCATTGAATGCTTCAAGTGAAGGGGTGTGCTGCCTACCTCCTGGCACCCTGCGTGGCTCAATCTGTGACCGGGTTTTTTTGTGACGCATATCGTGACGCCTCGTCACAACAGGGGGGGGGAGGGGGGGGGTAGGGAGGGACACCCACCCCCCCAGTTAGATCCATCCCTGGCGTGGAGGTGGCACCATCACGGGCCGTCATCAGCGCTGTTTTGGGGCAGCTCGACCCAAATACCTGCAGCTCAATCTCTTCAAAGTTGCATAATTATGACGACCAGCTCAATTTGGCGACCCAATGACCTGCAGCTCAATCTCTTCAAAGTTGCATAATTATGACGACCAGCTCAATTTGGCGACCCGAAGACCTGCAGCTCAATCTCTTCAAAGCTGCATATTGATGACGACCAGCTCAATTGGGCAACCCGCCCCATTTGTGAGAATGTGAGAATGTCCTCCTTTGATGCAACTGGCCTGGATTGGTACAAATCATTACAAATTGCTTTTGCTGTTTTGACTGCCCGCAACTGCCCAGGGAGGTGTTTCACATGGTGCAACTTCACATTTGAGGTGTATGGAACTTGAGAGCAAGCAAGCAGTCGCGGAATGGGCAAAAATAAGTGCCAAGGGGCCATGCCATGAAACGGCCTAGTCCACCACAAGGGATCTGATCGGACCTTTCAATAAGAGTTGACCAGTCAGAATACCCCCTTCATCATTAACATCAAGTATGCCATGTTGCAAGCGGTTGGGGCCCGCGGGGCGCCGTGACAGATTGAGACGGCCTGCAGA
Source organism: Eutreptiella sp. 'Long Island Sound 2002' (assembly GCA_964036045.1). Lineage (NCBI taxonomy): Eukaryota > Euglenozoa > Euglenophyceae > Eutreptiales > Eutreptiaceae > Eutreptiella > Eutreptiella sp. 'Long Island Sound 2002'. The sequence continues at coordinate 32,234,750 of OZ038382.1, forward strand.
TGGAACGCCGGAGGTGGCTATCCTTCCTGAGATTACTGAGGTTGCAGATCTACTTTGCATTTACTTGGGCAGGCTTGCATTAGAACAAAAAAAATGGAAGGAGGAAGCCCCCCCCCCCCCCCTCACATAGTGGATGTCACGGCGGACCTCAGGAGAGACGGCCCCGGGAAGCTGCTGTCCCTGCCCTGGGCTGAGTGGACGGACCCCGTGCCTGGGGCCTCAGTGGTGGTGTACACGGATGCTAGCCATCAGGAGACGCCACGAGGAAAAGGCACGGGAGCGGAACCGGTGGTTCAGTTGGGGGGTACGTGGTGGGGGGTTAGCGATACCACTACCGCCGGAGATGGACAACACCACAGTGGGGTTGCTGGGTTGGCCTTGGGGAGATGGATAGTGGCATGCCTTTGCGGCCTTGAGGCGGTGGTGGGGGAAGTGGTGTACGGTACCCAAGTAGCGGAAGCGCTGGTGGCAGGGACTCTGCAGCATCAGAAGGATTTGGTGCCCCGGGCCATTCAATGGAGCGTGACCCCGTCCACAGTGGTCCATTGGTGGATTCGTGGGCATGTGGACGCCCCGGGTGAACACGAAGACTACGAACGGCGCCGGCAAGGTAACGCCTGGGCGGATGAGTATGCGGACGTCACAGCACATAAAAGTGCTTGTGGGCATCAGGTGGCTCTTCCCCTATCGCCGGGGCTGTGTATGGGTCTCAATCGGCGGACGGCCTAGGGAGATTGGAGTTGCGCATCCGCCAACCAACATACTCATGTCTCCCGCGCCCTTGGTTTGAGGAAAAGCTGAAGGCATACCCGGAGATTTCGCTGACTCTCGCCCCCTTGCATTTGGGGGAATGGCATCCCCCTCTCCAAGCATGTGGTCGGTGCAAACACAAGGAGGAGACCACGTCTCGGTTTCGATGTGCATGCCACCGGGACCGATGGCGAGCAGCGGTGCGAGCGGCAGGAGGACATCCCGGACGGAGTTGTGTTGGTGGTGGTGCCCAATCTCCCGGGAAGCCGCACGTGCTTGGGGGGAGCAGGGAAACGGTACCCATGATTGGGCTGTAGTTCCCTAGGGACAGTATGTGGCGCCGACAAGTCGCCGACAAGTCGCATAGGGCCCACGAGGTACGCCACCCCTACGATGCTCCGGGAGGGCGGTCCCTGGGCAGGAGAGGCACGCACACCCCAATCCTAGGACGCGGCATAGGTCCGCTCGGCGAGGGCCCTGTGGGGGGCGCCGCACGGCCGCCATGGCCATGTTTTGCAACCAATCAACCAACCAACGTACGTAACCCCCCATCCCCCCCTTCCAATGCAGGTGGAAGCCTGAGGCGGGGTACTGGAAAAATTTTGGGGTTGACAGTTTCGCGCACAATTTCCGGGTGAATAAGTGCCTGGTGGTAGCGTCCCTCAATGCTGAAGCTTCTTTGGGGCACAACTTTGCGAGGCAATGGTGGTGCTTTTGTCAAGAGTCTGAGGGAATTGTAGAGTGCTTTGTGACATGTTGCCCATAGTTGTCTACAGATGCCGCAGACTCTTGACAAAGATTTTTCTATTGATGGTTTCTGGCATGATATATCTGAAAATACACTTGCGGATGGTGAAAGGTGGGGATTGTAGCTCAGTTGTTGTAGCCGCAGGCTTCAGGTGTGAGAGCTCTTTTTTCAATCCCCTGAAGACGCAGGGTTCCACATGTTGGTTGTGTTATGTGAGTACGTTTGGAATCACCCCGAAGAGAGGTTGTTAGATCAAGCGCAGGTGCGGGCGTCATATACCCCCTTTTTTTCGGGTCATTCGCGTAGCATACCCCAAGGCATGATATTTGATGTCCAACCCCTTGTAAAATCATTATTTTGCCCAATAAGACAATCCCCCACCGGCCACCCCTCACCCTCCCCCCCTGTCCAAAACCAGCCCCCGCCCCCCCCCCCCCCCCGTCCAAAACCGGCCACCCCTCACCCCCCCTGTCCGGAACCGGACACCCCACCACTCACCAAGGCGCTCACTCACAAAGGCATACAATGAAGGCGCCACTTGAAAAGTGCCACTCACAAGGCGCTCAATCATAGTGCGACTTGACAGGCACCACTTGAAAAGCGCCAAGCATTGGCGCCCACATGTCAGCCAAGGGTTTGGGGTGCCCCCGAAAGAATGACAGCCAACGCGTCCACGAACAACACCTCAAGCGTCGGCAAAGGCGTGGACAAGACACGCTCAAAGCGTCCGCAAACACGTCCACAAAGGTGCCGACGAACAACACCTCAAGCATCAACGAACACGTCCCACAAAGGCGTCGACAAAGGACGCCCAAAGCGCCGACGAACACGTCCACAGAGGCGTCGACAAACGACACCCAAAGGGTCCACAAACGCGTCCAAGAACATACACGACTGACCACGCCTCAAGCGTCCACCAACGACGCCTCAAGAATCCATAAACATGTCCACCAATCCGGCCAAAAAAGTGCCCTCTTATGCATTCCACTTGTAGTTGTTTGCGTTGAATGTTGTCTGCAAGTGGTATTCGAAGATCCATATTTGACTCCCCTCTGTCCGGCCGTTTTGGTGCCACCTTTGTTACTATTTGGGTGCCGAGTTGGGCGGTCTGGCCGTTTCTTGACAACTTGCTGATGAGATATGGCCCTTGCACGGGTACGGGGTGTCGGGGTTCAGGGCCGCCCCCCTTGGATTGACAACACAAGAATTGAACACCACGCACAAAACCAGAAAAAGCACCTACCGATATGGTTCTATGCAGGCAAATTGGCAGAGCAGCACATCTTGATGCACTGAAAATGACTCACCCAACTATCACTGCCCAGGTAGAGCCCAGGCCAACCCATGTATCCTGCGAGGTGGCAGGTTCTCAAAATCGCAAGTTGGGGTCTTATGGGTTTCTGTAGAAGGGAACCCTGTTGATCCCCTTAGTAGGCCTTCTGCCTTTCTTTCAAAAGCTGGCATCCAACATGTCGCCCACAAGCACATTTGTGCTCGGGAACAAGATGGGACTCCCATGGGAATCAGCTTTTGCACTTCTCCCCCATTGATAGACAAGGTCGAGTTGGTAATGCCAAGTGATATTGTACTTTCATTTGCCGAGGGACTTGGAACGAGCCAAGCCCAAACCGAAAACGGGGTAATTTCCTCCCAAGAACCTACGACCCGCTATGCCAATGGGGTGTCAGTCTTAGGGATGCAACATCTCAAATGGTGCGATGTTCCACCTGCGACAGAACCATCAGCACAACATCCTCAAGCTTGCCTTGGCAAGGCAGGAAGAGCAAGTGCCTGGAGCTGCAAAGACGGTGGAACAGGCGCAGTGCAACCCTGCACATGACCCATACGCAAGCGGTTCCTTTTTGCGGCCGTGTTCGCTGAAGACAACCGTAGAACAAATAGGAGTGGGTCGAACTCAGAATGTTGTTCTAAGCGAACACAAGTCATCAGAGGGCTGACCCACGACCCACCCACTACGACCAGCTTGCAAACATGTCTGCTTGCCTTCTGACCACATACCTGCATGCGCCTCAGTGCTTTTGTGACAACTGTTCTTCGCCGGTGGTGATGAGCCGTCTTACCAATCTTCTCCGCTTGCCATGGCAATGTTGCTTACTATTGGCAGTCCTCTTCCCCTACGCAAGCGCTGCCCAACCTGGGGGGATCATGGCAAGTGGTATGTTCCTTCGGCCCCGATGCCCATCCACCCCTAACGCTCTGCTGTCCGAGGCAAGGAGTGGGGGTTAAGCAGGGACGCCCTTGCCCCTGAGCTGATATAGGCAGGTCGTCGAAAAGGCAGCGGAACCTTTTTAGAGCCTGGGAAGTAAAGACTGCAGCATCCCGTACCTTTGACCGACCGTCTGGCCTGCCAGATCGCGGCCTGCCATTCTCCCTGGAGCCCCATGTTCAAGGGTCCCTTGGGGGGCCAAAGCCAAAGGTTGTCATGCGTGCACACGGCCTTGTCTCAGCATGAAATCCCCGTCTGCCCGTTGTGTGCGCTGACCGGGGCTGTGTTTGCGATGGGGGCCCGGCTCGTGGCGGAGGGGGTGGGCGGGGTCAGCGGATGCCACAGCCCCGAAGCAGTCAGCCGCACAGGCAAATGGCCAGAGTTTGGTGGACTGGAGGGGCTACTGCGGGACAAGGGGGGGGGGGGGGCAGTGTAGGTGAGCGAGTGTCTCTGTTGTCTGATGTTTATTGGTACCCCACCCATTGGCCTCGGCTGTTCGAATTCACAGACCTCTGAAAAATTGTGCAGTGGACCTGCATCCCACAGCCGGGGAGGGGCGGACTGCTGTTCGACGTTATGATGCTCATGGCGGGTGCCTGGCGGCATCCTGTGCTACTTTGCACCAACCTAAATAGTGCATAGGGCTGTAGGTGCAGGGAACGAGTTGCCGCTGTTCGTTATGTTGTTCGCTGCAGTGATCGGCGCCCATGAAATGTGCCCATGGATGTCAGGAAACATTTCGACCACGTCTACTTCCGCCCATACGCAAAGAAGGCAATGCGTCAACCCATGCCTTGATTTCGTGGATGGCTACAAACTCCAGGGTTTTGGGGTGCTTGGCTGCTGCTGTCCAGAGCAGTGTGAGTGCGCGTGCAACAATTTTCCCATTGCGTTTATAAGGGTGACGGCAGTGCCGTACAACCCCGCGTTCACTGAAGATCTCTGATTCTTGTGCATTCGTTGTGTGACTCCTGCCGTGTCCATGGGAATGCCATGCACGCAGTGCGCACGCAGTGCAAAGTTTTGGATGTCGGCAAATACTTGAACCCTGGTTTTGGCCCCTTTTCACAAGTTTTTGGTTCCGTACCAGGGTTTTTGTGGCTTCCCAAGCATTTAGGATGTAGCATATTTGAATTGTCAACCATTTCCCCCTAATTTCCTCCCCCGCAAGCTTTTCCGTCAAGTGACCGAACTCATGGTTACCAAGGACGACGAGTTCGTTGGGAACTCTACATCTCCCCCCTTTGCCTTCCTTTCATACCCCTTTCACATGTGCATATCGCTTCCTTTGGGGAAGCGGCTAACAAGGGTGTTTTGGGCCACTTAAGGGTGTCGAAAACCCAAGTCTTTATCGTGCGCAAACGCTAACTTTGTGTACTTGTGAGCATGAACGTAAGTAACTTAACACAATGCTCACGAGACCAAAAGCCAGAACTTGAACATGTGTGCATCTTGCATGCCCTTGCATAGTTGTACTTTATAAGGCTGATTTGCTTGTTCATAACGACACTTGATTACCAAGCTGAAGGCAGTTTTGTTGTTCTGATGTGGGCTTTGCTGCTTCGCCATGCTAGTAAACAGGTGACAGGTATTCTTGGGTGAGTATCCTAGCCTCTGCGTGCGCAATATGCATGCAGTGCCCACGCAGTGCGCACGCAGTGCAAACACTTAGCCCATCAGCGCAGGATCATGTACACACACACATCTGTTTCCCATCGCGGGGGGCCTGCCATCCCAAGGGGACCAGCCATTGGCATGTGTTGCCTCATGCCGTGACGTCGTGCCATAAATCACCATGCCGAAGAGCGGAACGTGATGGCTGCGACTCTGGACATGTCGGGTTGTCACTTCCGGGGGGGGGGGTGGCCAGCGACAAAGCACGGTTGGCTCTTTTGTATTTGATCGGCAAAGGTAAATCCTTATCGCTAAAACACATTACGTGGAGGCCCATCTGTGCTCAGTCAGCTCCGGTCATCCCACGCTGGAGGTTACGCCTTGCAGCGCGAGCATTTACGTGCTTTCTAAAGTTTTTGAGCAGTCACATAACAGGTTCCTTTCTGCATCAGTCCATCCAAGATGTAGGACGCTGGATGCTCGATCTTGACACATGGCAGTGCACAGTCATAGGGGAAGCCGACTGTAAGGATCAATTCAATCGGATTTTGCCTAGTGATGTGCTGCGGCACTTTCATGAAGCCACTGAGTGGCTACGCAGCGAATGCCGCTGGCGAGCACCCCAGATGTTTTGGTCACTGCACAAATACGACAAAACACTGGATAGAGCAGGGAAGGCAGCTGCTTTCAATTTTGATGTTATCAGCCATCAGGAACTCACTGAACTGTTGCAATTTTGTCTGCAAAATGACAGCTTCTGCGTCGCTGCCGGGGCCTGCTGGTCCAGGGCATTTGCTCTACCAATGGGAGGCCCGTTCAGCGCACAAGCAGCAGATTTACACAGCTTGTGGTGCTTTCATTTGCGTAAGCAACAGTTCTACAGTTTAGGAAAGCTAAGTTTCAGCGATGCCGGCTACCCCCTGTGGGTCAATAGTCGTGGGCGCGTCATTTCACTTGCACAGTTCCGAGACAACATATTAGTGGCTTCTAAAGGCCCTGGGAGCAGTTGGGCAATGGTAGACGTGTGCAACATCCTGCAACCCGCCTGGTCCCTGCGTGTGTTATGCCCTTGCATTTCTGATAGCGTCGACACATGCCAGCTCACATGTATGTCTGGCCAGCTGCATGCTCTGGGCGTCGCCATGAACCGACGTGACGGGTACGGTGAGGTCTATGTTCACCCTTCTGCACTTACACCGGACTGGGGTTTGAAACAGGGAGCTCCCCTACAATCACCATGGGCTGTAACTGAGACGAGCTTAGCGAAACTGTTCACCGGAGTTTTGATGAACTGCCGAGTTTTTCTAAAATCTTGGGCAGAGTACTTGTTATCCGCAGCCGCCTGGCTACAGATCAGTTTATTGTGCCACCATCAACGTGCTATGACAGTGAGAGCCTGTCAAAAGTCCCTGCACCGGCTGCTGAGTTATACACCACACAATGCGGGGTTGAGCCAGCGCTGGATCACATACATTTCCCACGACATGCCTTGTAGCAAAACTACTGTGCGTTCCAAATTGGGGCAGTGGCTGCGTGTTCATGCCACATGGGATGATAATAGATATGCATCATGGCACATTCCCCACAGTGGACCCCATACTGACTGGTGTGGTGACTGGTCCACCTGCAGCGGTGCCACCATGAGCCCCCAATCAGGGGGCGGGGGGAGGGGGCCTGTTTGACGTTTGAGACCTGGTGTATGTCTGTAAGAGACACCACAGTCGATTCCTTTCAGTGCGTTAAGATAGTCTGCAACTCATGGCATGGCTGGCCCAGTCTGAGCGGGCAACATTTCACAGCATATGCAGATTGTCCCGACGCACGACTTTGGTTACAGACTTTGGTGAAAGGCGCCTAGGGCCGGTCGCTCCGGTCCGTGATCAGCCTTGATCTCTTTTCTTTGGCTGTGCATGTTGGTGCTTTCGCAATCTCCTTGATCGCAATCATCACTTGACACAACCACGTGTCACCGCACGGGGGGGGTCAATAGAGCCCCCCAAAACTGGGGGGGGGGGGTTGGGAAAAGGGCTCAACAGACAGGCACCATTAATCAGTCATTATGAAGTATGGCGCCAAAGGCGCCGAAAATTTTTTCGGGCACTAAAATTGGTCGATTTTTTTTTCACCAAATATAAGGCAAATGATGCCTTTTCTGAACCCCCTTGACGCGCTGATTCCAAAAATCCCATTTTCTTTTTTGCCCCATTTTTGGGTCTGGGTCACCTCCAAGGCCTGGGGGTCAGACTCGGTAGGATTTTGGGGGTCCTGTCAATTGAGCCCTTTTTGGGGGAGGGGGGGGTCCGGCCGGAGGGCTCTATCGACCCCCCCCCCCCCCGGAAACGAAAATCCGGCCTCCCCTATACCGTTGCGTGCCTCCGGTGCAGCGCCGTCGCTTGCCATTTGCAGGCCACTCATCCCTTCTCACGGAATACGCCGAACCTGACGCTGTATGCCGCTGCGGGTATTACTGGTTCGTTCCACAAATAGTATACAGTCCGAGACACGTCGCTACTCTGCCGGAGTGCATCGAAGAAGGGAGAAAGGCTGGAAGCTCTGCTGTCAAGTTCACACCATACAGTGTGCGGTCTGCGTCACACGGCGCTCCTTGCTACATTATCATGTCCCGCCCGCCTCCAGCGGGCGGCTACCTCCGTCAGGCATTTTGGGCCACGACCTACTACCCAACTCATTGGGGCTGTCACATAGGAGGTGCGTCCCGTCAAAGCTGCTTGGGTGCGGCTTGCTGCGTTCCAAGACGTCTGCTGGACACAATGGCTGTGCGTCACCATATCCCTCAGGATCACCCCATTCGTAGCTGTCTCCACGCCGTAGTCGTGGGAAAGTCACACGTACCCTCAATCATTGGTGGTGTGAATTCGCTGCTATGGTGTTTTCCCATTGGCCCTCACCATAACCACAGCACCGAGTCATCACCTACACTTCTATACCACATCCGCAACTTTCCACACGTGAGTCGCACCAGTGCGACCGACCTGCAGCACAGGGGGACATTTTGGTGCTCTGGGTGTACCCCCCCCCCCTTTGTGCATGCACGGCCTTGTCTAAGCACGGGGTGGGCGTTGAACCGCCGTTTTGAGGAAATTTTGGGACCGCTGTTTTTGTGGTCCAGAATGGAGGATTGGGTGTCTGTAGTGCGTTTGTATGGGGAAAGAGGGGCTCATTCATGTCTGTGATGGTGCATTCTGTTCATAACAACATTGTACTACACATTGGAACCCCATGCTGCTTGTTCTGATGTGATTTTCAGCCATGGCTAACAATGTTATTCCCGGTCTGGCTGTCACATGTGTCACGCGCATGCACGGCCTTGTCTAAGCACGGGGTGGGCGTTGAACCGCCGTTTTGGCCTGACTTCTGGGACCGCGGCCGTGCTTGCGCAAGGGGATGGGGTATGACCTTGGTGGGCCCCAATATCACATGGGGGAAGTAGCCCATTCCCCTCCCGTTTGTGGATTGGCTATGGGATTTGCAATGTCTTCTTATCTGCAGGCAATCAGACCACTTGGCCTACTTGGTCCGCAACAGACAAGACGTTTCAATGTCCTCCTCCTGCATCTGCCTCTGCATCTCCATCGCCATCTGCATCTCCACTATCTCCATCCCAATCCCCATCCTCGTCGCCATCTCCACTTGCTTCACCATCCGCCAGTCCGTCTCAATCTCCACCGCCATCCTCATCCCCATTGGCATCCCCATCGGCATCTGCCTCTGCATCTCCATCAGCATCTGCATCTCCACTGCCATCCTCATCCCCATCAGCGTCCCCATCTGCAATTGCAACTGCATCCCCATTGGCATCCCCATCGGCATCTGCCTCTGCATCTCCATCAGCATCTGCATCTCCACTGCCATCCTCATCCCCATCAGCGTCCCCATCTGCAATTGCAACTGCGTCCCCATTGGCATCCCCATCGGCATCTGCCTCTGCATCTCCATCAGCATCTGCATCTCCACTGCCATCCTCATCCCCATCAGCGTCCCCATCTGCAATTGCAACTGCATCCCCATTGGCATCCCCATCGGCATCTGCCTCTGCATCTCCATCAGCATCTGCATCTCCACTGCCATCCTCATCCCCATCAGCGTCCCCATCTGCAATTGCAACTGCATCCCCATTGGCATCCCCATCGGCATCTGCCTCTGCATCTCCATCAGCATCTGCATCTCCACTGCCATCCTCATCCCCATCAGCGTCCCCATCTGCAATTGCAACTGCATCCCCATTGGCATCCCCATCGGCATCTGCCTCTGCATCTCCATCAGCATCTGCATCTCCACTGCCATCCTCATCCCCATCAGCCTCCCCATCTGCAATTGCAACTGCATCCCCATTGGCATCCCCATCGGCATCTGCCTCTGCATCTCCATCAGCATCTGCATCTCCACTGCCATCCTCATCCCCATCAGCGTCCCCATCTGCAATTGCAACTGCATCCCCATTGGCATCTCCATCGGCATCTGCCTCTGCATCTCCATCAGCATCTGCATCTCCACTGCCATCCCCATCCCCATCAGCGTCCCCATCTGCAATTGCAACTGCATCCCCATTGGCATCCCCATCGGCATCTGCCTCTGCATCTCCATCAGCATCTGCATCTCCACTGCCATCCTCATCCCCATCAGCGTCCCCATCTGCAATTGCAACTGCGTCCCCATTGGCATCCCCATCGGCATCTGCCTCTGCATCTCCATCAGCATCTGCATCTCCACTGCCATCCTCATCCCCATCAGCGTCCCCATCTGCAATTGCAACTGCATCCCCATTGGCATCCCCATCGGCATCTGCCTCTGCATCTCCATCAGCATCTGCATCTCCACTGCCATCCTCATCCCCATCAGCGTCCCCATCTGCAATTGCAACTGCATCCCCATTGGCATCCCCATCGGCATCTGCCTCTGCATCTCCATCAGCATCTGCATCTCCACTGCCATTCTCGTCCCCATCAGCGTCCCCATCTGCAATTGCAACTGCATCCCCACTGGCATCCCCATCGGCATCTGCCTCTGCATCTCCATCAGCATCTGCATCTCCACTGCCATCCTCATCCCCATCAGCGTCCCCATCTGCAATTGCAACTGCATCCCCATTGGCATCCCCATCGGCATCTGCCTCTGCATCTCCATCAGCATCTGCATCTCCACTGCCATCCCCATCCCCATCCTCGTCCCCATCTGCAATTGCAACTGCATCCCCATTGGCATCCCCATCGGCATCTGCCTCTGCATCTCCATCAGCATCTGCATCTCCACTGCCATCCTCATCCCCATCAGCCTCCCCATCTGCAATTGCAACTGCGTCCCCATTGGCATCCCCATCGGCATCTGCCTCTGCATCTCCATCAGCATCTGCATCTCCACTGCCATCCTCGTCCCCATCAGCGTCCCCATCTGCAATTGCAACTGCATCCCCATTGGCATCCCCATCGGCATCTGCCTCTGCATCTCCATCAGCATCTGCATCTCCACTGCCATCCCCATCCCCATCAGCGTCCCCATCTGCAATTGCAACTGCATCCCCATTGGCATCTCCATCGGCATCTGCCTCTGCATCTCCATCAGCATCTGCATCTCCACTGCCATCCTCATCCCCATCAGCGTCCCCATCTGCAATTGCAACTGCATCCCCACTGGCATCCCCATCGGCATCTGCCTCTGCATCTCCATCAGCATCTGCATCTCCACTGCCATCCTCATCCCCATCAGCGTCCCCATCTGCAATTGCAACTGCGTCCCCATTGGCATCCCCATCGGCATCTGCCTCTGCATCTCCATCAGCATCTGCATCTCCACTGCCATCCTCATCCCCATCAGCGTCCCCATCTGCAATTGCAACTGCATCCCCATTGGCATCCCCATCGGCATCTGCCTCTGCATCTCCATCAGCATCTGCATCTCCACTGCCATCCTCATCCCCATCAGCGTCCCCATCTGCAATTGCAACTGCATCCCCATTGGCATCCCCATCGGCATCTGCCTCTGCATCTCCATCAGCATCTGCATCTCCACTGCCATTCTCGTCCCCATCAGCGTCCCCATCTGCAATTGCAACTGCATCCCCACTGGCATCCCCATCGGCATCTGCCTCTGCATCTCCATCAGCATCTGCATCTCCACTGCCATCCTCATCCCCATCAGCGTCCCCATCTGCAATTGCAACTGCATCCCCATTGGCATCCCCATCGGCATCTGCCTCTGCATCTCCATCAGCATCTGCATCTCCACTGCCATCCCCATCCCCATCCTCGTCCCCATCTGCAATTGCAACTGCATCCCCATTGGCATCCCCATCGGCATCTGCCTCTGCATCTCCATCAGCATCTGCATCTCCACTGCCATCCTCATCCCCATCAGCCTCCCCATCTGCAATTGCAACTGCGTCCCCATTGGCATCCCCATCGGCATCTGCCTCTGCATCTCCATCAGCATCTGCATCTCCACTGCCATCCTCGTCCCCATCAGCGTCCCCATCTGCAATTGCAACTGCATCCCCATTGGCATCCCCATCGGCATCTGCCTCTGCATCTCCATCAGCATCTGCATCTCCACTGCCATCCCCATCCCCATCAGCGTCCCCATCTGCAATTGCAACTGCATCCCCATTGGCATCTCCATCGGCATCTGCCTCTGCATCTCCATCAGCATCTGCATCTCCACTGCCATCCTCATCCCCATCAGCGTCCCCATCTGCAATTGCAACTGCATCCCCACTGGCATCCCCATCGGCATCTGCCTCTGCATCTCCATCAGCATCTGCATCTCCACTGCCATCCCCATCCCCATCAGCGTCCCCATCTGCAATTGCAACTGCATCCCCATTGGCATCCCCATCGGCATCTGCCTCTGCATCTCCATCAGCATCTGCATCTCCACTGCCATCCCCGTCCCCATCAGCGTCCCCATCTGCAATTGCAACTGCATCCCCATTGGCATCTCCATCGGCATCTGCCTCTGCATCTCCATCAGCATCTGCATCTCCACTGCCATCCCCATCCCCATCAGCGTCCCCATCTGCAATTGCAACTGCATCCCCATTGGCATCCCCATCGGCATCTGCCTCTGCATCTCCATCAGCATCTGCATCTCCACTGCCATCCCCATCCCCATCAGCGTCCCCATCTGCAATTGCAACTGCATCCCCATTGGCATCCCCATCGGCATCTGCCTCTGCATCTCCATCAGCATCTGCATCTCCACTGCCATTCTCGTCCCCATCAGCGTCCCCATCTGCAATTGCAACTGCGTCCCCATTGGCATCCCCATCGGCATCTGCCTCTGCATCTCCATCAGCATCTGCATCTCCACCGCCATCCCCATCTCCACTTGCTTCACCATCCGCCAGTCCGTCTCAATCTCCCCTGTGGATGCCTTCCCGGCGGCCCACGGGGCGCGTATTGTGGCCATCTTTGCCATCACCAGCGCCACGCTCATTGCCATCTGGTATCCCATCCGCATCTTCCTCGGCAGTACCATGTGATTTCCCATTCCAAGGGCATCTTGGTCCCCATCTGGCAGGCAGGCAGAGGTAGGCAGGCAGAGGCCGGCAAAGGCAGGCAGGCAGGCAGGCAGAGGCAGGCAGGCAGGCAGAGGTAGGCAGGCAGAGGCAGGCAGAGGCAGGCAGGCAGGCAGAGGTAGGCAGGCAGAGGCAGGCAGGCAGGCAGGCAAAGGCAGGCAGGCAGGCAGGCAAAGGCAGGCAAAGGCAGGCAGGCAGGCAGAGGCAGGCAGAGGCAGGCAGGCAGGCAGAGGCAGGCGGGCAAAGGCAGGCGGGCAGAGGCAGGCAAAGGCAGGCAGAGGCAGGCAGGCAGAGGCAGGCAGGCAGGCAGGCAAAGGCAGGCGGGCAGAGGCAGGCAGGCAGAGGCAGGCAGAGGCAGGCAGGCAGAGGCAGGCAAAGGCAGGCAGAGGCAGGCAGAGGCAGGCAGGCAGGCAGAGGCAGGCAGAGGCAGGCAGGCAGAGGCAGGCAAAGGCAGGCAGAGGCAGGCAGAGGCAGGCAGGCAGGCAAAGGCAGGCGGGCAGAGGCAGGCAAAGGCAGGCGGGCAGGCAGAGGCAGGCAGGCAGAGGCAGGCAGGCAGAGGCAGGCAAAGGCAGGCAAAGGCAGGCAAAGGCAGGCAAAGGCAGGCAAAGGCAGGCAAAGGCAGGCAGGCAGGCAGGCAGGCAGAGGCAGGCAGGCGCAGGCAGAGGCAGGCAGGCAGAGGCAGAGGCAGGCAAGCAGGTAGGTAGGCCTGCCTGCCTGCCTGTCTGCTTCTCCCTGCCTTCCCTCCTGCCTGCCTGCCTCTGCCTGCGTCTGCCCTGCCTGCCTGCCTTTGCATGCCTCAGTGGGGCACCTCTGATGCTTCAATCTGCTGTGACCATTGGTTTTGGTGACACCATTGTGTTATTGCAAGAGGACTGACTAATTTCTGAGCGGCTCTGTTTGTCAGGGTCCATTGCGCATTCATCTCCGTTGCAGGTGTCATGCCCACGCCAACAGAAACGACACCGTCAGCAACGGCCACAGCCGTGCCAACGGCCACAGCAGCACCATCAGTGACACGCGCAGCAGTGCCGACAGCAACCGCATTGGCAGCACGAATGGCAACACCAACGGCAACACCCACCACACGAGGCATGTCGTGCAGTGTTGATCAGGCGCTGAGGTTTTACTCTGGGCCACCAATTTACTTCGGCTGACCACTGGACCCGGGACCCCCAGCGATGTATTAAAACAGCCGTACACTGTAGGAGGAGGGGGGGCACCCCCCCCTAGACCCCCCCCTCCTCCTCTTATAATGTTTGAGGCTGACGGCCAAAATTTTGCTTCGCCGCCTTCGGTGCCAAGAGGATTTACGTCTCAAATTTTTTGGCCCGCCGAAGGCGGGGACCATAGGGGGACCCTGGGAGGAGGGGGGGTCCCAGCTAACCCCCCCCCCCCTTCAGGACCCCCGCTCCCCCCCTTCTCATACATCCCTGGGGCCCGTCCAGCGCGCCAATTTCCCAGGAATACCGCTGTGCCCAGGCTCAACACTTTGTGTATGCCCACCATTTTGCCGCGGCCCACCGCTTTACGCACACAAGAGCCACTGGCCGACTGTTTGTCCCTTCTTGGATGACCTGTTGATGGCGTTGGTCGAGCCTTGGTGTGCGCTGTGGTCGGCGGAAAAGGTTTGCAGAATGAAGGGTGGTGAGGCACGTGCTGTGTGCCGCCTTGGCAGTCGCCGCACAGCTCGGGTCCATCAAGGACCACCGCCACAGAAGCTGGGAGCATTGTTGATTTCGATTGTTGATCACCATTTCTGAGTGATCCCTACTTCATAATACAATTCTCACTCAGAGTGTAATTCAGGTTGACCATTTCGGGTCCAGAAGCTGGACAAGTACAGTGGGCACACAATGGTGTTGCCTGCATTTGAAAAAAAATCAAGATTTCCAGCCTCGGAGGCAATCAGTATGCCTGAACATAATGACCTTAATTCTGGGATAGTGCTGATGATCTGGTTTGCTTTGCTTGTACGAAGGGGTGATGTGCTTGATTGCATTGAAGTTGCAACTGGAGGAGGAGTTGGAGCTCACACTAGATGCGTCCATTGATGAGTGCATGGCACAAAGGGAACATGCTCTTCATGGGTACCATGTGAAGCACTGATCCAACGGACAATCCTTCTGTCAAATCGCTTGCCCACCTTGCGGCAGGTAATTTTTTAGTGGACAAGATTTTTTTAAGTTTAAGTTTTTTTTATAAGTTAAACAAAGTGGAGAGTAACCGACAGCGGTTGGCGGGCAACCGACGGCGGTTGGCGGGTAATCGGCGGTGGTTGGTGGGTGTGCAGATTTGGCTGACCACCGGACACTCCAGCTTTTTTTTTTTTTTTCATGAAATCATGTCCTGCCAGCTACATAGAGTGGACACATGTTTGTGAGTGTTTGCCCACTCAAACCCACATAGCTCTGATTTTGGGGATATTTGTGCATTATATTCCCCTTTCTTGCACCAGCTCGCCGTGCAATCTTCTCTTTTTGAACCTGGGCATCTACGGCCTTGTCCAAGCTACAGTAGGCGTAGGGACTGTGTTAATTTGGGACTTTTGCGTAGCTTATACAAGTGGGGTATTAATTCAGGAAAACGCCTCGTCCTGTCCATTATCCCCTCCACCACCCTTTTTGGTTCGTTACGTTTTACTTCTCATGCGTGTTCTTTTCCTGCTATATTTCAGTGCCAGGCACCTGAGTTGTTGTTGCATGGTGCCTTTGCGAACGTGATCGGATTTTTGCTTCACACCAGGTGGTGGAGTGTTCAACGTCGTTTCGTTTTTGGCGGGCCCGAGTGGATCCGCCAGTCAAGGCACTGGCCCAATATTGGCCAGTGGTACTGCACCGGCTGCGGCAACCTCCGCGGCCGGTACAAGCCCCTCTCCATCTAGTGGCAACACGCCTGCTCAAGGTATCTCACCTTCCGTGCTTTGCGCCAGACAGATTTGCAGGCAATTGGCGTTTGGCATGCATTAGGCCACCGCATACCACGACGCAGCACAGCACTGCAGGCCATGGCCGCACCGCACCATCGCATCACACCCCGGCACGCCACGTCACCTGTCGCTCTCCCCTGCTGTTGCTGTGGGCGCTCAACTTTAAACAAAGCCCAACGGGAATACCATCACGTGCACGGCTTCTACGGCGCAAGTGTAGAGCACCCCTTTGTCCGGCCGGTTGTGGCAACGGAAGATTGTATCCCAATGTGCTGGTGGTTGCACATTATGCCCACCGTACCCACGCTGTGCACCAGCATTCCCTGTGTGCGTGTGCGTGTGATTGTTGGCAAGCCGCAGGGCAGGGCTCCGGGGATCATGTGTTGTCCTCAGGGGTGGACAGATGCCGCTGCGCTCTGGACCACCCCATCGGCACAGCCTGTCACCGCAATTCTGTCCCTGCGACTTGCAGAAAGGCGCCTCGCCTCCGTGACTTGTTGCGTGTTCATCACTTCATTGTTGGCCTGACGAGGAGTCCTCACACCCAGCGCCTGCCTGTCGCAGCGCCCTGCGCAGGGCGTTTGTGTGGGTGTTGGCGTGTCCGCATCGCGCGTGTGTGTGTGTGTCCAGGAATCCAGCACATGACTGGCAAAACGCCGCCGCTGGCGCATGAAGGACATCTCTTGGAGCGTCCACAGGGACAGTACGGAAGTTGACAGGGCGGGACACGGTGCCTCCGTTAAATTTTGGTTTTTACACACAACCAGGGATGTACTAGAACGGCCGTACACCGCAGGAGGAGCAGGGGTCCCCCACCCCCCTGACCTCCCTCCCCCCCCCCGCTCCTGCCCTTCCAATGTTTGAGGCTGACGGCCAAAATTTTGCTGCAGCGCCTTTGGCGCCAAGAGGATTTAAGGTTCAAATTTTTTGGCCCACCTTCAGCGGGGACCATAGGGGGACCCAAGGAGGAGGGGGGTCCCAGCCAACCCCCCCCCCCTTCAGGACCCCCCCTCCCGCCCTTCTAATGCATCCTGTCTGCGAAAATAAATTTTGAGCTCCAGAATAATAATTTTGTTGCGGCAGCCGGATCCCTCCGGCAGAGGACGGCGTGTATACCCATGGGGGCGGGGGGGGGGTTCCTTCTCCACAGTGTGGGGGCGGGGGTGGGGGTGTGTTTGTGTGTGTGAGTGTGAGTGAATGTGTGTGTGTGTGTGTGCATGTGTGTGTGTGTGTGCATGTGTGTGTGTGTGTGTATGTGTGTGTGTGTGTGTGTGCATGCGTGTGTGTGTGTGTGCATGCGTGTGTGTGTGTGTGTGTGTGTGTGTGTGTTCGGGACCTATGCAGGCTGTCTCAGCAGTGCTCCAACAACGGTGCTGAGCAGCCCATTTGTAATTGCCCGCCAAAACCGCCCGCCAAAAAAAAATAAACGCGTTTATTCGTTTATTTTCGCGATTTTCACCGTTTTGGCCCCGTTTGGGCCGTTTATTGATGTTTATTGATGTTTTTTCTGTGTTTTTTTGTGTTTTTCAGAGGTATTTGAAAGGTCTAGGTGGTTTTCATTGCCCATTGCCTTTTTTTTTGGGCTTTTTTTTCATCTAATTTGTCCCAGAATTCACTTGTCAGCTGATTTGTCCAGGTGTTCACGAGTGTCGCTACACGGTGCAACGGTTCCATAGACAATATACAAGGTAGAAACTACAAAGCATAAAATAGAAAGTAGGAAATACAAAGTAGAAAGTAGAAAGTGGAAAGTATGAAAGGCGAGATAACAAAACGATCCGCGAAGAGCACTACCGTCCTAAGTGTAGCATTCTTCTCATGTGTACGGAGTCCCTACACGTGCACGCATATGGAGTCAAGCTTGTGGAGTAGACGTTCAAGTCGGGGTTTGGGTTGGGGAAACGAGGGTGCGAGAGCTCCGTATGCATAACGTTTGGGAAAGGGTTGTGGGCAAGGGTCGGCACACGCTTCAGTACTACAAAATTTCTCGGGTCAAAGCTATACCAAGGGTTCAGGGCCTAGAGGAAAGGGTGGGAATGGGTGCCTCATACAATCTTCTCATTTGTCCCTCTCACCAGCATCTTGTAATGCGTCCCATTTGGGTTCGACGCGCCGACGGTGGTCAATAGGTGCACCTGGGCTCCGTTGCCGATGCGGTAGCTCATGTGAAGCTCAACGGTACGGACATCTTTCACGCGCAGGTCACCTGGGCGGCAAACAAAGGGGGTACCAGCAAGGGGTGGCAGTTCTCTTTTGAAGAGCAGATCCGACATCCACCCCTTGTCGCCAATGCCCCTCCGAGCAGTGCACCAGCGGTGGTCTTTTCCCTCTTCCACCCTACCTCTTCTCTCCCCACATGTGCCTGCTGTGGCGACAAACTACTCGGGGATATTGTCACCTGCACGGATTGTCATCACAAGGTTCATGTCTTGTGCACGCAGCACGGTCATTGCTTTAAATGCGCATGCCGTGTGTGCAATCAACCACCTGGGCCTGCCATGCGGGCATGCAAAACATGCAAGCACCTGGTGCATACCACATGTGCAGTGCACGTCTCCTTCCGTGTGGAGGTCGTATGCAAAGTATGCACACCCCGGCCACGGGAGCACCCACCGCCTGCCAAGAGGGAGAAGCGTCGGTTCCGAACCGAATGGCAAGCCGGTCGCCCATGGTTGCAACATGCCAATGGGGTGATGTGGTGCGCTGCCTGCCGGGAGTACCCCCAGCCAGGTGTGCAACAGTCTTGGGTGACTGGCAACAGACGATTGCGCGATACGACCGTGAAACAACACGGCAATTCAGGCTTGCACTGCAAGTCATTGGCATTGTGGGAAAGCGGTGGGACCTCAACCACCGTTATAGGAACGTTGCCGGTGCCCATCCGCCGCGCTATCAACGGTCTCTTCCAAGTGGTGTATCGCATGGCGAAACGCGGCAGCCCACCTGCCCACATACCCGGTGATGCGGAGGCCCTAATGTTAAGTGGCGGCACCGTTACTACAACCTACCACTCTCCCTCTTCGGTGCGCCAGATTGTGCATGCAATCGCCGCACCCATTCGCTCCGTGGAAGGTCAAGCGATTGAGACCTCGCTTTTCTTCGCGCTCGCCTCCGACAGCTCCACGGATCGGTCAGCGAACAAGCAGGAGCTAGTTTACACCCGAACCCTTCGCGAAGGCCAGTTCTGTTTTAGCCTTCTTGGGCTTGTGGGAACTCCGGGATGGCACAGCACCGAGTATTGCCAACAATGACATCCCCGACAGCGCTATTTCGTAAGGTGTGCTGTCGTTGTTTGTGGGTGACAGTGACAGTCCTAGACAGTCCTAGACAGTCACAGTGACAGTCCCACATAGGCAGGGCAGGGCAGGGCAGGGCAGGGCGGGGGGCCACAGAAAATTTGTTAATTGTGCACACTTCTTTGTCCCACAGATGTGTGCCGTCCAGCCCACTACCACAACGTTGACAGCCCCAACAATGACGTCCCCGACAGCGCTATATCGCAAGGTGTGTTGTCGTTGTGTGTGGGTGACAGTGGCACACCCCCCCCCCCGGCCTTGCATCCTCAACGTTGCACACACTTTTGTGTCACGCAGATGTGTGCAGTCCACCCGAACCGTCAAGACCTTCGTCCGAGAAGATGGACAATCAAGACGGCGCAGTTTCGCAAGGTGTGCTGCTGTAGGGTGTGGGCAACAGTGACCGTCGTAGTCATAGATTGGGTGGCACAGGAAATTAATTAATTAAAAGAAACACGGTGATGGTCCCCCCTTGCCCCACATCCACCACTTTGCACCCCCTCTGTTTGCCACAGATCTGTGCAGTCCACCGTCAGCCGCCGACGTGGAGACCCCCGACGGCGACGACAGCGATCAAGATCGGCATCGGCGACCATGGCTCCTCGGCGTTCAACACGCCAGCCTCGCCGAACGGGACGCCGACCCAGCCGAATGGCCTCCCGACTTTTAGTGTAGGAAGATAGGAGTATAGGAAGATAGAAGGAGGTTCAGGGCTCGTTTCGGACCCCACCCGCACCCAGAAACACCCGCACACAGAAAAACTTCGACGCGAACTAGCCATCCGAGAAGTGGTTACGGCTTTGCATCTTTGCTTTGTGGATGGGTTGTGTTTGCGCGCTTGAGGAGGTAAGAAAATTGGCAGGTGCAAGGGACAACAACAAGCATCAAGTAACCAACAAAAGCCTAGTTAACAATCTTGTGCCAAAAAACAATTGAGCAGAATCAGAGTTTATGACCCACGATCGAAATGTTTTTTTTGGCCAAAAGTTTGGTTGAAAATCGTGTCACACAAAACAAAAGATGTGTACCCATCCCAGCGTATTTTCAGTTTCACTTTTACCAAGAGCAAAACCCACAAAAACAAATGTTCTGCCAAAATCATTTTCCCAAAATGAAAACCTTTTTGCCAAAAACAAAACTGTTTTACCAGAACCAAGGCCATGGTACCAAAATGAAACCGTTTTTACCGCCAATACCCAGTAGCAAAATCCTTTTACCAAAATCAAAACAAATTTACCAAAATCAAATGTCTTCTTTAAAATCAACAAATTTTAACTAAAAGCAAAAAGAGAGTCATCAAGTGTTTACCAAATCTTTTCACCAAATCCTTTTTTTTAAAAAAAACGAAAAAAAAACAACCCTTTCACACCTCAGCCCGCCGCCCGCCGAGAACCCTGTTGGCGGGCGTTTACTCATGGCCTGGTGCTGAGTGTGAGGCGGCCGAATAGGACATGGTTGACATGTTCTGGGCCCTCCCTAAGGAGGAAGTCCTCCGGGCTTTCGAATGGGGGTTGGGGCGGCTAAAACACAGAAAGCGTAGGGCCCAAACGTTTTTCAGCCTATCTAAGGATGGAGAAAAGAGTTTTGACCATATTGGCAAATCCACAGACAACATGTTTCTGGTGACCACGGTTGAAATGCTGCGACGTTTTGTCACATTTGATATTCAGGAGAATAATCTCTTCCTTCTAAGCCAGGTCGTACTACAGCAAGGAACCAGTGGTGTCCCTATTGGTGGATTCTTGAGCGCCCAGCTTGCGGAGCTGTGGCGCCTATGGAAGGAGGTTTTGGCTTTGAGCGGGGGACAAACTAGTAAAGCAGCACAGGATGCATGGAATGTGACCCTACATAGGGACACCTTTACGACCAGCAGTGGAACCATTGGTATTGCGCCTACCCCTTTCCCTAATGGTGATGTTTCACGTCCTCTGCAGTTTTCGGAGCAACAGCTTTTGGATCTGCCGGACGACAGTCCGGTTGCTACATCAGCGGTATGGGAACCGGTAGACTCCAGGATTGCTTCCTTACAGCTGGGTGGGGTTACACTCCCTATCCTGATCACAACACCATGTGATGGCTCCTCAGGGGGCAGAACGCATACCATCCTACGTTTCACACCCAGACGTTGTCTGTCAACAGCTAGAGACATCCTACGAGGCTACAACGTGCTCCGAGATGTGGTTAATGAATGCCTGTGTCCCCTACCCCCAGTGCACGAGGATTGCCCACACATCCTACTGTCCAGGTACCGAGATAATATTTATATTATGCTTAGCAAAATCCCACCTGTGCTACAGCATCAAGGCTATCAAGAAGGACACGATGGGGGCCCCATGGCGTCACAAAATCTTGTCGCCCGGGAATAGGCACGGGGCCGTGTAAACATACAATCAAGAGACACACACACACACACACATCCCTCCCCACCCCCCTTATACATTATTGCTGGCGAGCCATAATCATGGAGAAATATGTCATTAGTTTGCGCCAGGAGAAGATTCTATCCAAGTGGTATTTCTCAAACCACCTCAAAAGCGTTGGCCGCCACCACCCCACCGGGTAGTGCTTGTGTACCAGGCTTACCAACACCGATGTTACATTACTCTAGATGTCGTACCCTGTCATGGCATACCACAGGCATTTTTGTAGCAGAGACGGGAAGAAGGGGCGCCATACCAATCTAGAATTAGTACTGGCCACATCCACCCACCTGTTGCACTCTTCGGGTATCTCATTAGGGCCTAGGGCGGTCCCTTTGCGTGTGAGTTGTAACCTGTCCCTTGTGCAGACCACCTGGCCCTCACCCCATGTAGTGATGTCACAGTGCATTTCCCATTGTAAGTCAATGTTGTATATGGCTTTCAGCAAAGCTCACCGACTGTGGGCCCTAAGCTTACATTCTGGGCTCCTTTCATAGAAAATCACCGCCACCGTGCAGCGAACACCCCTATGGGGACGCGACTGGGCTACGTGCAAGCGCCGTGGAGCGGCTCCGGCGCCCACCGTGTTCGTGATGACCACACAATGGCTGAACACATAATGTCAGAACACACCATGTCTGTTCCACAGACCAACGCCAGAATTGCCAGGGTTGGACGGTGAATATAGGTCTACCTCTGGCACAGCACCACATGCACACATCCACAGACATCACCACACACATGTACCCGGATTGTCCCTCTGGCCTTCACGGCTGTTGACGGGGCAAGACGGGCACAACCACGGACACGGCACCCATGAATTGCGTGTGGACAGTGCATACAGGTCTACCTCTTGAGCCGATGATGGGGATCTAATTTGCACATCGTGGGTAAATAGATGTGTTTTCTGGTTGCATTGACCTAGGGGGCGTACTGTGCGCTGTGCGCGCGCTGTGCGAAAAGTTGGCTGTTCTCCACCACCGGGAGTTCGGTAAGTTTAGAAGATTGAAAGGACGTCATTGAATGGCTGCGGCAGTGGACGGGGCTATAGGGGGCAGAATTTAGGTCCCTGGGACCCATGGCAAGCATTAGATGTTGAATTTTTGAGTTTTGAATTGATTGTGCATGATTCCGCAGGTGGGTGGTTTTCAGGGTTCTTACCTGGATAATCACCGTAATAATTGGCGCTGTGCCCGCGCTGTGCGCGCGCTGTGCGAAAATGCCCCCGTACGGAGACGGGATACGGCAGCTCAACTCGCTCGCCTCTTTCCCCTCCCCCCCGAACGCCCCAGACACCGCAGCCGGGGATGGAGCCAGAGCCCACCGCTACGGTGCTCAGTGCGCCGCGGCAATGGCGCCTACCTCGTGCTGCCCAGCAAAAAAACTCCCCAACCAGGGGTGAGCGGGTCGGGGTTTGCATGACATGTGTGTGTGTGTGTGTGTGTGTGTGTGTGTGTGTGTGTGTGTGTCCCCCTGCCCTGGGGCAGGGTGTGTGTGTGTGTCCCCCCGGTAACGGGTGGTATGTGACCGGTGTTCCGGATTACAGCCAGACGATAGCATCGCAGGGCGGGAATCCGGGGGCCCCTTGCCACTTTACGGCGGGTCACTGGGGACCTCTTGCCCACAGAGGCGGTGTGTGTGTGTGTGTCCCCCCGGTAACGGGTGGTATGAGACCGGTTGTCCTGATTTCACGAATCCCTTTACTGTACAGTTAGCTGGGCGTAGACTTCAGACAGAGGAGGGATGAGCTTTTTGGTTGCTTCTGTAATGGTGTTTTGCCTGCAGGGGTGGACACTCGCGGTCGCAGCGCAGTGGACCGCCCCGTCGACTGAGAATGCCAATTCCATCTGTCTGTGCCTTGGCTGTGCGGCTGCTGTACTTCGGAAAGGCGCCTAGCCACACATGTTCCATGTCTACAACTTCTTCTACCTGACACTCATGGCCTGACGAGATTCGTTCCCCGACCAGCGCTGTGCTTTTGTACCGTGCATGTTCGCTCGCTTCGTTAGTGTGTGTGTGTGTGTGTGTGTGTGTGTGTGTGTGTGTGTGTGTGTGTGTGTGTGTGTGTGTGTGTGTGTGTGTGTGTGTGTGTGTGTGTGTGTGTGTGTGTGTGTGTGTGTGTGTGTGTGTGTGTGTGTGTGTGTGTGTGTGTGTGTGTGTGTGTGTGTGTGTGTGTGTGTGTGTGTGTGTGTGTGTGTGTGTGTGTGTGTGTGTGTGTGTGTGTGTGTGTGTGTGTGTGTGTGTGTGTGTGTGTGTGTGTGTGTGTGTGTGTGTGTGTGTGTGTGTGTGTGTGTGTGTGTGTGTGTGTGTGTGTGTGTGTGTGTGTGTGTGTGTGTGTGTGTGTGTGTGTGTGTGTGTGTGTGTGTGTGTGTGTGTGTGTGTGTGTGTGTGTGTGTGTGTGTGTGTGTGTGTGTGTGTGTGTGTGTGTGTGTGTGTGTGTGTGTGTGTGTGTGTGTGTGTGTGTGTGTGTGTGTGTGTGTGTGTGTGTGTGTGTGTGTGTGTGTGTGTGTGTGTGTGTGTGTGTGTGTGTGTGTGTGTGTGTGTGTGTGTGTGTGTGTGTGTGTGTGTGTGTGTGTGTGTGTGTGTGTGTGTGTGTGTGTGTGTGTGTGTGTGTGTGAGCGGGTGGTTACACCCGGCTCCATGTTTCTAGTGGTCCTCCCTGCCTGTTTTTCCTTTTTCCTGTCTCATGCAGGCCAGGGGCCAGGCACTACCAGCCACCGGCTTCTGGCGTCAACACCGATGGGTTTGGTAATACAGGCCTACTCCTTCTCCCCGCCTCTCTTCCGCGCAAATGCAAAAGATACCGACAGGGATATCTCGTGGGCATGAAAGGACTGCTGCGTAGTGCGAACATGCGATTGTTTCCCCTCCCCATGGTCAGTGGGTGCCTAGAGTAGTTGTCGTACATGACTCCAGCACTATGCCAGGATGATATCACAACTGTCTCCTCTATCACTTCACTTCAGAAAGGCGCCTAGCCTTAACATCATGACATTCACAATGCTTTCTGCTTTGTTCTTGTTTTGATGCTCACTGGCCTGACGAGGTGTTCCTGGTGCTAACATCGTTCTCCACTGCGCTCGCGGTCAGTGGTTTTCTTGTTGGTTCCTGCACAAGTGTGTGGTCTGTCGTTGGCACGCTCAGTGACCGCTCGGCAGTTATCGTTTCGTTCGCGCATTGCGTCGCTTGGCAGTCCTTCGTCCAGTTGTATCCCTTGCCCTCCTGTCCACTACACTATCATGTCCGATATCGTCATCTGCGGCCGCTGTCACAAGTCGGGTCACAGGGCTCCCCAGTGTCCTGAGGCCCCTTCGGGCAATGCTTCCTCTCGCGGTGCACGTGGCCCACCTCCAGCACCCTGTTGGACATGCGAACTCATCCCTGGTGCGGACGCCCTTCATTGGGGCGATGAGTGTCCGGTTGCGGCTGAACGCCTCAAGAATCGGGAATGCACACTATGTGGTAGCAAACACCACTGGAAGAAGGGCTGTGATAAATACGTCGCCGAGAAGCATACAGCTAAGAAGCCACAAACAACATATTTCTCTACTGGTCCCCGTCGAGCTAATCGGTCATGGTGCTTGCGCTGCGGTACAAAAGACCAACACCCGACATGTGATTGCTCCTCTATCAGCCCCCCCATCATCTTCCCTGCTGGCCAAGATAAAGAAGATCTTGCTGACATCTGTGAGTGGTGTGCGATTCGAGGCCACAATTTGCGCGAATGCATGAGGCGAGCACCGATACAGGCGGAGGAAAACCGATCTGGGCTTTCAGCTTTGACATCCCGATTTGATGCCCTGGAAAAGAGTATTGGCGATCTCGGTGGCCTGTCTCAAAAAGTAGATGGTCTTCAATCTCAAATGTCAGATCTTCTTAAACAGCAGTCTTTGCACGAGCATCGCCTTCACGATTTGGAAACGTGGCGAGCGGAAGCCACCTCGTCCATCTCTCAAGCAGTATCCCAGTCTCCATTTGATAGTTTCGTACAGTCTCGGTTTGCAGAGACAGAGCAACGTGCTGTTCAGGCTCTTCCTCGGTCGGCGTTCGAGTCTTTTGTCTCGTCTCGTTTCGATCCCGTGGAAAAAGTAGCGTCTGAGGCCGCTCCCCTTGCGACCTTTGAGGATTATGTGGTCGCCATGTCCGCTGCGGGTTTCTCGTCGGAGTCTGATTCCGCTATGGCTCCTGCACGAGTTACCGGTGTTGCCAGGGGGGCAACAGTGTTGGAAGACGGTGATCACGGGAGCCCGGCGGAAAGAGCAAAGGCCCGCGCAGCCAAGCGGGCTCACACGCCATCGGGGTCTACGGCTAAAGGAGCAGTCGCCTCCCCCAGTTCATCCTCCTCCTCCCTCCTTCCCTCCCCTGCCCCAAGGTCAAAGCCCCCCTCCGCCCCTGGTGCGGATGCTTTTGCCGCCCCCCCCCCCCCCCCAGCATCAATGGCTACACATGTCCCCTGATGCTACGAGTCAATGGGTCCCTGAGGCTCTGGACCTCCTGTTCAACGAGTGGTCTCCC
Source organism: Eutreptiella sp. 'Long Island Sound 2002' (assembly GCA_964036045.1). NCBI lineage: Eukaryota > Euglenozoa > Euglenophyceae > Eutreptiales > Eutreptiaceae > Eutreptiella > Eutreptiella sp. 'Long Island Sound 2002'. Next base: position 32,260,777 of record OZ038382.1, read on the forward strand.
CATATGGATGCCCGCCTCCAACAATGGGCCTCAAAACACAGCAACCAGAGATGAGAACCACTATTGATGCCCTTGTGCGGTCTCCCATGAATGCCGAAAAGAGGAAAGGGTTATCTTCCGTACTGGAGGGTTGCCGCACGCCAGTGCGCGTGTTTGTCAATGCTGCCGCCTAGCGGAGCCCCGAGATGTCCCCCTCCCCATCATCTACCCCCCCGCCCCCTTCTCCTGATTCACCAAATGTCCAGCAAGCTGATTCGCATCCGCCCTCCCCACCCGCCGACTCCCACACATTTGCCGACCATGTCCTGTCCACAATGCTGTCCATCCAATTCATCCAGCAGAAGATAGGACTAGCAAAACATGTCCTGACCCAAACAAGGGCATTCATCGACTCCATCCACCAACATGCTTATTTCCCTTTAGACATCACCCACACCAGCGACTCCCATACCAATACCATCCGTCGCATCTCGTGTTTTTCTCATCTCTCGTCCCAGTTAGATGAGGCCCGACTCACCGACCGCCGCCAATCGGATAACATGGGGGGGAGGTGGGGTAATTCGGATACAATCCCCCACGTGGCCTGCGGCCCACCATCAGTCTCAGATTCTCAGGTTCCTACCGCAGTCCCTGGATGGTTGTTTCGGCGCGTTGCCCACACCCTCTCCGCTACCACAGCTTGGTGTCATCCATGTTGCTGGCTAACAGCCTGCCACATATCCCTGTGTGATAGATCCCGGTGCCTCATTAACTCCTCCCCCCACGCTTGCGTGCAATGGACAGATGGTGCCTCCAGTCTCCTCCACCAACCAGAAATACACCCGTCCTTGCCCCATGTATGGATCTGGGCCCCGGCATCCGAGGTCCTGCACGTCCGTTCCGTGTATCCTGACCTCAACACTATAGGCTGGTATAACCGCCGGGACCCAATCCACCTCATGTGTTCTCCCTCCGCCCTCCATGCATGTGAACACACACAAATATTGCGGTTACACGTCGTCCTCCAACACGAGGGTACCAGCCAACTGTCCCCCGAGTCCCACCCCCAATCCCACCTCGTCCTACGAGCCCTGGCCACTCAAACCGGGGTGGCCCTGGATCAAAAAAACCTGGGCGCCTGGGCCTCTTTGCTTCAGCAGCGCATGGCCCACCTCCCATTTGCCTCTCACCCCGCCCTCCGTATGGCTCGACGCCTCAGTCACGTCCACACATGGTATGTTGCTGTCACCCCCCCGGGGTCCATTATCTACTGCGTTTTTCACCTGGCTCTGCACGTAATTTACATAGGGGTTACCACGTCCGCCCTAGTTTCTCGATTGAGAAAACATATGACAGATGCGACGAGCCACCAAGACTGCGCTACCCTCCATCGTCTCATGCTCCAAGTAGATATGGGAGGGTGGGGGATTCTCCCCTTGCAGTACGTTCTTGACCCCTGGTACGCCAGTGTGAGGGAGAGGCACTGGTGGTTCGTGTTTAAGAAATGGGCTTGTAACGACGTACCGCCGGGGATCTGCTCCCCAAACAGCCCACAGAGGTCGAGAGGTTGGCTCAACCAGAGGGTATTAGCAATCCTGCAGGGTATTAGAGACGCCAAACGAATCAGGGATTTTGCCAGGTTAAAATGGCTTCAACACGATCTGCGGGATTTGGCCTCGAAACTCAGTGTTCCCTTGTACGTAGTTGGTACGGTCGTGGTTCCCAACCTGACTCCCAACCAGAAAGCAACCATCCACCGTGTCTGTAGGAAGCTAGTAGGGTCCGTTGTCGGTGCAGCGTGGGAAAAACAAGCGTTAAACAAAGCAATCCGCATCACCAGAAGCACACCGCAAACGGTCCGAAGAGTTTTTGAGAGAAAGGCGCGACAATACGATAAGCTGCAGGCTCAGCCGCCTTGCTCCTGCCACCAGGCATCTAACATACCAGGCACGCGCATAATCATCGATGGTCATGTTGCCCTTTGCCCCATCGCCATCCCCTACCACGACGGCTCCACAGCTCGCCCCAATGACCCCCTCCCCCTCAACGGTCACAAAGTCCGCCAACAACTCCTTCAGGTGTTAACCACTATGGCTCAACAGATTGGTGCTACCCTCCCTCCTCCCCTCACATACTTGCCTCCTGCTCTTTGGCCCGAGTCCGGAGCTCGCCTCCGGTCAGTTGTGCAACTCGCAGACCAAGTCACAAAACATTTCTATGTCCGAATTGTGGACAAGGGGGTTGGGGTCATGTGGGGATTCTGCCGCCACTGGGTGTGGGGGGTCTTACAGAAGTTTCTTGCCGATGAAGGCTACTCACCTGCCCCCGGAGACCCTTCCTCGACTGTGTCCGCCATTCGCAGCGACATCATGCGCCGCGGCTGGGAAATGAACGAGGCGGGCCAATTGGCCATACTGTACCTTATAGGGAAAGCCAAAAGCCTCACCAAAGGTACCTGGCTCTGGCGCGGAATCACCGCCCTGCCCCACCCCTTCCCCCCCAAACAAAATCTCAAGGTTGCCGCTAGAGCCAAGACCACTTTCCTGCGGTGTTTAAGTGATGAACTTCCCTGCCCCTTCCTGGCCCACAGCATCAACGATGTTTCATCATGGTTCCATGATCTTGATTCCCTGGGTTGCCGGTATATTAGTGAAGTGGACTGCAAAGACCAATTCAACAACATCAAACCCGAAGACGTCATCTCACATCTCACCTCTGCCTGCGAGTGGCTCGTAAAAAAGAAGCGCTGGCGCATGTCGGAGGTTGTGTGGTCGGTACATAAAGAGAGTAAAAAACTTGACAGAGCGGGGAGGGGGAATTCAGCCAAGTTTTGGTATATTACCCAGGGCTCATTAGAGGACACTGTGACGTGGGAGATGAAATACAACAACTTCATTCTCAGCGCAGGAAATCTCTGGTGCAGGCATGGCTGTATACCGATGGGGGGTTCTTTTTCGGCACAGGCTGCAGACCTCCACAGCCTATGGTCCGTTTACATCCACAGGGGCCTTTTTCGCCGCCTGGGTACTCTCCGCGTCACCGACTCGGGTTTTCCGTACTGGGAGAACAGCCACGGGCGAGTCTCGATGCAGCAATTCAGAGACAACATCCTCGTAGCCTCCAGTTACCCTGACTCCCCCCAGGTGCAACTGATTCAGACAATCTGCAATATTTTACGCCAATGCTGGGGATTGCGTGTTCTCTGTGACTGTGCCACGGAACACTCAGATGCTTGTCTTTTTCGGTGCCACCACCACTCCACCCAGGCCCTCGGTTATTGCCTTGTCCGTGGCCTCGATGGACAGGGGTCCTGTTACACCCACCCTAGCGCCCTAGATTCATCCTGGTTCCTGAAACTCGGCCCCCCTCTTCTATCCCCTGCCCTGGCCCACCCCTCTTACCTCCCGTGCCTTTTAACCGGCGTCCTCAGTAATAGCAAACGATGGTGCGTGACGTGGGCGGGGGAGTTATTGTCGGTGGCGGCTTGGCTCCAGGTGGCGGTCCTGTCCGGATGGCCGCTGACGCTGATACACAGAGCAGCGCACTCGGCAATCGCCAGGGGGTTGTCCGCAAGCCAACACG